>CM053784.1:370789543-371389543 GCA_028749045.1 Cupressus sempervirens | reverse complement strand
TCATTTTTGGATGCATGTAAGAGATGGCATCTCAATTTTGAAGAGCAAGGAGTAGAAATTATACAGGAAAATATGCATCTATTGAGTAGCATATAGAATAATGTAGAGAATCTTTCAACAATGATTAACCAGGATTTTAGTTTAATGGATGAAGTGTCCACCAACACTAGCGATTTAGAGACATTGTAGACAATAAATGGGTACATTTATAAATATTTGCTAGGTTTTTATACAAGAGAATACCTAGACAAGCTTGATGATTGGATAGAGAAGATATAAGCTAGAAGAAAGGTCATTTTATCTTTTTTCTGATGATATCCAAGAGATGCAGGGTAGGACTCAAGCCCAATTTTTAGAAATAGATAAATATTATATTGTGGATAGTCTGGATATGTTTTTTAATCACTCTAGAACAAACTTAAGCTTGATGGAAATAGTTGTACAAAATTTTTGAAAATATTTTAAAGTAGTGTTCTCTTAGGATGATATTCAATAAATATTTGGAGACACTAAAAGAACTAGATTCCATATTGGATGATTTTGTAGAAGTAAAACATGAGGTTCACGATTTTCATGGGGAAGTGAGGGCTAAGTGTCACACTTTAGATTTTTGAAATACTTAAGATATCACTTTGGCCATACAAAAATTCAAATAAACCCATCCTAACATCATTTTGATCAAAGATCAACAAGACCCAGATGCAGGAAACTGAGATTCTGGACATAGGGAAATTCTACCAATTTTGATCTTGAGATCCCTGAAAGTGTGGAGGTGTTCATTTTGAAGTTTTGGCACAGGAATATAATTTTTTTCTAAAGGTGCAAAGGTGTGCAACTTCTCAAGGTGCACAAGTACGTCGATTTTTGAACACTTCTATTTGCATTGATAGTTTACTACTAGTTTCATTTTTGGGCTTTTTTATGCACTAAGAGCATTTTTTTGTAATATTGACAGTAGTTTAACTGATATAAACACATGGAGGAGGTAAAGTTCTTATTTTTAGAAGTCCCCAAAGTTTTATTTTTATCTAAATTCTTATTTCTTCAGGGCTCTTTTGTGGAGAATGAGAATTGCTAGAGCCAGAGGAATTATTAGATTGGCAATTAAGGGGGATACAATGTTGATTATTAAAGCTGTCAAAGGAGGGGGCTGATCTAGTTGGAAGATCAAAATGATAATAGAGGAATTTTTAAAGTTGATGGAGGGGTGTCAAGAGATCCACATGGACTACATTTTTCATGAAAGAAATAGAGTGGCAGATGAGTTAAAAAAAATTGGCCATAATGTCACATGAATAACCAAATGGGAGGATGTCAACTAAACTCCATCATTAACTTAAGTGATGATGGAATGTGAGCATACTTCCCACAATGCTATATGAATTATTACAAAATGTGGCGCACCTTTATGAATCCGTGTGGGTGGGAAGGTTAGCATAAAGATAAATTTTGGCAATATTGCGTGAGGATTTTCTTTTGTGATCCTCTCACTGTGAGCCTTAATTACTTCTAAAAAAGGAGAAATGGCATAGACCTATTCAGATGTAAACATATGAAAAAGTTGGATGACAAGGACACTTTAACCAAACCCTACTCCAACTATAGCTAGTGACGGTTAATTTTGAAAGGAAAGGTGTTGATCGCATGTGCCACAGAGAGAGGTTTTTTGATTTATGGGAAACCTTGCAATAATGTGATGGGTTTTGGTAGCCTTAACAATTCCAACTTGGGTGTGATTTATTTAATCTACTATGGCTGCCAAAATTTGGTTTGTAATAAGGGGATGTTGAAAAAATTAGAGAAATTGGTGGTTGATCTTGGTGAAGAAATTGGTGCTATTGACCGCATTGAACTAGTGGAGCTTGAGGATTACATCAGAAAGAGTGAGGCTACTTGGGTTTATCTATGAGAAGAAGTATTATTGTTATTTGTGGAAGGAATGGAGAAACATGACAAACACATCTTGATGCAATTCATCAACTCTTGGATTGATAGGAAGGTTAACATTAATGGTATGACATTTGAAATCATGGAAGATCTTGTTTCTAAGGTTGGAGAGTTTTCCCTTGAGGTAAGAATTGGTGCAAGGAGGATAGGGAGAATGATGAATCTAGTCTGAGGAAGTTCTTTAAATCTAATGAGGAGCAGGTTCACACATGTGGTGGGTTTTCCAGAGAGGATCTGCTGAAGCCCTAGGATGTAATCTTCTATGCCATTATGAGGTATATCATGCTTGAAGATTAGTTCTAGGTATTGTATTAATACCATTTTCCAATTCTCAACCATTTCAAGAACTGTGATCTTATCTCTTTTTTGTACCTTCTTCTATATTCTATGGAAGATTGTCTTTAAGTCTAGGAGAAAGAGAGAGGAAGGAAAACCCTTTTATATCATCCACCAAGGATTCATGCACAAACTTTACAAATACCACTTTGCCTTAAACCCATCATTCTTGGTCAACCCATTGGCCACTACTACTCCCTAGATCTCCATGGACCGTAGCTATGGCTCGAGCCACAAAAAGGGAAAAAAATCCTTGGTTTTGAGGTTAAAAAAAACCTTATTGAGTCTGATATAGACATGAAGAGGAGAAAGAAAAATTATTGGAGAGCTAGTAAATGACTCCAAATGGAGAAATTCAAGTCTCCCCCTAAAGAGGACTTCAGCTCTAAGTCTACCGAGAGTGAGAAAAAACCCACCAAGAGGAAGTGGCCACACTAGGAGATTGGAAAGAATGTTTTATTTAGCTCATCTAGTCCCTCATACATCTCAAACACCCTAGAAGTCATCCCCTTCCTGAATAGAAGCAGGGGGGAAGACATTACCTACCCCATGAAAGGAACTCCAAAAGGTTGGAGGAAGAAAGGGAAACATAGCCATGGACAAAGCCAAAGAAAGGCTTAGTTGGAGAGGAGGAGGCATGATGTTTCCCATCCTCACTATTGCAACTACAAAATCTGTGAAAAATGCATTCTAATTTTTGTTGTACATTATACCTGAGCATTAGAAGATGCTTCATTAAATAACTCCTAGTCAGAGTGGAAAAGGCATTTTTGAGATCTCATATTTTTGTAGTAGCTATTCTCAAACCCATTAGCTATCATAGAGTCGAGGGCTGCAAGGTTTCTATCACTTGCATTGCTGTTAAATGGACAAATTTTCTATAGAGAAGTCACGAATGCCTTTTCTATGTTCATATCATTGTATATTTGAGATCTAATGAACTAGAAATTGGCTTGACTGATGGTGTGATCAATGTTGTTAATCTCCTTTTGTTAATGCGGTTTTGATAGTGTGATTTCTTTTATGTAGAATTAATAGTGTATGTTTGAATTTTTGGTGAATGTTGATGAGTTGGGAAAAGTTGCTGAGCTATCTTATAGGCAAGTTGAGGTAGGAGAATGTTGCTCTACTTTGTTGACCACTGAAGAAGGGTCACTATGGAAGTATGTTGTCGCAGTTTTGGTTGTGAATCAAATCAACAACTAAATATTGCTTGGATTAGCTCAAGTTCAAAATATTGGAATGTTCACTTAATATTTAGATCCAACAGTTCTATGTCAATGCTCTATGTGAATTTAACATTATCGACGAATATAGTAAGTGAGAGCTTGTAGTCATATTTTATTTGCACTCAAATTTTTATATTTCTTTAATTACTACAAAATTTAGATATGTATATATATTTTATTTTGTTGAAATCAAATTTAATAATTTAATTTAAGTTTTGTTAGGGTTTAAGAGCTTGAAAGTTAGATTTTATTTATTTTAAGCATAATTTAGGGCATAACTTGGGCATCCAGAGTCAAATTTTGGACTTCAAGTAGTTAACAGAAAGCTCTTGGAGAGCTCTACATATTGGTTCAGATTTGGTGTAGGCTTGGCATGGTTTATTTGGTGATATATTAATCTAAATAGTTTATGGTATATATTGACTATGGTAGCATTGTGAATTTATGACATTGTGTGTTTGGAGATTCAAGATTTGATGTCAAATTGTATACTCAGTTCATACTTTAGATTGGTCTCGTGATGATATGGTTATCAATGTTTGGTTTGGATATGTATGACGACTTGTTGGTTCTACAAGTTGTGCAGTGGTGTAAGCGGTCTATACTTATAGGTTGCATTTATAACTTGGTTATGGGTTGTCTTTGCCCATTGATATTTCATTATTAATGCATATTTAGATTGGTGGCTTGGATTTGGATTGTCTATTCCCTAAGTCACATGATTTGCTAATGTTTCTTCATGTAGAAGGGATGAAATGTTGTTACCATGTATAGTCATAGTGGGGGATTGTGGTTGACTATTTTATACTGACGGGTTGGACATATTGAGAGTTAGTTACTCAGTTCATGGATGTGATCATGGTGTCATAGATTTTGGCATGACATGATTGGATATACAAGTACATCTTTGATTTTCATTGGCTTGAATATGTGATTTGGTTATGGTGTTATATCTTCTTGGTTGAGGATTATGGTTATTTGGTTTCTTTTAAGGAGCTCATGATGTGCACTTTGAGTTCTTTGATTGTTTGACGCCTTGGTTGATTCTCATGGTTAGAGGATGGTTTTTCATTATGATGTCATGGATAGCTTGGATACACAGTTTAGTGGGATCTTGTGATAGTGATGAGGTGGCAGTGTAGGACTAGTTCCTAGTTTGGTTTATATCTTCTTGGGTTTGGAGATCTTGGTTTCACTTAGTATTGACACTTTGGTTGTTTAAGTGTAGACCTAGAGGATCTTCATGTAGGGTATGGATTTTATGATGCCATAGGTGACTTGGTACCATGGTTGTGTAGGATTTTTTTTTGGCATTGATATATTTATTGAGTGTTTGCAGATGTTGGAGGATTGTCTTAGATCTTGTTGCTGCAGAAGCATCTTTAACATTCACATGGTGCACTTGGTTATCTTCATGGTGTGTGAATATGGTTAGATCTTGAGGACTCATGGGGTTATTAGTTATCTTTATGGTGTGTGGAGATGGTTCTTCATGGTATGTGGAGATGGTTTTCTTCATAGTGTGTGGAGATGGTTGCATCTTGAGGACTAATGAGATTCTTGGTAAAGGTGTGGTTTAAATGCTTTCATTTGACATGTTATCTTTGGTGTTAGGATGGTTTCATTTTTATGTCATGGTATACTCTTGATACATGTTTAGAGTTTTGACATGTTATATTATATTCATATGGAGCATGTTATCTCTTTGATTGAGATTGTAAGATCATGTTGTCATGTTTAAATGTTCCTGAGGCCATTGTTGGAACTTTGACATTGATCTTGGTTTAGTTTCTTGGTATTGAGTACGTTGATCATAAGCGAGATAGTTCATGCTATTGATATGTTGCATTTGGAGTTGGCATGGATTGATTGGTTACAAGTGCTCATGGATACTTCAAGATGGTGGTGATGCTAATTTCTCTTGGATTAGAGAAGTATTTATTGGGATAGTTATTTGGTTTCAATAGGAAGTCCAAGGGGCATTCACTAGATATACACTTGAGAGGAGATTGTTCTTAGATGTGTCTTGATTGGAGACTTGGATATCTTGATAGGAATTCTCATTCCCCACTCCTGGTCTACTCAATGGATTTTCCACCTAAGAGGTATAACCCATTGTTTCTCTTAGGTGCATTATGTTTATGCTTATCTTTCATGGATATAGATCTTGAGCTATGGTACATAAGTTAGTTTTGGAGGGTTCATTTGAGAGATGGTTTAGCATTTGTTATCTCCATTTGCATATGTTGTTATGCTGGTTGGGAGATGGTTTTATAGTGGGCATATTCCTGGGGTTAGAAATGGTTATTCTTTGGTTTAGAAATGGTTTATGAGTTTGATCTTCTTGTGAGAGGCTTACATCCATGATTAGTTATATGGTATGGTTTGGGTGTTGTTGAGGCTTCTTGGTTGGGGTTTTATGAAGGAGATCATACTTGCACAATTTACATCTAGAGGTGTGTGTAGAAGGACATGATACATGTTATGATTTTCATGATTTCTCTTCGGTATTGGTTATCTTCCTAGATGTTCAATTTTTCTTACATTGGACTTGAGATTGGTTAGAGATTGTGATCACTAGTCTTTTCTCATGTATGTCATGTGAGAGAGATGACATGGATATTCATTTATCTCTTTCCTCTATTGGTTGTGGAGAGCTTAGGAGACTCTTGGAGTTTTTTTTATGAGAGTTGTTCTTGTAGGTTATTGGTTTATGTCTTGTGGATGTCCTTGAGACTACATGGATTCACTTCTTTGAGATATTGTGAGTGGATTGGTTATAGATTTAATATTATCTTTTTCAATGAGATCTTCTTAGTATATATGTAGTAGGTATTGTTCTTGAGGCTTGTGATTGTAGGTTATAGATTGGATATGTTGATGATGTGAGATTCACTTGGTATACCTTTGAAGGTATGGATAGCTGAATGGGTTTGGCACTTGTTGTGTGTGTTATTTAGGATATATGGATATTTTGACAACTATGGATACATGTGATTACCTTTGGATCAAGTTTGTTTGTGCTTGGCATTTCAATTGGTATAGGAATTTACGATCTTCTAATGCGACAAGTTGGGTGGCTTTCTCTTTGGATGGCTTTTATGTATGTTCAGGGGCAATGACACAATAGGAGGTGAGATGATTCATGTTTGAGATACTGGATAATTTGATTTTGTTGTGGGTACCAAGATGGTGGATGTGCTAAGAGGGATTGTTCCCTTGTTCATTTATGTGGCTACAGATTGACCCTATGCAATATATACAACAAGTGGGAGATTTTTAAGATAATGGGTGTTGCACACATTGCATAATACTGATATATTGTATTATTTTATTTTATTATGTAATGTTTCACCTAGATGGATGTACATGTAAAGATTCCCATTGAATATACTTGACGAGTTGTATTGTAACATTGTGATAATATTTCATGTAATTATTTAAAATTGGGGAAAAGAATTAAATTTTCAATATTAAATGTGGGGTGAATGGGTTAGGTATCACATGGTTTTAGTACATGGTTTATGTAATACCACTTGGTGGTTTTTTGGGACTTGCTACTATATAGACAACCATAAGGGTAGTTTTTGTAGTGAGAAAGATAGAAGGAAAAAAAGGAAAGAGTCGAGTAGGACAAGGCTTGACAAGTTAGCCAAGGGAGCATTTGTGAAGGTTGGAACCATGGCATAGGATGTGTGGATTAATGCTTGTTCACATAGATTTCTTGGTAGTGGATATGGCTTTGAAGGCTTTCATGGTTGTATTGTAATGTTGTTTTCTTGAATAATAAATGGTGATGGATGCTTTTGGAGGTTAGGTTTTTTCCTTCAATGAGAGTTTTCCAATGTATATATTGTGTCACATTTTTGTGGGTATGTTTTCTATTCTCTTGAACATATATATATTTAAGATCTATTATGGGTTATGTGGAAATAGTTATATTCTTTCTTGCAAGTTTTATTACACAAATTTCATGAGAATTTTGAAACATCTTTACCTAATTATATTCATTTTCTAGAAAAGTTGACACTAGGGCTTCTTTGGATCTCATGTTACAAATGAATAGATCTCTTTCTCCCTCGCTGCATTCCTCTAGCTTTGGTTCTTCAAAAATTTCCTTCTTAGCTTTCGTCAAAAGCCAATATCCTAGACCCATGCATAGCAAATGAGTCTTCATCATTTCCTTCCAACTATCATAATTTTCCCAATTGAATCTCATACTATCTTTCTTGACCATATTCACCATTGATCTCCCAAAGTTGTTAAGCCTTATCTTCAAGGACCTAATGCTCTGACACCAATTATTAGAATATATAGTCCACTGATATAACTAGGGGGGGGGTGTGGGTTTGAATCAGTTATCCAAATATCATTACAAACATTAACCTTAAAAAAACTTAACCATGTGAGTAATATAAACTAAAACCATAGCGAGATACTCATACAAAATTAACACTAGATATGTTAACTAGGGAAGCCCTTGATTAGAGGGAAAATCCTAGTGGGGATGGTACACACAAGATAATATACTAATATAAATGTTCCTTGTTAGAGGATAGACCTTGTTAGGAGTCTATTACAACCTTTAGTACATATGAGTCTCTATTAGGAGACTTTGAATCCCTATTAGGAGTTGTTCCAACCTTGTTAGGAGTTGCAGAAGACGACTGGACCCACTGCCCAAATAGCTTCAAGGTTAAGATCAAAGAAGCCATTGTCCAAATCTTCTCTATATTATTCCTTGGAAAATAATAGAACTGAAATGTACTTCCTCCTCTATCTCTGTCTTGTCAACCAGAATTTTTCTCCTTTAGATCTTGTAACCGGATCTCATACTGTGCATCCAATGATCCCTTAATTGCTTACACGCATTCAACAAGCATTCTGCTCCTTCTTGCATTGCACACTAATACTTCACATTCCAATTGATCCTCTTAATCAAGACTCATTACAAATAAGGAAAACAACTTTCATTTATACCATATCTTCATAATAATTCTTTGAGTTAGCTTTAAGGCTTTCCCAAATAATTAAAATAAGATAATTAATTAATTTACAATTGTAACAACACTATCAGCTCACAATCTATACAACACTCCACATGTGTGAAACCATGTCTTGTGCACACACTGATGTCATCACCTAACTATCCTAAATATCAATATGTAATTATGCATCTCTTCATTATATCTCAAATGAAAGATAGCAATAGATCATCAGAATTCTATTATCCAATGCTCTCTTTCTACACTGCTTCCAGTAAAATAAATGTAACTTCCATACAAAATTGAATTAAACTTAGTCCTTTTAACCATGTCATTAGGACAACCTCAGCTTTTGCGCATCATCTAAAACTTCTTCATCTTCTGCGCATACTAAGATTACTAACTGCTATTCTTCTAGTCTTAAAAGAATTAGTGTTATGTTGATATCAATGACAAATACTATCATGAATGCAACATATAAATAATCTTCAATTCTTAGGATACTCCCCTAATGTAGTATCATAGTATTCATGCTAATAGTGTTTCCATGTAGGTGATTCTTGAGAGATACGAGGTTGAGCTTTCATCAACTTCAACTTTGTATCAGAGATCCAAATCTTTATACCCCTGTTCTGTTAATGAGAGGGTTTGGCTTTTCAAAGTGTTTCATTTTTTAGATGATTTTTGTATTGGATTTAAGTGATCATTGATTTATTGTGCACTTTGAGCCCAAATGGACATCATTTTTGAGCTCAAAGTGCCCAAAAACTCATATTTTCATAAAAAATTTGTCCAATTCGAACAAAGTTGGAATCTGAGGCACAAATATATTGCTCCAAGATTGGGCACATTTCATGAGGTGGCTATTTTGTGACTTTTAGCATGAAAATCAAGATTTTTGGCACGAAAAAATGAGGTTTTTCAAAATAGAAATCAAGTTTCTTTTCAAGAATTGAGCTTTTTCAGCACAAAAATTGAGGTTTCTCCTCATGAATATCAATTTTTTTGGGACAAAAATAAAGATTTTTTTGGTATTAAAATCAATATTTTTGTACGCGAATTAATATTTTTGTATGCAAATTGAGATAGTTTTGGTATGAACCTAGCACGCTTCCCTAGGTAAGTTGGCACTAGTTGGCACACTTTTTGATGCATTTGTCATGGATCCTAAGGTGGTAATTTATTTTTTTGGTCCTTCAACACCTTTTTTGTCCTTCATGTGGTTTTTTGGTTGTAACTTGCTTATCCAGACTCCATTTTTTTGCAAATGAGATATAGATAGAAAGCTGGTTCTGAGCCCATTGTGATGGTGTAATTTATCTAGACTTCTGATGCATTTTGTTTGCCTATTAATGTAGTCAAATTCAAAGGTTCTATTTTTCACTCTGAGAGACATATCTTGAGGCATTCTATTTTCTAGATTCTTCTCTAGCCACATCTCATTCATTTCATTTATTGTTTGCATTCTGGTGGATATCTTGGTTGTTTCAAGTCTAGAGATTGATTTTATTGCTTCAAATGATTTTTCAAGAGTTGTAATATCTCTTGTATCAACCTTATGTCTTTTATTATCTTTGTTGACATCCATTTGTAGTACTTTTGCAAATGCACTAAGATAAATTGCCACTCTATTATATTTCAAGATCTTGCACATCTTTGTGTTTTCTTGTACTTGCACTACATTATAAAGTGCCTTGGGGGGTTTCATATTGGCCATATTCACCATCTTCCTTTTTCAAGTGAGTGTTCCATCTATGACATTAGCCTCATGATGTGTCGATGACACATTATTGTTATAGGTGTTTGTACTTCTTTTGCACTCTTGATGTTCTTGATTCTTCTTTCTATAGGAGATATTGCATTCAGTTTTAGTGTTCATGCCTTATCTCTTAGCATTATAGGGGTGTTATGTTGGTTCAATTTATTTCTTCATTCTATGGAGTGAGCTATGTATTTAGTATTTAATCCTATGTAGTAGATGATTGTAGTGGCTAGATATCTATGCAAAATTGGTTAGATGTATCATTTACCATATAAACATTCTTTCATTTCTATTTTTGGAGGTCATGAAGATACCTCCCATCTTCAATTGATCAACTCTTTGAACTTATTCTTCTCTACTTGGTTATGTTTGATACATCAAGGAGGTTCTTCATATCAATATTTTGGTAGTGCTTGCAACTTCATGCTTCAGTGATGTTCTTTATGATCATCCTTTTGTTCCAATCTTTTGGAACATTCTTTCCATCTCTTTTTGGAGTAGGGATTTTCACATGTGGTTTTCTCTATTTCTTCTTTTGAAAGAGATTTTGTTGTGCTTTAGTACTTCATTAGGCCTTTTTTCCCAAATTTACTCTCAGTAGTAGTTTCTAGTTTTTTGGCTACTCCCTAAGTTTACCTTAATGGGTGTGTTGGAGTAATAAAGTATTTTCTTATTAATTAAATCATATTGATTTTATGATTAAGTCATTTATTATCTCTAATTTACTTAAGCTAAACTTTGGGCATATAATAATTAATTCTTTTATTAATTATTATCATGCAACCTAGGTTTTACCTATTAGGGTTTTGATCTCCTTTTATAAAGATTGATCTCTTTGTAATTAATTAATTCACTTTTGATAATAGAAATTTATCTTTTTGCTCATAAAAAATGTCTCATCTATGTATTTGGGAATTTCAACCTTCATAGCTTTTTCTTCTCTCTTTCTATGATTGGTGTTTGCATGCAGGTGATTCTTGGGAGTTGTAGGTTGAGCTTTCATCAACTTCAATTGCATGAAACCTACTCATGCCCATAATAACACACAACACTTATTCCGTATACTACCCAATCTAAAAATGAACAAGACATTGCTCCCTCACTTACAAAGCATGATTGTCATGTAACCAACAAATCCTATAAGGACACAAATTTTTTATTCTCTTCAAACTAAGATTTTGAACCATCTCCTCAGCAATAAGGTTATCAGTACTACCACCATCCATAATCACATTTCACATTTTACTAGTAGACTTATGATAAGTCCTAAACAAATTACTCCTTTGAAAAGGTTCCAATACCCTTTTACCAAATAGTACTTGTAGAGCTAGTAAGTTCTCTCCTTTTCTCTTGAATTCATTGACTGAGTCTTTAGCCTTATTCTTAATAGTACCTCTTCTATCACCATCCTTTTGGGAACATTCATAAGCTCTATTTCCTTTACCATAATGAAAATAATAACCTTTAAATTCACCTATACATGTCATTCTCTTTCACTCAAGAGGATTTGGTTCACCTTCTGCATTTGGTTTATCATTTTTGAAGTGATCCCACTTCTCCTTCCGATGGGAGCTACCTTGGTTTCTCCTCTTCATCTTATCTTAGATACCTTCAAGGAATATTAATTAGCATCCTCAACCAAATTAATCTTCAACATACCAACGTCATCCTAAATATTGTATCTCAGGCCATTAATACATCTAGCCACCTTTTCCTTAGACAATTCTCTATGCCTAGAAAAAAATGTCAATGTATAAAACTCCTCAGTATAATCTTTCACATAAAAATCCTTTTGCTTCAGATTTTGTAACCTCTTAAACAACTCAAATTTATAATCAACAGGAATGGACTTAGCCTTCAATTTATTCAGCATCAATGTCCACCTAGTGATCTTAATTTCACCTTCTTCTTTTCTATCTATTTGCAATTCTTTCCACCAAAGTGTAGCATGTCCTTTCAACTTAGATTGTGCCAACCTCACTTTGACAGGATCTCTAGTATCCTCTAACTCAAAGTAGTCTTCTAGATCACTAATTCAATTAATCAAGTTTTCGGTATTTAAAGTACTTAAGAAATTAAAAACATCCATCTTATGCTTTAGCTTCAATTGAGTGTTAGATCTATTTGTCTGACTAGCTCTATCTTCCACAAATCTCTCCACACAATAAATTCTATCTTCATCACTCCATCTAGCAACCTAAAATTCTTCAAGGAATTCCTCATAACCATCTTTAGTACCCACATGTCAAGGTACACAAGCCATTGCTCTCATGATTTGACTCTCCATCAACTCCATCTCAAATCTAAAATCTATTTTAACCTTCTCTAAGGTCCTTGCTTCCATGACATCATAGAGATATTCAATTTACCTAGGGTCCAATCTTCTTAGAGGCATATTCCAAGATCTTCATAGATCCAAAGCAATAATTTCACAAATCAACTTGCAACTTTGATACCACTTGATGTGATGCAAGATAGGAGAATCCCCAAAGCAGATGTCCTAGCCCCTAGTAAATAACCACACAGTGGAAACACAACACAATATATAAGATTTGATACCAAAATTAATTCTTTATTCATTAAAAAATTGATTACATGCAATGTGTCTAGCTATAAGGCCTTTCCACTTGTGGCCAAATACCAAAAAAGTAATAGTTTTTTAAGACTGCTCAAGATCCAATCCCAAACACTAGCTAGTCCATATCTATAGCACAATAGTCCTTTGGTAGAAACCCCGAGTGAGATCTAAACTTGTACTTGCAAGACACCAAGAAATCTCCTCATTTGCAAAGCCACGATTTACTAGCTCTTCTCAACTTTGCTCCTCTCAACTACTCCATCTCCTCCATGCTAGATTATTTTTAATGATTCAAGACTCCAAAAGACCCCCTACTTATACCCAACTAAGCCACAAGTCGGCCTAGCAAATTACAAATTAAATAAACCTTTAGATTAAATACATATTTTAGTTGCAAGTCAGCCTAAAATAGATACTAAATACAAAATACCTTAGTTGGCTTACAAAACCCATTAAATGTTCATAGGATAAAGATCTATGGCCCAAATAAGTATACACACTTCCCCATGTCAGAAAACCCTCCAAGCATGACCAAGTTCTCTCAAGCATCACTCAACTCCTTTAGTTGCCTAGTAACCAACCCTTGTTCGACCAAGCTCTCCAACCTCAAGGTCAAACAATTGCAACATGTAGGATTGCCAACTACCCTAGGATGCTCCTACATCATAGAGGCATTTGTGAGCATAACTAAGTTCCCAATCCTTCTTTCATTATGAGTCCTACCCCCCCAAGGTTTAGAAAATCGAAGACCTTCCCAAGGTTTCCTTTGACTAAGCTTCAACTTGTGTATCTATTCATTAGACTAGGCAATTCAACTCCACAAATGACTTCATCATAATTTTTCTACAAACTAGGATCTCATGGTCCTTTAGGATTCTATACCCTCCATTGAGTGAATTTTACAACCCTTAAGTAGTGCAACAATGGGTTTCTATTTTTTTTCCAAGATTCAATTACATGCACTAAGTAGGCCTAGTAGATATAATTGAATTAGGCCTCCAATTTGAGTTTTTCAAGCCTAATTTTAAAATTGACTGAGCAAGGCTAGGATCTTTTCACCACTCCTAGCACCCATTTGAGAGTTTCAAACAATTTCACAAAATTGGATGTTGGTTTCATCATTAAGTCACCTATCCCAAATTTACCTATTTTTAGGTTGATTAGGCCTTCCGAACAATCACTACTTGCTTGAGTTTAAATTGGGTTCCAAGGCTACAACCTTCGCAAACCAATTCTTGATACTTAATCCTTTTTTATGCCAACAATCATTTCCAACTTCACCATTATGCCAATACTTTTTAGGTAGTGCTAATCTAATTAGAGTCCTTTGGGAGGTTATGGTTTAAAGCCACTCTTTCATTTTCCTTGATGTATATGTAAAAATTAAGGGAATTTTACACAATCCCCATTATCTCTTAACATTTATGTTACAATAACATCCAATTTTGAGAATATACAATGATATCTTTTATAGGGTGTCCATGATGGAATCTTCATGAAGGGCTCTTAAGAAGGAAGTTGAGATTTATTTCCTATTTTTTTCATTATGTTAGGGAGTAGAGGTTGATCAATATATGCATCCTTTTTAATTCTCCAAGAAGAGACACTAACATGTATGTTTATAAGATTTTGTTTTAGTATAGTGGGTTGGTAACTTGATAGAGGAGGGGGGAAAGAGGGTATCTTGGGGATTAGGACCAAGAAAGTAATTCAATAGATTAGGAGGATAGGGGGGAAGACATATTAGTAAGTTCATGATTTTCACTATTTCATTTTGGGACACCAATATGAAGATTGTTTAAAATTAGCTAGTTATATTTATGTTATTGAAAAAGGCATTGCCAATTGAGGTTCCCTTCCTAGAAACAATAAAAAACATGCATTATGTTTAAATTAGAGTAGTTAATCTATTTATCAAATTTGAATCTAGGTCTTATAGATTAATATAGCCAGGAAGAGTTAGAGCTAGAGCCATTTCAATACAAGTCACAAGGGTAGGGGAAAACTTACCTCATCTATCTATGTTGTTTGCACCACATGACATCTTCATGTTAGGTCATGATATCTTACAAAAAGAGGTGAAATTTTATATTAAACAATAGGAACCCAATCTAGTTGTGGTAGTTAGATTTAATAATGCCTTGTTAGTGATAGTCTAGGTCTTAGGCTTGCACATCATTGGTTTGACTATAGATAATCCAAGATTCATATCACAACCCTTCTTAGGCATGCTAGGGTACCAAATGTGTAGGCCATATATCATCTTCCAATACCCTATAAAGATTTAATTACCCATTCCTACCATTTTGAGTCAAGACAAGTCCACTTAAAACAAAACTTGTTTTGACAAGTACATCTCTAAGAAACATGAATTAAAATTATGAATTTTTTTCTTGTAATCCAAGACAACATAAATGATTTCATCAAGTAGTTCAATTGAAATTATTTTACCTTGGTATCCTAAGATTTGAAGGTTATAGTTTCTTGTACGGGCATAGCTGAATTGAAGATGTCAGTGGTTGTGGATTTTCTTATATGTCTAGGGGAAACTTCAATAGCTATGGCATTAGCATGTTCAAATGTGGGGTCATATGAAACCCCTTCATTGGCTTCATCTTGCTTAAAGCTTCCACACTCCCTTAATTTCTTTTACATTTTATTTGGTTGATTTAGAAGTATAGAGTGGGCTATGAGTAATGATGATTTAGACACATGAGATCCTTCTATTTTTTCTAGTGCTAAAACTCTGTGTCCAACATAAACTCTAGTAACACCACAAAAATAAAGTTACAATACAAAGCTTTCTCCAATACATAAAATAGATAGCCAATAAGTTTCATAAAAATAAATACTTATATGTAATTATTTACAATTTAAGAAATAAAAATTTAATAGGTTTTTATTCATAGTTTTAGAAAATAATTATATTTTCCAATTTGTATTATATTTTTCATTTTACCATTCTAGAACAAGTATTTATTTATTTGTTTCAAATAAGAGAATCGTACTTCTGATCCAATGAATATGTCTAATATTGTAATCAAGATTATTATTCTTACTATTATTATTATTATTTTTATTTTTTTAATATCGGCCACGGTAGGTTGGCTCGCGATTTCATTCAAACGTCTAAATTTTGTGACGTGATTAGTGCTTAAAACGAGTGGATGCTCGACCAGTTGCCTCGATACTACTTAAAGAGTACAAAAGAGGTTGACATGAGGCAATTCTGAATTCATCGTCATGTGCTGGATGTTCCCTTTTACTTGCACTCGGGACCAAACTTCTTCATCTCCATCGCAACTGATAAGCAACGCTGACTCTTCTTTGTTTAAAATGTACGAAGAGATTCATGAACGCAGAATAAACTATTCTCTACAGAAACTAGTTTTAGGAATTAAAATACTCTAGAATTTTAAACAAACATACGTGATTGAGTGTAAATTAAGCTTAGAGTAATTCGTGTTTGGGATTGTTTGTTGAATTGAAAGGGGATGATTCAGTTTGATGATTGTTCTAAGAAATGATACAGGTTGATTATTAGTTTTTAAGTGTAAGTTTATTTTTATTAGAAATTCTGAAGTTTTAGTAGTGTGGAGTGAATGTAGATGTGTCTTCATTAGTCTAATATTCTAAGAAAATAAATTGATAAAATGTGTAGGTTATAATTTATTTGTTTCTATAATCTTAATATTTAAATTTCTTAATACAATTTTAAGATTATATGGTTAAAAAAATCTTAATATTGCTATTAGAGCCTTTGTATTTTTGAGTCCAATTTATTGACCTATGTTTGAGGAGTAGTGGTTCATTCAAACTTATCTCTCATGATAATAATGAAATAAATAGTATTTATTAAATATAGGTGATGCTCACATAGGTGAAGCACTAGCATTTCCTTAAGGACACTCATCCCAGACCTACCTCAACTTGAGTGTGCTTAACTAGAGAGTTTCCTTGGTGGTTAATTCTACTATACTCTCAACTCCATTTGCACAACCTTCATCAAGTTTTGTGCCTTATGAACCATTCATTAGAAGACTCTTAACCTTATCAATAGATAAGTAAGAGATATTTTACTTGATCTACAATAGACTAAATTAACAAAAACTAAAGATATTACCAACAACATACATATATATTATAATAATTATATAATATTGCGCTCAATATAATTCTTTCTTACCTTTATTAAAATTTAAATTTATTACAATAAATCTTCCCAAATATCATACATGAATTGATTGCACAGTTAACCCTTCAACCTAAATTTTAATAAACATGAATAAAGAACAACTAAATCATAACAATTCAAAATAAAATTAAAAGTATACTGCTTATAAAAGTGGGCAACCAATAATAGCAAGTGGAATGCATAGACAAATTCACCATTAAATTTGGCGAGTCAAACGGAAAAAGGAAGAGTTTGGAGCACGGCAGTCGAGTTTATATATGAATTGATTGACTTTAATGCCAATCTACTCAAACCCCATTTACTCAATGTAAACACCAAATAATTAAATATAATATGCAGTTAATGGGAATGTTGACAACTCATTGGATGCATCTGCAATTTTTTTCTTTTCGCGGAGGCATATCTGAGCAAGAGTCATAATATCTATCTAATGTCTTCTGTATAAATAAGAAGGTTCAGAATGTACAGCCATCAATATTCTCCATCCGGCCATTTCTTATTCTGGAAGAGTAATGGCTTCTTATGCGTTGTGTCTTCTGGTGCTGGTTCTGGTTCTGGTTCCTACATATGAATCAAAAAACGATGATAAAAACAACGATAGTCAATCTGCCTGCGCGGACGCATCCAATCGCAAATACTGCGAATGGGTGTTGTCAGAGGGTGGAAAAGCGTCAAAAAATGGGTCTAAAGATGTGACGGAATTTGCTATAAGATATAGCTTGCGCCAAGCTAAACTTGTTCAGAACTCCATTTCCGGCGACTCGTCGAGTAATTGGCGGTCAATGCAGAGCCAAGCCGTGGCGGATTGCAGTTTCCTGTACACCCTCACGGCCGACTACTTGAATTCCAGTTTGGTGAAGTTGAGCAACTCGACAAACACGACGGTGGAATGGAAGAGCGCGGTGTATATTCAGAGTTATCTGAGTGCAGCCCTCACAAATCAGGTCACGTGTCTGGAAGGCCTCAGCCAAGCAAATGTAAGCCTCGATTCCCTGCACTTTGCCAAATACATCGCTAACTCTTCGGATTCTGTAGGCTCTACCCTCGCTTTAAATAAGAAATACTTTCTCGCGGGGAAGGGTCCTGCGAAGCGCGACGGGCACAATCGACGGCTCTTATCCGACGATGATGATTTTATGTCTGATCAATATGGATCGCTCGATGACGGGTTCCCGTCGTGGTTGTCCCAAGCGGACAGAAGGCGTCTAACGGAGAGCTCAGGCGGTGACAGCGTTTTAATCGGTGACTACGTAACGGTGGCGCAGGACGGCAGCGGGAATTACACCACCGTTAATGCTGCTGTCAATGCTGCTCCAAACAAAAGCGCAGACAGGTTTGTGATCTTTGTGACCGCAGGTGTATACTTCGAAAACGTGGACATTCCAAAGAACAAATACAACATTATGTTGATCGGCGATGGAATAGACGTGACCGTCATCACTGGGAACAGAAGCGTTGCGTCTAATTGGACTACATTCAACTCTGCCACATTCAGTAAACCAGCAACCGATTTCAATCTTTTAATTTTTTATGATTAGTTCCCTATATAGGGTATTGTTACTTGTATTTATAAGTGTTATTTCTTGTGAAGGAGACTCAAAACTGGTCTGGATTTGTGCAGTTGCAGTCGGGGTAGGTTTTCTTGCACGGGATATGACGTTCGAGAACACGGCGGGAGCAGTGAATCACCAGGCAGTCGCTCTACGAGTTGGATCCGATCAGTCGGCCTTCTTTCGTTGCAGTTTCAAGGGATACCAAGACACTCTCTACACTCACTCCCTCCGTCAATTCTACAGAGAATGTGACATCTACGGCACGGTTGATTTCATCTTCGGCAACGCCGCAGCAGTTTTTCAGAACTGCAATCTTTATGCAAGGAAACCAATGAAAGGGCAGAAGAATGTTTATACTGCTCAAGGTAGAACAGATCCAAATCAAAATACTGGAACGTCCATTCAAAACTGTAATGTTACTGCTGCGCCTGAGCTTATTCCTGTTATCAGCTCTTTCCCCACGTATCTGGGTAGGCCGTGGAAGGAGTACTCTCGTACTGTTTACATGCAGTCGTATTTGGACAGTTTAATCCAGCCTGCTGGATGGCTAGAATGGTCAGGAGACTTTGCCCTGAGCACTTTATATTACGGCGAATATAATAACAGCGGGCCAGGGGCAGATACTTCGCAGAGAGTCGCATGGCCTGGTTATCATGTGATGACCATCTCGGATGCTCAAAATTTCACTGTGAGTTCCCTTATGGCCGGAGACACGTGGATACCAAATGATGCAGTGCCCTACGATGCAGGCTTACTTTAAGCCCAAGTAGCAACCTCCGCCAGATCGACGCCCTTAAAATTTCTTCTTTGCCAGTAATCGCTAGACTATTTTACTTCCTATGAAAGGCTCTTCTCCAATCTGATTGGATATTTTAGTTGTTATATATATATATATATATATATATATATATATATATATATTTCCCTTTCTTTTCTGTTAGTCTAATTATATATTAATGACATTTTATTTGTTATTACATCTAATTTTGTCTTCATGTTTTAACATGATATTGTCTAAATAAATATATATTTACAACATGTTTTATTTGGTATGTTACATTTTTTCTCTTTTCACATCATATTATTGATAATTTAGAGTGAATAATTAGGTCTACACATATATCTATGACAAACATGACAAGTTCTCATACAAATCTGGATGCATTTATTTTGATTTGAGGTAGATCTTGTGCCTTAAACAATTTAAATCATGAATATATATTTTGAATTCTTCTAATAGCTGAAATACCTCCTAATATCTATTTTTATTATATCTAAAATGGTGATTAAATTAAAAAAAAATCAATTTATACTTTCTACTTAAAAATAATTATCAACTCTCATAGCTATAATTTACATATACTTTATCAAATAAAGATTATATTCCTTTACAAAATAGTTTACTTAAATTTCTTACATAAGGTTTTCAAATCTATTTTCTTCACAAAAATGATATACTTAAATTCTTGTATGAATTTAATGATTTTAAAATAGACAAACATATAAATGAATGTCAAAAGTAAATCCACCAGAAATTTGAGAACAAATTATAAAAAAAAAATCTCAAGGCTTTTGCCGAAGGATCAAGACCTTATAATAGGTGAGATATGATATAGAGAAACATGGGTGAATAAGGAAGTTTTGCATGACATGTGTTAATGTGTTATGGATAAAATAAGCTAATAGTGTTTGGGATTATAATTATATTACACCTCACATTACTACTACCATCTACAATGTCTTAGTGATATCTTAGATATTTAAATAATTCTTTTATAGTAGCTTGGTAAGGATACATGTGTTCAAAATTACACAAATTTTGTAGTTCCACACTTAGTATTGTATTTCCCCCTTGTGACTATTCAGTACATTGGACATCTAATGATCATCTTTGTGATTTTGGATAAAAAAATTATGACTGATGTTACTTAGATTCACACTTATTATGAATAATATTAATATGCTTTCTAGATGTAACCATTTTAAAATTTATCATTTACATGCTTAGATTATCAAATTACACTATGAGATTAAAATCATTCATTGGTTGGTCCTACAAAAGTCTCTCACATATTTTACCACAAAAATGTCAATGCATGAAATTTTTGCATACTCAACATCATCGATCAAAGAAAAACCTTTGATCAAAGTAAAAGAAAGAGACACATGACACTTTGATCAAATTAAATAGCTGATAGGCTTTTACATTGGGCCAAAGTCTATCGTGAAAGTCTCATACAACTGGAAAAGATGCCAGAAAAATAGTCAAAAAAGGTTTCATGGTCTAAAAATTATTAACAGTCCTCTAACATGTAAGTGTAATGCAAAGAAAAGTGCAATACAAAGAGAAAGGGGCACATAACCAAAGTATTCGATGAAATGAGAGCACCTCTATCTAAAATTTCATTAGGGAAATGACACCACCATTTATTTTGGAACCACCGCTTCTAAAAGCACCCTCTGTGGATTCTTCTTTCGAGTGAAGGGTTGGAGCATATTTTTTGATTCCCATCGAATTCCATAAATTTGTGAATTTTTTATATAGGGGTACCATGGATTGAGGAGGAGCACTGAATGTTTTTGGTTGTACTAGAAAAGCTTTGGAAAGGTGATAGGAGAGGGATATCTACAAACTTTGTAAGAGCTAGAACTCTGACACAAGTGGCGAGCTATACTCAAAAATATCTTCTAAGATAAAGCAGTCTTCCATGAAAAATGTCTATTAAGATTCTTTTATATGTGCCCACATATTCAAAATGTAATCTCTCATTTCCATGACTTAATCAAGATTCCTAAAGAGTTTCTCTATAAAGTACCAATTATTTTTGTTTCCTATTTCTTTATTTAGATTACAAGCTCCTTAATATATTATTAATCATTTGGATCTTTGAAGGGCCAATTTTTTTTCATTTCCTTAGTTATTTTCCAGCTAACAAGTTTCTCTATGCATTCACTAGAAAATCGACTATAAATTTGCCCAAATTTATCTGGGGATTTAGAGTTTCCTCCATATTTATCTCGGAATTGTTTTTCTTTTTTTTGCATAGGTATTGTATATATCACACTCTAACCAAATATTTTCATTTCAAATTGTATAATTATTTATCACTTTCGTTCAATACCGTAGAAGGGTCAAAAGAAAATTTCACACTCTAGTTCAAGATTTAACAAAAATGCTTTTACACTTTCCTTTTTTTAAATCATAGTGTGATTGCACATTTCCCTTATAAAATTTCATGACTATTTATTATTTTTGTTTGGTTTACTGTAGACAAATTTTGTTCGTTCATTATTTTCATAGTAAAAATGTCAGTATATGACAACAACAACTTGTGTCATAGTTACATTCAAAGTAAAAATGTAATGGTCTCACAAATCAAATGGAAGGTTAAAATGGTTTTTACATACTTAGCTCTATTTTTCACAAAAAACCTAACATCCTATAATTTACGGCTATTACAGTTACTTGTGTCACATGTCAATGAAATTCTAAAGAAAATTCTATTAAAACTTATTATTGTATATGACTAAGTATTCTATATGTTAACTATCCTATTCTTTTATGCCTTAAAAAAAATGCTTAAGGAATTATTGTAGATGTTGAGTTTTGATAAGTAATATAATTTTTTAGTATATCACATAATCAAAATTACATGTTTTACACTAGTGGTATGTTATGTTAGGGAGTAACATTAGTTGTTTTATATTATTATATAAAAAATAAATATCTTCTTTCTTTGATAGCGATTGAAGTATTTATTGCTATTATATTAGTTTCTAAAAATTTGCATGCACAAGTGTGGAGTTTGTTATGCATAGTAGTATTAGAATTGGAAAATAATTATTTTGAGTTGACATTTTATATAGTTCTATATATCATTCTAGAAATGTATAAATCTACTAAAATAATCTATACTTTAAAAAATTATAAATAATTAAAATTCATTTTTGGATTTGAATTTCTATTTTTTTTTACCATCAATTTTGCAAAGTACACACATGATCCATGAGAATGTGGAAATTGTAACTTACATAAGATAGAAACCAAGCTCAATTGAATGATATACAAAGAGATGGAGAGAAAAGACAACATGGAAAACAAATGAAGAGAAGAAAAACATTTATGGTCATAAAAATGCATGTCATGCATACATTTAGACAACTCTAATTAACTAATACTTTGCAAGAAACTATAATTCCAACCATAATTAGAACAACAACTTAAAAGATTCATTTCTTTAATGTGAACAAATGTTAAAAGATTAATTTGTTTAATGTGGTACAATAAGGAAACATAAGTTTCTTAGGGCATGGTCTTCTATTCCAATGCCACCAAAAAAAGAAATTGTTGATCACTAAATTTTCCAAGATGTTCATTCTCCAATTATTTTTTATATTACTATTACTATTATGTTTTGCATGTTAAGCTATAGCAATTATACGAGACTATTAATGATACACTTGTACCTTATCCTGTACAAGTGCTATTATATTTGATGTACGATATTGATGTGGGGTCTTAAACAAAAGATATACTTTGATCAATGTGGTTTTGAACTAATTTATTAAAACTAATTTATAAACCTAGTGTATTAGTTATTTTGTCAATTTTTTTTCTCTATAGTCCACAACTACTTTTATAAAATACTCTTTTATAAAGAGAAAACATTCAATTTTGATCATGCCTTTTTGCTTTACAAATCAACACTACTTCACAATAGGTGCACTATTTTTTTTCTCTTTTTTTTTCTTCTATATTAAATATTTTTAATTTTTTGTAGCCTATTATTAGAATTCATATTTATGAAGGTAAAATATTTTCATCCTCTTTAGTTTTAAATTTTTTTTACTAGTCATATAGCATTGGATTATAAGATTTATAAAATTATTTTAAAAAAACTAAAATTTAGAAAATTAAAAATATATTTAAAGAATTGAAAAAAATGTTAGAAGACCTTGGAAAAATTAAACATTTATTTGGGTGTGTACATATAGATATCATTTTATAGATTTTAATCATTATATTAGTTGTAGTTAGAAAACTTGTAACAACTATAGAAAATTCAAAGAAAAAAAAATATTATAAAATTTTGTAACTTGGAAAATCCTCACAATCACTCCGTAACCTCCCTCGCCCACCCTTCACACTAGTGTAGATGTTAATAGTGAAGAATTCTTAGTAAATTTGTGTAATTTTACTATAGTTATTGTGCAATTATATTAAATCATATAAATGGATTTTCTAGATTTGTTATGCAATCAAAAGAAAGACATGATAATTTGATGAATCAATAATTGTATAACTACAAAAATAGATAATGGTAATTTATTAATGTAAATTAAACGTATATGTAATAATTACAACATTCCCCCTTATTATAATATTCTAAACAAGAGTGGACATTGCAATGATTTTAACCCAACACCATAGACATTTTGATGAAGTTACTTGAAGAATCTTCCTTATTTACTAAAGAAACACTGAATTGATTGCATAAGTGAATCTAAAGCCTCCTCAAGTGCTTAATAAATGATTAAAAAATCCCCCCTCCTCCTCACTCTATGAAAATATAATCACGCTACCAAGCCCCCTCTTTTCTTCAGGGAAACAAGTGTTGGATACAATTGCCTAATTGTGTGTTGCCTTTGATGTTACACAAATGTCATATCAATTGTTAGTGCTTATCGAGTTCACCTGGTCAGTTAGATATTTTTCTTTGTCTACCGAGCATTCCTAAAGATTACTCTGCGAAGATAGTGTCTACCGAGCTCACTTGGGCATCAAAGGAATTCTAGTAGGAAACGGTGTTAACTGAGTTCTCATGGTTAGCGAAGGAAAGATTAGACAGAGTCAGTATTCACTGAGTTCACTCGGTTGCCAAAGGATTTTTGCAAGTTTGCAGTGTGAACCTAGCTTTTGTTGGTTAACATAGGAAATTTTCTCAAAACCAGTGTTTACCAAGTAGGGTCGGCCAATGAAGGATTTTGTTGTTTTGACATAAGAAGCTTATTTATTTTAAGTATTGTTTCTAGTTGACTATGGTGATGATTATTGGTTATTGTAATTTGTAATTGAGCTGACTTGACAATTTAGATGATATAAATGAAAGGTCAAGTTGAGATATTTAGATTGTGTGCAAATGAGTTGATTGAATTAAGAAGGAAAGAGTTTGAACAAACTTGAAGGATAAGTAGGTATCCTTGTGGAGAAGAAAAGTTTTATTCAATCAGGAAGGATCAAGTATGAAGTAGAATAGAGATATATAATCAGCAATTCAATTGCATCACAACCAAGTCATGCCATTGTTACTTTCTTACCATTGTAGCAGTGATCTAAAATCTCCTAACATAGTTGGTTTAATAGCTAATTGTAAATCCTCTAACAAGGTGACAATTCCATTGAAATGTTTTAAGACTTCTTGTAAGGCCACTCCTTATAGGGTGATTAAATTCTCTAACAAGGTCACACCTAATAGTGTGTTTTGTAACCTTTAACTAGGTTGGCTCCTAAAAGGGCTCACTTTAGAAGACTGAAAATAGTAACTAGTTACATTGGTGTTTTTTTGCATATTGGGTTTCCACATTAAATCTTGGTGTCTCATGTGTTCATGTTATTTGTTTTATGCTCGCAAATTAATCACTGTGAATGTTTAAGATCAACTAAAAGTAAATCACTCTGCATTTACCAAGTTACAACATTTTTGTATACTGAATAATAGTAGCGATTAGTTTTATTTGACATCTAAGGGATCTGGGATATATTTTAGTGGTAATTGATTCACCCCTCCCCTCTTAGTTATTGCTTCTATATTTCCAACGATTGGTATCAAAGCTTTTGTTTCTTGTAGGAAAGGTTTCAAGGACCTAAGCTAAAGATCAGGATGTCTTACAAGAGAGAAATTCTAAAGCTTAATAAAGACAACTTTTTAGCATGGCAGGGACTGATGAGACTTCATCTAGCTTCCATTAGTGATTCAGGCTTGAAATACCTTGATGAAGAATACAAAACTCCCACTGGTACATTATCTATTGAAGACATTGCTGAGAAAAAGAACTATAACACCATGATGATTGATATTGCATCTACTCTTAGCCATGATGAATTTGATGATATCAAGGACTGCAAAATTGTGTTTGGTATGTGAAACAAGCTAAAGGACATCTATGGTGGTGATGACAATGTGAGGAGAGCCAAAGAAGAAAGCCTTAGAGGATAGTTTGATTAGATGAGAATGAGAAAAGATGAAAATGTTACCAAATATGTGGAAAGAATCAAAGCCAATATTAGTACAATCAGAGCGTCTAGATGAGAAATCGAGAATGAAACTATTGTAAGTAAACTTTTTAGAACACTACTTCCTATCTATGCAATTAGAGTATCTACTATTCAAGAAAGGAGGTGTGAGACAAATCATAAGATAACTTTGGATACATAAGTAGGAAGATTGATAGCTTTTGAGCTAGACCACTATGATAATTATGTTCCAGCTTCCAAGAATATTGAATTTGCATTTTAGGCCAAACTTTCACTTAAGGTGAAAGGAAAGAAAATAAAGGACATTCAGTCAGAAAGTGAAGAAGAATCAGAGGAAAGTTCTAATAGTGATCTTGAAGTTGTTGAAGCTTTACTTGCAAGGAAGTATTCTAGAGGTAGAGGAAAATACAAAGGTAAAGTTTCCCTAATCTATTTTTCATGTGAAGAAATTGGTCATATTGTTTCCAAGTGCCCAAACAAAGAAAGTAAGGATGAGAAGAAAAGTCAAAGTGCAATGGCAAGAAGGATTTCAAAAATCATAAATCAGTTAAGGACAAAGGTAAGAAGACTTGTTTTATGGCTAAAGACTTTGATAATAGTAAAGATGAGATAGTATACATTACTGTGAAAGATGAATTTGATGAAGAAGAAGATAAGATGACACTTATCTCTCATGTCAATAAGAATGACACATGGATCATAGATAGTGGATGTTCACATCATATGACTGGAGGCAAAAACTATCAGTCTAAGGATGTCTTGGAAATTGTGCATACTAACCTATGTGGACCCACTGAAATAGAAAGCTATAGTGGAGTAAAATTCTTTATTCTCTTTGTTGATGACTATTCTAGAATGATGACTATTATGTATCTTAGAGAAAAGTTAGAAGCATTTGAGAAATTCAAATGGTATCTAGTGAGAATAGAGAAGGAAATAGGGAAAAGGTTGAAATTCTTAAGATCAGACAGAGGTGGTGAATTCATCTCCAATGAATTCAATAACTTTTTCATTGAAAGAGGAATTAAGAGACAGGTATCAACCCCTGGTACTCTCGAGTAGAATGGAATAGCTGAAAGAAGAAACAGATCTATCATGGATTGTGCAAGGACTCTAATGATTGAAAAGAATGTTACTATCAAATACTGGAAGGAATCTATCAGTACTGCAGTTTATACTTTGAATTGAGTACAATTGAAGAAGGACTCATATAGAACTCCCTATGAATTATGGCATGGCTATAAACCCAATGTAAGTTACTTGAAAATATTTGGAAGTAAATGTTATATCTTAAAAGAGTCTAGAAAAGGAAAGTTTGATGTAAAAGGTGATGAAGCTATATTCTTAAGATATTCTTGCAGAAGTAAGGCATATAGATGTTTAAATTTGTCTACTCATAAAATCATAGAAAGTGCACATGTGAGAATTAATGAGTTTGTAGAAAGGACTGAAGAAGAAAGCAAAAAGGAACCAGAAGATTACAGAAAATTTATTTATATCAAATCTTATACATTTCCAAACACATCTATCGATAAGGAGACTTTTTCTCCCAAGTCTTCCTTAGTTATTGAGTTGCAAAAAGTTCAAACTGAGTTACAAGGACCTGAGTCACATTCTGAAGCTACCAAACCAATGCCTACCAAGTCTGAGCAACTAGAGCCATAAGTTGAAATTCAAAATGAAGGTAGTGGAATTCATTCAAAAAGCAAAGAACCTATATTGGCCAAGTACGTCAGAAGGCATCATACACCTAATCAGATTATTGGAGATAAATTAGAAGGTACTATGACAAGAAGTAAGCTAAAAGGTACATGTTTACTTGCTGATTTTGAACGTAGAAATGTTAAAGATGCATTGGAAAATGAAAGTTGGATTGAGGCCATGAATGAAGAAATAGAACAAATAGAGAAGAACAAAACTTGGACTCTTGTTCCCAGGCCTAAAGATAAAAATGTGTTTGGAACAAAATGGGTATTCAGAAATAAGTTGAATGAAGATGGACAAGTATCAAGAAAAAAAGCAAGATTGGTGTGTAAACGATATTCTCAATAAGAAGGAATTGATTATGGTTAGAATTTTACTCCTGTTGTAAGATTAGAAGGTGTTCGGACTCTATTTGTGTATGATACTCATAGAGGATTCAAAGTATATCAGATGGATGTTAGATCTGCATTTCTCAATGGTATTCTTGATGAAGAAGTCTACATTAAGAAACTAGAAAGTTTTGTTGATCCAGACAAAAAGGACATGGTCTGCAAATTACACAAAGCATTGTATGGTCTAAAATAGGCTCCTAGAGCATGGTATGAGAGGTTGCACAACTACCTTATATAGATTGGTTTTCAGAGAACTAATGATAATAGTAGTTTGTACATCAAGGAAGGACCAGATAACAAGATTGTATTGGCAGAGATATTTGTGGATGACACTCTATTTACAAGGAATGATGATCTATGCAAGGAAATTTTAGAACAAATGAACAAAGAGTTTGAAATGTCCATGTTTGGTGAGAAAAAATTCTTTGTTGGACTTTAGATACAACAAAACAAGAATGGTATCTACATTACTCAATCTAAGTATATCAAAGAGATACTCAAAAAATTTGGAATGGAAGATTCTAAACCAGTTTGAACCCCCATGTGTACTAGACTAAAGTTTACCAAAGATGATGATTCAAAAGAGGTAGATCGGACTTATATAGATTAATGATTGGAAAATTATAGTATGTAGTTCATACAAGGCTTGATATTGCTTTAGCAATTGGGATAGTGGCAAGATTTTTAGCTAAACCTAGAGAAAATCATATGATGACAATCAAAAGAATTTTGAGATATTTGAAAGGTATTGAAGACTATGGCTTATGGTACAAACTTAGAGGAAACTTAGACCTAAAGGTATTCATTGATGCTGATTGGGCAAGAAATCTTGATGACAGAAAGAGTACAATTGGTGGAGCATTCTTTCTTGGTAAAAGATTGGTATCTTGGACAAGCAAGAAGAAAAACCACACATCCCAATCTACAATAGAAGCAAGATATGTTGCAGCAACAATGAATTTTTCTAATATTGTTTGGTTTAAATAGTTGTTGGAATGCATGATGGTTGAAATCAAAGAACCACTTGTTATGTATTGTAATAACACTAGCACAATTAACATATCAAAGAACTTAGTGATGCATTCCAAAACTAAAAACATTGCAATAAAATATCATTTTGTCAGAGAATTGGTGTAGGACAAAGAAATTAGATTGGAGTATGTTTACACAAAAGAACATATTGAAAACATATTCACCAAGCCATTAGCTAAGGATGCATTCTTGTACCTAAGAGGTAAGTTAGGGCTCATTCCCCTATCTAAAGCTCACTAAATAAAGTTTTAGTGATGCATCGACAGGAATCAAGTTGAAGATCAATTAGTTGATGCAACATAGTCAAAGGGAATATTGCATATGAATCAATACTCAAGGTACATTAATACTAATTTGGTATGTGTTATCTTTGGAATGTGTTGTCAAAGAGGGAGAAGATTACTGTCATATCTTTCTAAAATTTGTTTATATCTTTCTGAGGGAGAAGTATTCTGTCATAGAAGTTGTGTAATTCCTTCACAGAGGGAGATTACTGCATGAAAGAAGAAATTTTTGGTAAAATTCTAAGAGGGAGAAAATTTTCTATTAGAGAAAGTCTTGTTTTTAAATTTCATTGTGCGATGACATGTTGTGTTGCCATCAATGCCAAAGAGGGAGATTGTTGGAGACAAGTGCCTAATTGTGTGTTGTCTTTGATGTTACACAAATGTCATATCAATTGTTAGTGCTTATTGAGTTCACTTCGTTAGCTAGATAGTTTTCTTTGTCTATCGAGCATTTTTGAAGATTACTCTACGAAGACAGTGTCTACCGAGCATTTTTGAAGATTACTCTATGAAGGTAGTGTCTACCAAGCTCACTTGGGTATCGAAGGAATTCTAGCAGGAAATAGTGTTAACAAAGTTCTCATGGTTAGTGAAGGAAAGATTGGATAGAGTCAGTATTCACCAAGTTCACTTGGTTGCCAAAGGATTTTTGTAAGTTTGCAGTGTTAACCAAGCTTCTATTGGTTAACACAAGAAATCATCTTAGAACCAGTGTTTATTGAGCAGGGTCGGCCAATGAAGGATTTTGTTATTTTGACATAAGAAGCTTATTTATTTTTAGTATTGTTTCTAGTCGACTATGGTGATGATTATTGGTTATTTTAATTTGTAATTGAGCCGACTTGACAATCTAGATGATATAAATGAAAGGTCAAGTTGAGATTTTTAGATTGTGTGCAAATGAGTTGATTGAATTAAGAAGGAAAGAGTTTGAGCAAACTTGAAGAATAAGTATGTATCCTTGTGGACCAAAAAAGTGTTATTCGATCAGGAAGGATCAAGTATGAAGTAGAATAGAGATCTATAATCAACAATTCAGTTGCATCACAATCAGGTCATGTCATTGTTACTTTCTTACAATTGTAGCAGTGATCTAAAATCTCCTAATAGAGTTGGTTTAATGGCTAGTTGTAAATCCTCTAATAAGATGAATGTTCCATTGAATTATTTTAAGACCTCTTCCAAGGCCATTCCTTACAGGGTGATTAAATCCTCTAACAAGGTCACACCTAATAGTGTGTTTTGTAACCTTTAACTAGGTTGGCTCCTAACAAGGCTCACTTTAGAAGAGTGAAAACAGTAACTAGTTACATTGGTGGTTTTTCCCATATTGGGATTCCACATTAAATCCTAGTGTCTTATGTGTTCATGTTATTTCTCTTATACTTGCAAATTAATCACTGTGAATGTTTAAGATCAACTAAAAGTAAATCACTCTGCATTTATTGAGTTACATCATTTTTTTATACCGAATAACAACAACAATTAGTTTTATTTGACATCTAAGGGATCTGGGATATATTTTAGTGGTAATTGATTCACCCCTCCCCTCTCAGTTACTCCTTCTATATTTCCAACAACAAGTATGTCAAGTCCCCTTTTCTCTTTAGGGTTGAAACTGGCAAGCCCTAACTTTATATAGACATGTAAATAGTTTCTTCTCATGCAATAATCATCTCTAAGTTAGAAGCTAGCTCAAGATGAAAAAATTCTTGCTACCTCAATTTCCTCCAACCTCCTGTCATCTCTTTTACTCCCCAAAGTATAAATCTTGTATATGTTCCTGAAACTTGAGGTGGACTATCACCATTATGAGTCATTTGTATGTACTTCATATCCACAAAAGTTTTTCTCACCTTTAGTTACAAAAGAAATTGTAGTTTTCTTCAACTTTCCATCAATAAGGTCTTTAGCCCATTTAATACAATTCATTTGTACATATTTCCTTTCTGTTAAAAATAAAAATATTAAAATTCTCTTCTTGTAAGGATATTAGATTCCTTTCTAGAAACTAAAGCACATTCCTCACTAATATGATAACCCTTATTAGTTCTAATTCCGTCATCAATTTGAGAAGAAATTATAGTTTAGATAAGCTAGGATCCATTTTTAAAAATTGAAACCAATATTATCAAAGATGGAATACATATTATTAAGTAAGGTTTATTTGCCACAATCATCATAAACTTTGGATTTTACACTTGCAAGTTTCTTAAGAATTGAATGAAAGTACTTATATGCTAAATAATGTTATCACCTATATTTATCATCAACTCAATTTTTTTTTACTTTATCAACATCTTCATTCCGAAAGTCTATGAAAAAGACAAGATATTAATCCCATTCCATATTTCTATTGATGTCTTTGACAAATCAATTTGATGTAGATATGCATCTAATAAACCAAGTCCAATGAAAGTTTATTCTCTATAGCCTTTATCCATCCACTTTGTTACTTCATTTGCATCTTTCTAGAAGTTTTTTAGCAATTCCATTGACAATATCCTACAGAAATTTTTTAATCAAAAGCAATTGTATCTTAATTTTCCAGATATGAAATTCAATGGTGAATGCACAAAGTTGGGGCTTAATTCCATAGAATGGGACCTCTTCATAAATGGGTACTCAATTTGTTAGAATTGGGTACCCATTATGGTTCAAGTACCTAATCCGTATTAAAAAATTGGGCACCCAATTTTTGATTACACATTGGGTACCCGAACCGTGATTTCAAAATCAAGTACTCGATTTTGAAAAAGCATATAACCTATTATTTTGTGGGTTTTTATTCATTTCAATGTCATTGTGAATGGGAGCCCAATTTAAGCTTGGAAATGGGAGCCTATTTTTTGATTTCTACTAACCCCTAGTTATTATTTTTCACTCTACCATGCATTTTACTTTTTTCTATTATTTTATTTCATTTTTAAAAGTTTTTTGCTTTATAATTCTGTCAATTTATAGCTTTTTAAAAGTTTACTAGTTTTGAATATGTGAAATTCTACATTTCCATTGTTAATAGTTTAATATTTAGATTATTGTATCTCTTCATTTAAATAGTTTTCTATCTATTCATTTAATTTCTGTTTTGTAGATGTTAATTTAAAATTTATTATTTTTGATGTTTTGATATATATTTAATAAAATTAAAAGTGGTGAATGTTTAGATGTATGTTTAGATTGTTTAAACATGTAATTACATTGATGTTTTAGATTTATTTGAACTAAATAGTAATTAATTTTAAATTAGTCTGTTGTATATATTAAGTACATATTTATGAAATTTATTTTTCTAACTTTGATATACTAACTTATTACCCTATTTGTATCCCTAATTCAACTATATAATCCAAATCTTAGGTAACTATAATCCCTAGAATTGTATTATAATCTTAATTTGAATTCTAACAATGTAATCCAATTTTAACTAGAGTCATAGTAACATTGACCTTAATTTATATACATCCTAACTAAACCCTATCTAATGCACATAATTTGAAACCCTTACTTTAATCCTACATCTAACTCTAAACCTTAAATGCCTAGCACTAGACAATAAGTTAAGTATTAAACCTTATATTCCTAACCCTACCATATAGACACTAAATTCTAAACGTAAATGTAAACCATGATGTTAGCTACCCATATTCATAGCCTAACACTAAATCTAACCAAGTTTAATGAACTTGTACCCTAAAATATTATTTCTAAAACTAAACCATGTAACCCTAATCTTATAGTTTAAGGCGATGTATGTAGGTATGTATGCTTGAATTGAATATAAGTTTAATATTTGATGTAGATGTATTGAATTTATAAAAATTGGTAGTGTTGTAGTCTCTCAATTATTCACATGTGTTCACATGTATGAATTGATAGTTCATTATAATATAAACCAAGTTAGAAATTATTTTAATTTTTAAATAATAAATAATCAATATTTATTTATTAAAATAAATTCTAAATTCAATATACCAAATAATAGATAATTTAAGAAGTTTACCTTTATATCAAATTATCTAGAGCTATGTACATGTATATACATATATCACAACAACAACTTAGTTCATATTTAATATATTAAACTTGAAAATTTTCCTTTATCACCTCGAATAGGCCCCTAGGACTTGGTAAGGCAATATAAATCCATGAACCTTTAAATTTTTTTAAGTTTTGCAAATGTCACAAGTTGATTTTATTGTATATATTTTACATATAATATAACAATGAAATTTCTCCTTTTAGCTTAAATATCTACTAAATATCTAACATGAAAGTTTTACTCAAAGGTAGAATTAATTTAATTGGGAGATAAGACTAGCAATCTAAACCCTAAATGTAAAACTAAGTATAATCTGCTCCCTTACCTTAAACCATAACTTTAACTCTAAACCCTAAATTCATGAATGTAACTATAATCCTAAGCTAAACTTTAATCCTAACATTAACTAAAACTCTAATCCTTAAAAATCATAGCCAAATCCTTAACATAACCTTAGCCCTATTTATGAGATAGAGCTAGACTAGATCTTAAATTATATTTGTGATTTTCAATAAGTCATGTTTCCCTTCCAAATCAAATGCAAAATTAAATTTGATATTTATATTTGAAAAAAGTGATATTGAAATAAATATAATTAATTAAAATTAAAATTAAAATCTAATTTTGATATAAATATCTACTAAATAAAAATAAAAATTTAAAACCTTTATCATAAATATAAATTAATTAAAATTTAAAAATCAATATATTTGATATAAATATTTCTTAATAAAAAATAAATTCAATACAATTGAAATTATAAAATATTGATTTGTGAATGTAAAATTTTAACTCTACAACCTAGATTCAAATGAATGTAACTCTAATCCTAAGCCCAACTCTAACCCTAACATTGACTAAAACCCTAATCCTAAACAATCATAACCAAATCCTTAACACAACCTTAGCCCTAATTATGACATAAACCTAGACTCTCTTTTAAATTCTATTTGTTATTCTCTATAAGTCATGTTTCCCTTCCAAATCAAATGTAAAATTAAATATTTATACCTGAAAAAAAGTGATATTGCAAAAAATATACTTTTAAATATTTTATTAATTAAAATTGAAAATTTAAATCTAACTTTGATTTAAATATCTACCAAATAAAAATAAAAATTAAAAACCTTTATCATAAATATAAATTAATTAAAATTTAAAATTCCATATATTTCGTATAAATATTAATTAATAAAAACTAAATTCAATACAATTGAAATTGTGCAATATTGATTCATGAATGTAACTCTAATCCTAAGCCCAACTCTAATCCTAACATTAACTAAGATCCTCATTAAAATTTAAAATTCAATATACTTGATATAAATATTAATTAATAAAAAATAAATTCAATATATTTATTCATGAATGTAACTCCAATCCATCCCCCTCTTACCATTTCTCTCTCTCTCTCTCTCTCTCTCACACACACACACACACACACACACACAGTCCTTCTTGAGATCTATCTCATCTCTCCCCTCCCCATCCTTTCTCTTCATCTCATCTCTTCCCCCTACCTCTTATCTCTCTTCTCCCTTTCTACCCACTTTCACCCCTTGATTATTATCTATCTTTTTGGATTTAAAAAAAAAAAGAAGAAGTTACCATTCAGATTGTCTTAGATTCTAGTTTAGTTTGTAGTAATGATTCAATTTATTTTTGTCATTCAATTCTTTATAGAATTCACATTTAAGTTGATTTGTTAATTTTTTTTGGAGATTTTTTTATAATTAGGCTTAAATTTGGTATTATGTTTATTTAGCCTTAAGATTAAAGTTTAATTAAGTGGTTAACTTTATATTAGTGTTAGTGTTATGGTTCTATTTTTTGTAATTTAAGATTAAATTAAATTTATTATTACAGTTTGTTTTTAGATTATTAATTTTTGGATTAAATTAGATTCCAAGAAAGGACATTTAGCATTCACTTTTAAGTACTCTTCATTTTCAATATTATTTAAGATGACATTTAATTTCATATAATTTGTTAAGTAGGTTTTGTTTACTATACTTTGAACAGTTTTGTATGTTTATGATATCCATATTTCTTTAATCCAAATATATTTTCTCATCTTTTTTTTATATTCAAATATTTAAAATGATGTATTAGATGTAAATTGATATGGTTTTAAAGATGTACATTTATATAATTGATATTTTGGATTTATTTTGTTAAACAATAATTTTGTGACTTGTTATGTTGTTTACATATATGCAGATTATATTTGATGGACCCACCCCCACCCCCTCCCCCTTCCCCACCCCACCCCCTCTATATCTACCTCCATGACCAACTAGTCCTCCACCACCTAACATAGAGGATCTGAACGAGAGCATGAGGTCAACCTTCACAACCTCATGCAAGATATTAAGACCAATAGACGTGATCCTCCCCAAATGTCACCCCCCCCTCTTTACTTGAAAATATTATGCAATGTGTCATACACTCTATTGAGCATTTGGATAGTAACATCAATAGCTTATAAAATGGTCCATCAAATCAAATGAAATAAAGGTCATTTTAAAAGATGGTTTGTAAACCCTAAGAAGGGTATTGAGATAAGAAAGAAGAAGCATCACATATCTATTAGATGGCGCATGCATCCTTGTATATTAGAGAACTTTTGGGAGTGGTGGTCAATGGTATTTGACCATCCACCACACACAAGTCATGAGGTACCTGGCTACTTTCTTAAGAAACCATGAGATAAGTTTGAATTGGGTTTGAAACCTAATTATTTTTATATTAGAGAATTTCAGGAGGTTGGTGGAGGGATGCCTTAGGATAGGCCTAGGGAAAAGCTCAATAATAATATGAGGAATCACAAATGTAATTAGCCTCTTGTACTAGTTCCTACACCAGTTGTCCCAACATCTGTCCATTTTCAAGCAGTGTCATCTGCTCTTACTTCATTGAGTGCCCTTTCGAGAAATTTAGCAAAGTAGTGGATGTAGGCAACACATATTTGTGCACTTGGACACATTTGTACTAGTTGTAGAGGTATATGCAAAGGCCCCCAGGGTGATCACCACACAGTAGAGGATGACCATGATGCCAAGGGCCCTGGTTTTGATAATGAGGTGTATGCTACTCATGGTGGTGGTAGTGATGAGATTGATGTTGAGTCATTTGTTGACCTTCTTTCTAGAGAGAGAGAGATATATTCAGGAGCAACAGGTAAAAATTTAATTTTAAAATTTATTTACTTTCTACATATATGCATAATTATATTAACCATATTAATATATTTTAATTTTCAATTAATAGAAGATTGATGATATTGTTCCCCTTAGGAGGTAGTCTAATATTTTTTCGAGACCTTCAAACATTGGCATCCCTCATACAATATGCACTTTGAATTACACTATAAATAATGTACATTGAAACTCAAATTTAATAACATGTGCTCATATATTCTTTTATCTTATTTTGTGGGGATTGTCATCTATTACGCGGTCTGATGCTTGTACAAGTCTTGATCCATCAACCACTAAGGGACAAACTCAAATATGTATTTTATGAACTATGTTTGAAGACAAATTATTTGTACTATTTTTATGTACACATTGTTATTATAACTTATCTTAAACTTTGATTCATGTACAATAATGTATTTTGGTTTTATGAACTAGAGATGGATCATACTTATCCATATATGCCCTAGTATAGTCTATTTTTGACTCCTTCGTCTTTTGACCTTTTTAGACATGTTAATGATAATCACATAGCATATCTTTGGACACATACGTGACATTGGCTACTACTCAAGTATGATATATAATTTTTTATTTCAAAAAAATGTAGTGCAAATTATGTACTTTGTAATTCATGTGTATATAATTTTGACTCAAAGTTTATGTGTCCATGATTTTAGGACTATATTGCCATGAGTGTTTTTGAGACTATAGGACAAAGCCATATAGAGGTACGAACATCATTCTTTTAGGTCAGTATTGTGATTTATACATATGTAGTTTATTTTGATCTTTATCAAATTTTATAAATTTATGTATTCAAAATTACAAGACCTCACCACTGCCACATTTGGTAGTTGCTTTCACAGTGCATGTCCTTCTATTATAGAGGAACACCTATCTCACGTGGTATTATTTTTAATAAGTACTAAATATTTAATTTATTTGCAAGCTAGATTTTGAAACCCATTTCAATTAAGCATGTACATATTGTCTTCTTAGGATGTGACATGCCATGCCCCATAGGATGTCCCACATGATGAGACACAACATGTTGTACACTAGATGATCCATTTGAGTCCGCTTCACATGGAGTAAAGAGGACTGCAAATTAGATAGATTAGGTCTTTTGCCACCTTTAGATTGTAATTTTATGATAAATATTGTTTTATTTTTTGACTTCATAGATCATATTATGACATGTTAGACCATGTTATATATTTTTACAACTTCTTATCATGCATGTGTATGCAGTATAGATTATTATGTTATCATGTTGTAAGTATGAACTATTTTCTTTATTTTGACGTATTTTATTCATGTTATTACACATTTTGTTATTATATGTTACATGAGTTCAATAATTTTAATTAAATAAAGGAACATTAATTTGGACACGTTTGAATGTAAAAGTAGTGGAAAAATATAGGAGGTCATTACTAGAATTGACAAGGAATTTTAAATATCAAGTGCACACCTTTAACTTTCAAATAGAAGCAAACTCCTATGTTTTACACAATTGAAATCATATAAATTTAAAATAGGTGAACTCATATACATATATGTAACAAAATGTGAAGGACATAAATAGAAGTGCTCTCTTGTTTTAAATTGTTTACTGCATATTTTGATTTCAAAATAAAAAATTGATTCAACACATTTCTTCAAATGAGGTCCTGCAAAATAAAATTATAAAATAGGAACATGTTTTAAATTAGTAAGAGCTATCTATATTATGAAAATATGTGTAATGCATGTACTCACTATTTGTAATTGCACAAGATGTTGATGTTTGACCACCTTAAACATTGAAATTTGCATAAATTGTAATTGAGACCTAAACAAGAGGTATATATAAATTCTCTAATTTTCTATTGTCAACGCATACATAAATTTAAATTATATAACTACATATATACAAAGAGCACAATAAAAAAAACTTACATATGTTTGATTTAAATGTAGTCATCCTACTGTACCATCTACATCCTCTCTCTTTTGAAATGCATCCATGATTGTCTCGTGGTCATCCATTGAAATTATCCATAATATTTTATTGGCAGGTCTCCCTTTGTATCTTTCTAAGTTGATATTTGTTGCCACAACCAAATGGAAATAGTGTAAAATCTTCTTTGCTAATAGGTAGTCTTCAAATGCTGGTAAACCATTTCTTCTTGTTAGGTATGTATGTAGCTAGGTGCCAACTACAATGACATACCCAATTGGATACTCAAAACCATCATCATTTACTTGATGACATATCAATTTTTTCTTAGGTTCCACACATCTAGCTAGCCAATACTTAGTATATTCATCATTATCATTAGATGTAATAACATCATAAACATGTCCTACAAGATACGATAAAGTAAAGAAACACTTTAATAACATGTGTACATAAATGAATAATATATTAGCAACATGTACTTGAATTGTATTAATGACACATAAATAAATAATATAAATTGAAGCATTATCACAACAAAATTTAATTAAATTGTGCATGCCAAGTTATATGTGGCCTGAAATACAACCATAGTCTTGTGATGCAAAAGTAACATTTTGGCCTTTATTTACTATATCATCTTGAAAATGTGTGTCAGTAGGTGTTAATGATTTATGTTGCCAATCTTCAACCTGTTCTGTATTCTCATAGTCTTCCCATTCACCTACAAGACAAAAGTGACAAAAGAAAGCAAGCTCCCTAGTCCATATAGTCAAAGTGTTAGAATTTGAACTCCTTAATGAATGCCATTTATCTAGCCCACTAATTGTGTCACAGTCATATCTTGAAAGAATATTTTTCTCTTCAACTAGATAGAAGAAATGTCTGATTGTAGAGTTCTAACTTGATCTTGTGTATAAAAATTTATTACACCATTCCACAATCCGATGTGCTTTTTTGAATTTGTCTTTTTCCTTAATTTTTAATTTCTCTCTACAAAGGGTTCTCTTCACACATGCACCAATACCATCATGTTCTCCTTTACCATGTGCAACGCCAAAAAAACTCCACATATGTTTGATATTAGTTTTCCTATGTCTCCTATGCAACCAATAGAACATTCTAGCATTCTTGAATTTTCTTGTACATATATTTGACCATATTTAATGTCATGTCATTTGAATTTGTCTCTCTTTTAGATGATCATAAAAGACCTTAAAACTATATTGGACAAACCCAAATGAATGAAGTTTATTACCAATCATATGGAAATGGTACTCTCTCAACATTTTTTGATGCTCCTCTATACTATCAGGTGCATGCCTATAAACTATATGAACATAAATTGTTACTTAAACATTATTGTAATATTGTGGTTGTACCTCATCTTGTGGTGCAAGTGTGCAGTTCTCTATAAAGTCAACAACTAAAAGTTTAGTACCAATTGGAAACATGTTCTTACATATGTGAAATTGTCCATCAAGCCATCTAAGTTCTTGAGAGTGTTTAACATATTTTGGTATGATCACACTATTAAAATCATCCATAAATGCATGACAAGTAACTTTATCTATAACTAGATTGGTCAGTGAAAGAAGTTGGGTCTCACTTTTGGCCAAAAATTGGAAATGTTTTTCCTGTTTTTGAATTTTTTTGTCAATTGATGTCTAATTTGAGGCATTAAGAGATTGAATATAAAAAAACTTCAGAAATAAAAATTTTATTGTCTAGAATCTAGTTTTTGAATATGTAATTTATTTGTGTATCCATATGATAGATTTTTTTTTTGGTATGGATCTTTAAAAACTACTTTTTCAAAATGCTTGTTTGAGGACCATACCACACTCATGTACGAACACCATAATTTGACACAAATAAATGAATTTTCATAAATCCTTTTAAAGGGAGTTACCTAATACACCTAATATTGATGACAATATTTTTCCTTAATTTTAATAGAATAATTTTATTATTATTAATTATTAATTGGCTGTAAAGGTAAATTTTAAAACCTCTCGTGTATGAACACCATAATTTGATCAAAATCTCACTTTTTTCAAAAAAAAATAATTTAAACCTCAAAAGAATTGTATGTAGATTGATGACATATAAACTAATTTAAGAAAAATTATAAAATTAAAAAATTATTAAAGTTTTAGTGAATGTCACTTTTTAACGTTTAAGAGATAGTTTTGATTAATAAATAATGGGAAAATAGCAAATAAACTAATAACACTATAAAATTTACATTTTTGGAATTAGAATAGTAAGACCTATAATGAGTTTTTGTTTCATCAAAAAATTGAATGGAGATGACTATAAAAAAATTACGACAATCCCTCAAATTGTCGATTAAATGCCTTAGAAAAAAAATGGATCATCAAGGCATGGCTTGGTGGGGCCAACCCTATTCCATGCCTTTCCCTAAGGCAAAACCCCATGCAAAAGTCACTTGCCATACCAAATTCCCACTCATGTCTAAAGGATCAGATGCCTGATTCTTGAATTATAAATTAGCACTAGCAACAGTGGTACCATGCATAGTAAAGAAATGTTGCAGGAATGTGGTATAAAAATACCACCTCAAACTATAAAGGATTTCATATCAAGTTTGTTTTGTAAGCCACATAATGATAAATACTTTCTTTTCAATGCATGTCTTTTTGGTACATGTGATATGTGTAGCAATCTTTCTTTGTTAGATGAATGTTTGCATGAAAATGCTTTGACTACTTTTGGACAACAATTAGTTGAGGTAAAAAGATTCAAAACTATTGAATATCCATTAAAGGATGGGAAGATTGGAAGAAGGTGCAATCTAGTTTTCAAAACTATTGAATATCCATTGAAGATTGGAAGAAGGCATTTTACCCTAATTTTTGACCAAAAATTTTGACTAAGTATTTTAAATGGGTTGGTTTGTCAATTTATAAAGAAAATTTTTGCTTTTCTTTTTATAACATGCCCGTGTTGGTCACAATTGTGACCAATTATTTTCGTCGCAATTGCAATGCACACCGCAACATAAAACAAAAAAAAAGGGGTAAAAATATATCACATTTCATTTGGTGTCGAGGGTTCCAGAGTATTCAAGAGAAGTGCAAGTAAATGGTTTCTCCAGAGATTTCATATGGTTCTGCCTATATCAATCCAAGGGCACTTCAACTCCTTCACTTCCAGCATTTCGCTCGCATGAGGCCATAGATTTTTGAGGGGGGTTCCAGAAGAGAGGACTCAACATTGTGTGCAATCATTGTAATAGGTAAAAGTTTAATATGTCCTATTTAAAGATTTTCTTTTGGACTGAACATTGGGATATGTCAGTAATCTTATTCAAGTCCTATTTAAAGATTATGAGGATGTACAATTTAAATGTTTGGATTGTGAATATGGACACTTGGCTAGGGTTCGTTCACTGAAATTCTTAAACTACCTATCTATCTTGAGTTTGACCAAGATGCAAGCCCTTTCCTAGCATAGAATCAAGTAGAAACTACCTTCAAAGCATTGCAGGACATAGCTACTACTACCTCTTCCCATAGAAATTCGTGCTACAAATCAAATTCCATTCATTCCTGCTGCAATTTCTTCTTCATTTGCCAAATTCTTGTTCTATTCCTAGCTACGTGCTTACATGGCGGTACTCTTTTTCAAAACAAGTTTGTGGGTTTGAGTGTGTATGTATGTTTCTACTATCATATAGGTCTCAATTTTGTATCTTTGAGTGTTTCTCTAAGTGTTGCACAATAAGATGAAAAATGGACATCAAGCATAATAAATAAACAATGCTTTTCTATGTGGAGGAATGAATGGAGTTACATGTGATTTGGGTAGGGCTATCACGTTGTATCTACTTATCCACATTTTGGATGTTATAAACATGTATCACTGCATTCTTCCTGAGCATCTTTCTTGTGTTTTATTACCAATTATTTTGGTAGATTGCAAGAGTTTGTTAATTTGGGTGTTGTGTAGTTATAATTCATCTTCGGCAAGCTGCTTCATCTTTTCCATCATCATGATCATGGCTAACAACGTTTCTACATCAGCTTCAATGGTATGTGGGTTTCATTTTACTTTGATTTGAAATGCTTGTTTAGGTGTGGACAATGTTATTGATGTGTTTTTGGAACTATTTTGGGTAGTTTCTCCATGAAATACAACTTTTCTTTGAGAAAATGCTTGATCTTACATTTGGAAATTCATATCTTGTTGTACCGAACATTAAAGTGGTGATGCTAGGTGGTTTACTATTGAAGTTTTGAGTACCTTTTGTGTAGTTTTTAAAAGGTCCATCAAAGAAGATAAGATATTGAAATCACAGAGCTATGAACTTGTTTAGAGTATTAGAGAGACATTCATTATGGTGAAGAAATGAATAATAAACGAGATTATTATCAACAGATAATGATGATAAATTAAAGTGGAAATATTGTAACTTCAAGCCTTGCTAAGCATACCTATAATGATTGTTTTGTTATCAATGACAAGTCTTGCTAACTTGAATGTATTCAACAAAGTGAGTTTCATGAGTTTTCCTTGTTCATGTTGATGTTTGTCTCAGCTTGTCTTGGGTTGTAGTATATGCTGTCATGATTTCTATTATTATGAACCACCTTTTCGTAACTATCCATTATATATAAGATGCATTCTTCAATACAAAGTTAGAAAACTAGAGGTAATAGATTGATGATAGTATATTTAAAAATAACTAATCACAAAAAGTTTAGAAAAAACTCACGACCAAAGTAAAAAATTAAAAGGTAAAAAACTATTATTTCCTAAAAGAACATTTAACAATATAATTAGGTCATTCAGGGTTAGTAACAATTTAAGTAAATAAATATGAGCGTCTAAGGAATAAAATTGCACAGAATTGGGAATGAGATGGGTACACAGAATGCTGCCTATTTTTCTTACTATTTATCTATGTGGCTTCAAATCGAAGCTCAAACACTCTTTTCCCCTTTAGAGTCCTTCAAAAATTTGAAGAGAGATTAAGATTTGTCTGGATACTTAGCATGAATAATTAAATTTATGACAGTTATGTGTCCACAAATTTGACATAGACAACGAATACTCTGTTGGCAAGCATCCATCTATCTAGCTTAACTACATAGACAAAGTTTTCAAAGCAATGTTTGCAACTGCTAATTTTGAAAAAGGTGAGAACTATTAATAGCCAATATTGGGAGGATCTAAATAATTCCCATTTATTTTCCTCATTTCCCCCCTTCATCACAAATTACATTTCTTCATATCATTGCTCATCCATCTTAATAAGAAGAGGGAGTTTTAGAAAATAGTGAAAGTTTCATAAGAGACCAAGAAAAAAGAGAACAAAATGGAAAATCAGAGCAAAGAGGTGGGTTATTTAAGCCCCACGGAATATAAATGCCTATGGTGTTGTTTTTCCACAAATTTTTTGATTTGCAAGCCTTTGATGGTACATAGAATGAATCAAATTCGTAGAAGGATGAAGCCTAGAAGGTGAATGTACATCTTCAGAGTTGTGATCTTGAACATGGATATCTATGCAACAACATGGAAGCTTTGAATGCGCCCTTAGTAGAGACACCTATAAGACAATGGATTTCCATTCGGTATTGTTTTGAAGATTGATTTTTCAAATATTGAATCTATTCCCTTAGAACTTATCTTCATATAATATAATAATTCCAAAGATAAAGCACATGTAGCAATTAGGTAGAAAATTTTAGCCTTTATTGTACTATTATGCTATTAATATCAACATGTTAAGATAGATATAGTCTTTCTTGTAAGTTTCAAGCCTTTCTTGAGTAATGGGAACATTTTTGGAGCTGAAATGTGTAACTTCTGGAATTGATTTTGTGCATTTCAGCGTTATGAATTATAGAAACCATATGTCAATAATTTTTGGAGCTTGAAGATGGGGACAAAACATTCCCGCTCCACCCATCAAAAAGGTAGAAAATGGGACATGCCCATAATTCAGGAACATTTTTGTGGAGACCTCTCCATTATGGAATGCCAAAGGGTTCCTTGGCATTCTGACCCTCCCTCAACTGCACTAGGGTTGCCCTAGTATCCTAATGGTATTTCCATTGCTTTGGGAATGGGATAGCCAGATGTCTAGAAAAAGAAAAAAATATTGTCACCTAGATTGATGACCTTTGGTAGGGTTCCCCTTCTTATGGACATGGATATATTTTTCTTGTTTTTGGCTCAAAAAAGTTGCAGTGAATGGAGTGGCAATCTTACAAAGTTAATAAACATGTGCATTGGTGAGTGTCTTGAGCTTGAAGAGCTGCCAATTCTCACTGGACTGGGCTACTTGAAAATTATTAATATTAAGCTACTTGGATTTGCAAGACCATAATCGTCTTAATTGAAATCTTAACTTCTACACATAACTTGTCCTTGATTCTTGTTGCCACAGAGATATCTAAGATCTCTAGACATGAACAACCTCTAAATATCATCTCCTCTGCTTACAAGAAATTGATCACAAGACTATGAAATTTCACACATCAGAATCCTTTAATACTCATCCAAGATAGTCTCATTTAAATCTACAACCTTTTATAAGACAAATCTATCCTAAAATTCACACCAATCTCTTCCTCCCTCCCAAGCTCCTTGATTCAAATTATCTCTTTGATGATTGTATGTCAAATTAACTAGGCGTGTTGCTTACTCATCCTTTGAGATCTACAAATTGATGTTACATTTGTATTTGCCAAATCTACCATCATGACCTGAGCAAGTTGGGTTGATACAAATCTTTATGCTCATTCCACCCAAGCAAGTAGGCAGAGTACTTTCTTTGCATGTTCAAGAGATAGATATTTAGAAATCTCCTTAGATAATCATTGTCCTGATATTATCAATGAACAAACTGAACTTAGAAGATGATTAAGAACTATAATAATACTTGTTCTATTAAAAAATTAAGCCAACATCAAGTCCACTCTAATTAGATAAAATATTATAGTTCTCAGTATATCACAAAGTCTAAATACAACTCTCACCAATACTTCACCCTTCACAATATAAGAATAATGATTAAAACTTACTTAAGAGTAATAATAAGATTATATTGAAGAGTAGTGATCATTTAATAAAAAAATCTCTTCAAAATGTATCTATACATGGATAGCTATTTGTGTGGAAAATTACTATAGTTTCGGGATGTGTTTCAACTTTCTTCCCCAAGCTAAGAGAGTTGATCAACATGGGAATGGAGCTTATGATGATATGGGGATAGAAAAAAGATAAAAAAATTGAGGAGTTCTAGGTCCATCATTTTCATTCTGTATTTGGTTCTTCTAGTTTATGTGCATTTTGTTTGTGTTGGTAATTCAATTAGTTGCATTCAATTAGAAGCTTCATGGGCACATGTTGAGAGATATTTTTAGAAGATCAAACTAAGCTCAAGTTGGAGACTAATTTTTGTTGTGCAATCCATTTTCTTCTATTTTTTGATAGATATTTGAGTTGTAATTCCTAGATGCACTTTGTAAATGGATAAAAATATGTGCATAGTAATTATAAACTAGTATAGGAGTAGTTGTGCATATAATTTCATACATCTACACTATAATTTTATTTTTATGCATGGTTAGAACACTAGCTATAGTTTCTTAGTTTAGGAATTGAAGCATTATATAAAAAAGTATGTACAATGTAAATAATATTGACAATTTTTTGCAATAAAGCTTTATGCAATTGGTGCTTCACTCATGGTGTGAGAATGCTTATATCTGTGTCATTTCATTTTTTTCGACATCTTGTTCAAACCATATAATGCAATCCCATCTATGAAGCGTATTAAAAGCTAAGGATTTGGAGTGACTTGTATACAATTCATTTTTTGTCATTCATTATATGGTTTGAACAAGTGTGGAAAAATATCAAATTTTTATTATTAATTTTCTATTCACCAATCTATGTTAAACTAATCAACAAAGATTTGGTCCTCTGAGTTGCAGTGATTTTGAGAAAAAAACCTAACTTTTAATCACCATATCTTAAATGAATTTTCATGTTGAGGTGATCCGAGTTTGATCAACTATTCTCAATACAAGTTGGTTTTGAGTTGATGGTGTAAGTGAAGGATAGTTTTACCAAGTCCTACTTTATGAACTATAGTACCTGCTATTCAATTGAGATAGACATGACTCATTAGTTTGTTTGTATTCTCTTTGGATTTTGTTAAAGAAGATAGCTGAATTCTATATGAACTAAAAGTTCCATGGTGTCAATAGGCTTATGCATCTCTTGAGCCAAATTACCAGCCTGAGTGACATTTGTTGTTGTTCAAAAGTGGCATCATACTAGACTATTTGCAAACAACCATGTAGATAGGCATTCTATAGATAGATGTGGGAGCATCTTGCTAAGTCTTCAGTACATAATAAAGCAACTGAATTTCATAATTTTTTTTGATAGTTGATTTGTTTAAATATTGCCCATCAAAAATTACTTAGTGCATCTCATCTTTTTTTTGCATAGGAGCTTGCAGTTTTGAAGAATCTAATAGCGAAGAATCTGAAGAAGATATTGTAGCAAAGGTATATTTGGCATTTTTTTTAGAGTGAAAATGTGACTAGAAATTTTGTATATTGTCATATTTCACATGCAGAAAGGTCAAATTGTAAATAGAGGTGAAGCTGTATAGATTTAAGTTTCTTCTTCATTATTTATAATGCTCTTGATTCTTCCTTTGTAGCTATAAAAATACTTGTTTATTTTCACCTTTCCAGATACCCTTTACTAGGTTCTTCAAGATTCCAAAATATCTTGGGCTGACCCCACTCCACCATGTCCTAACTCCTACTTGGTTCACAGACCTAACTCCTTTCTATATGTGTCTTCCTCTTACTACTCCATCTGCAGGTTGCAAACAAATCACCCTTCTTCCACCAACAAGTCATTCCATTCAAGAAAGACCATGTCTGATGATATCAAAGCACAAAAAAATAGGGAGACAATTTTTATACTGTGGTCTAACTTAAAAAGAAAAGGTGATGGAAAATGTTGTTGTCCTTGCAAAATGTGTAAGGGCTTAAATACTCGAAGATATCTAATCACAACAGCTAAGCAACATTGTAGGCAACATGGTCACATTGAAGGGGGAAATGAATATCACCCATTGGTATGTATTTTAACAGTTTATAAATTACATAAGACATGATTTGATGATGACATCATGGTCATGGTTAATATAAGGTCATCATTTTCATATAGGTCAACATCCCTTAGTTTCATGTTATGGACCATGACAATTCAGAGAATGCGGATTTCCAAATGAGGGAACATGGAAGTGTGAATATTGAAGCAGAAGGTAATGATACCATGGAAGAAGACCAGGATGATGAAGATCACGATGATCAAGATGTGATGATGATGATGTTGACATAGAGCTTGATGTACCTTTACTTGAGAAGGTACACTAGTCCATATATGAAGGCTCCAAAACAACTCTTCTTGTTGCTGTATTGCTTTTGGTGAACTTGAAGGTTATGAATGGTTTATCCAATGTAGCAATGACATGTATCTTAAGGTATGCCATATTTTTTCATTATTTTACTCATAATTCCCTTACAATTAACATTAGGTTCCTATAGAAATTAATATTCTTTAAATTAACAAATTATATTTTTGGTTGTAGGTTGATAGGTGAGTGTTTGTTACCACCATCAAACATTCTACCTCACTCGTACTGAGAATTATTTGCCATCGTGAAAGATATTGGAATGGAGTATCAAACAATACATGCATGTTTGAATGATCATATTATATATCATAAATAGCATGAATTTGCAACACAATGCCATACTTGTCATATTAGTAGATATTGATCAAATCGATTAACAAAAAAGGTGCCTTGCAAGGTTCTTCAGCATATTCTCATTATTTTGTGTCTGCAAAAATTATTCAGGTGCAATAGCTTGGCACAATTTATGGATTACCATGCACGTAATAGAAGTCAAGATGACATTATGTGAATGCCTACAGATGGTTCGACATTTAAGGAAATAGAGAAAAAATGGCCACACTTTAAAGAAGAACCTCATAATCTCAAGCTTTCATTGGTAGCAGATGGTGTCAATCCTTTTGGAGAGATGAGATCTACTTACTCGGTGTGGCCTATTTTTGTTATCAACAATAACATACCTCCTTGGTTGTCCATAAAGAGAAAGCACATAATTTTGACAGTGATTGTTCCAGGTATTTTTTGATTTAGTGGTCATCTAAATTAATTTATTATTACTAATCCATCAAATGGTCATAATAATTATGTAATGCTTTTGTTCATTGAACTAGGTAAGTACCAAGTTAAAGATATCAATGTATCTATTGAACCCCTTATTGATGAGTTGGTGGTGTTATGGAATGGGGTTACTATGTATGACATCTGTAGACCAATAGGACAAAGACAATTTCAATTTCGTGCAATGCTTGTATGGACAATACACGATGCCCCTAGGCTAACACATTTTTGTGTATGTTCTCTTCTTGACACCTTTTTTTTGGTATGTCAAAGTTAACACATTTAATCCAATTATACATGATCTTGTAGGTCTTCAAACAAAGGGAAAATTTGTATGTCTAGTTTTTGGTAAAAAGACAAAATCTTGTCATTCAAAAAGTTTAAGAAAGCAGGTGTTCGATGAGAATAGAGACATTCTACACAGAAATCATAAGTACTGAATTATAAAAAAAAATCTTTTCAATGATCTAGAAGAGACTACGTCAAAGCTACAGAGAATGACACGTGACCTATGCAAGTTGGCATACAATAATGACACGTCACCTATGCAAGTTGGCATACAATAAAATAAATCATCAAGGTAATGTCATTCCATTTGATGGTTTTTGTTTCAAATTTATATTTTGATATTGTGTTTTTTTAAGTACTGATGATGTGATTGATGCTTGTGAAGGTCATCAAGGCATCAATGACCAACTTCTAAAAAGACTAAAAATTTATCCTATGCAATTTACTAGGTTGACGTACTACAAGCAACTCCCAATTGTGCATTTGTTTGATCCTATGCATATTGGAAAAAATGTAACAGAGACATTATGGAATATCTTGGATGGAAGGCGTGACAAAGATCAAATTGTTAAAACTTGTAGTGACATTGAAAAATCCAACCATGCAATGAAAAATGGCATTCGATCAAATAACAGTAGAGACCAGATTGATACAAGTGCCCTTAGTTGGTTATTGTCAGAGTAGCAAAGCAATGCTATAAAAGAAGTCATAAAAAATTATGATTTCCCACAAGATTTGCTGCGAACATAAACAATCTCATATCAAATAAAAGTGAATTTGGGCCAGGGTTGAAAACACATGATTGGCATACATTTATTAAGGTAATTCATGTTATTTTTTATTCACTATATATTTGCATACTACATGTATTTTCAATTGCATTCTTTTATAAAACATTGACAAGATCATTTTATAAATATTGCAGTACGTTCTACCTCTATCTCTCTCACACAACTTCACCAACAATGTCAAACAGGTTATATATGATCTTGGAAAATACATGAGTTGGTTGTCATATAAAGAAATCAATAAAGAAGATATAAAATATTAAAAGAGAAAAATTCCTCTTCTAATGTGTGAAATGCAAAAGTGTCTACCTCCAAGTTTTTTCAATGCACAAGAACACTACCTCATACATCAAGTTGAGGAGATTTAATTGTGTGGACCTGTACCAACTAGGTCAATGTGGATGGTTGAGAGACACTTAAATTTTTTGAAAGGCTTGGTTCAACAGAGAGCACATCTTGAGGGTTCTATGGTGGAGGGATATATGGTATACTAGACTATGGTGTACATTAGTGAATATCTTCCTAAGTTTGCAGCAAAGATCCATGTAGATTGTATTTGGGATCCCAACTCAATTAACAAATTCAAAGGGGATTACTTGATGGGAAAAGGTAGATTGAGAAAAGTGAGAGGTAAATCTAAAATGTTATTGTAGTTAATTAATTCTTATAAATCTTCAATATAAGTTATTTTTAATTGGTGTATTCTTTTGAAATAGGTGGTTGAAAGTGAGATGCAATACATTTGTATATTGCAAACAATCTTGATTGGATGACAGAATGGATTGAACGATGTCAACAAAAGGGTTGCTCATTAACATGGGAAGATGTTGCTTCATTGCTTATAGAAGCTCATTGTAATGGAGATTCCAATGTTATGCCAATGGTAGTTGATCTAGTAAAGGGTTTAAGAGGTGGAGAGGTAAATAAAAATTTACTAATGATCATAACTCGACGTATGTTTCGTATCAACTCATGATGAAAATAATTTACACACACTTCAAAAATTGTAGGTCAAGCACCACAAAGCTATGTACTATCATGGCCACAAATTTTGCATAAAAGGTTGGATGATACAAAGAAAACTTGTGATTCTGGGATAAGTGCAATTTTTGAGATCACCAATATATCATCTAGAAATGACATACATCCTGAACAATCTCAAAATCAATACTATGGCATCTTGGATTATATAATTGAGTGTGAATTTAACACCTTCAAAATAGTTCTATTCATCGTCAAATGGTACAGGTTACGACTAAATAAAAATAATCTAGATAGAACAGTTATTCAACATGATAATGGATTTATAATGATCAATACAAGGTCATTTGAGCCAGTTGGAGATGAGCCCTATGTTCTTCCAAGCCAATGCGAGCAAGTGTTTTACTCAGAGGTTCCACATAAATAGGGTTGGTCATTTTTGTTAGACATGATCCAAGAGGAAGGTTGATAAAGTATAATGTTATGGAAGAAGAAGATATTGAAGATGATGAAGAAGCAGATGATGAAGATCAAGATGATGGTGATGACGATGATGGTGATGATGATGATGGTGATGGTGATGATGATGATGATGATGATGGTGATGATGATGATGATGGCAATGGTGATGATGGTGATGACGATGGCGATGATGATGGTGATGATGATGGTGATGATGGCGATGATGATGATGATGATGAAGAAGAAGAAGAAGAAGAAGAAGAAGAAGAAGATAATCAATGACTACAAATGTTGTCACCCCTTTTGTTGAAAATCTTGCATACCATATATAAGGTAAATTTGTTCATGTTTACGATGTTTCATATTGTTCATGTTGTCTTCTAAGTTATTTGTAGCATACACGTATCATGTAATTTTTAGCTAACTTAAGATAAATGATTAACATATGCAGGAAATTTGATTACATATTTATCGTGTTCATTTATAATGATTACAACATATGTTATTTATAGTTACCAATGTTTATGTTGTGTCTAATTATGACTCTTTTTGAAAAAAATCAATTGACTACAGGTACATCGTCACCCCTTCTGTTGACGATCTTGCATTCCATATATAAGGGAAATTTGTTCATGTTTGCGATGTTGCCTATCGTTCATGGTGTCTTCTAAGTTATTTATAGCAAACATGTATCATGTAAATTTGTTCATGTTTACACATATCATGTAATTTTTCGCTAACTTAAGATAAATGATTAACATGTATATGCAGGAAATTTGACCTGTTTGGCATGGATTGTGCACAGTGATATGAATCAATAGGTATAAGTCAATAAATAGACATAATTTTCTTATATTCTTCTTGTTTATCATTGAGCACATATGTTATAAATAGACATATTATATAATCATATAATGTATATATAGATAAAGAAGGTCTGTATAGAAATATAATTGTATAATCACTTTCAACTTATTACATTTTATATTTGTCACTTTCACTTTCGATTTGATGGATTGCAGGACCCACCAAATAGGTACTTGTCAGATCTATCTACATCCAATGAGGGAAATGAGGAAATGGTAGATGAAAGCTCTACATGTAGTACGACTAAAATAGGAAGATCAACTAGAGGTCAAAAGAATAAAAAAAAATTTGATAAATGCATGCAATTTTTCCTTGCTAATGGGGGGTCATGTTCTTATGGTTATGAGACCAAAGGTGACATCAAGGTGCCCTTTCGGTACACACACATTGAGAAAGAATGGGTACCCAATGAGCTACCTCCAATTAACATAGATTTTTGTGTTAATGAGAGGATATATCACATTGCTCCATCCTCATTACATGATTTGGGCCTATTTTCCATGGATGAGATAAAGGTATGTTACAAAAAACTTGTCAAATTGTTCAAGTATGTTGGTCCATGTTACAATTACATGATTGGATGCAGATTGTTCGATAAAAAAAAAGTATGCGTAGGTATGGGGTATCAGCTAATTATATACAACGAAAAGAAAGGGATCAAAGTAAAAGATTTTCCATGTACATTGATGGGAGACCAAAAATAATAGGTAATATTGAAGGTTTTATAAATAGTACGCGACCTTCAACTAGTAAGCAACCCAATTGCATATTTGAGGCATGTGAGGGGAATGAAGTTTTTGTTTGTGCAATAAAATCAATAAGTGTAGGGGAAGAACTACTAATTGATTACCATTTAAATCACATAGATACAAACAAAGTTACTATCATGAGGGATATAAGTACTATTTACCATTTTCTTAATAAGTTTTTTTTTGCTGTCTATTGCTTTCAGTTAGCTGAATTTTTTATGTTTAATCTTTGTGACAGGATGATATGGATTCGACAAATGATAGAGGTCATCAGGATACTACTCCCACCCCTTCTTCAGTGAGGGTAAACCTTTTTGAAATTGTACAAATTAGATAGTTGAAAAATGTTATATTATTATGTTATTTTATTTATAGTTTTTGAGTTTTTATGATACTTTTACTAATATTCCTCTCACAATTTGATGTTCAAGATAAGGGTAAAGCACCAACAGTAAGTACTGAGCCACTAGCTATGCCTTTTGATGAGGATATTGCTGAAACTCCCAATGTAACAACAATGTTGAAGAAAAAAATTTAAAAATAAATTTAGAAATAATGAAAATTTTGGATGAGGCAAATATGGAATCCGAGGAGATGATGAAGAGGCTATCAGATTTGAGAGTGCAAGCTCGTCATTATGAAGTAAGCAGTAATGAATCTTTAGTTTTAACAAAAGTTCAATAAATATTTATATTTTATAATCTTCTATGTTGTGAAGTAAAATATGTAATATGTGCAAAATACTTTATTGATGTAAATTTTTTAAAGAGTTGTAAGAAACTTTAACTACTAAATTTTTGTTATACAAGATATTTTGGCAACTAATCCACAACTTGGTCAAGGACAAATCGGTGAGGCCGATAGTAGCATAGCTCCGACTGCCACTGGTAAAATAATCTTTTAGTTGACAAGTTAGAAGGAATTTTTTATTTCAAAAATTCAAAACTTCTTAACTCTAAATTTTTTTATTTTAGAATGTCTTTGCTAACAATGTATTGTTCAAGTCATCCAATGCAGGAGACTCCTATGAGGTTGATGGACACCCATATGAGATTGCCGATTGCAATGTCGGCAACAAGGGGAAATCTAGCTGGTAAATCCTTGTTTTGCTATATTTGATTTTATGTTAATTATGAGTTGATAATATGTACTTTAATCTTGGGTGCATCACATAGTGAATTATTTTTTTTGAGGTAGGAGATGCACCATCTGGTATGTCACCAAATACAGATCATAGTGTGCATGTATTGGTGATAATTCACTGTCATTTCTTGGAGCTACCCGTGTTTCTAGTATGAGAGCTATACAGACATTTTTGTTGATTGACGATGATGAATCAATACCTTTGAAATGTCCTAAGATTCCAAGTACTTTAAATAATTATTTTTATATTGTAATAAGGATTTTCTTGCAAGACATAAACATGATAGGAAGTGCTGAATGCAAGGGCTTTTGATGTGGAGTGATGCCTCATGACCTTCTTTAGTATGTTGTATTGTGCAAGTTGTTTAATTATTCTGGAAATTCTTTTTATTAGGGGTTTGGTAGGATCATCTGAATTATCAATGACCTTTTGTCTATACTAGTAATTCTCTAGTTTAGTAATTTGGTACATTGCAATTTCATGCTTTCAGTAGAAGATACTAACCAATTTTTCTATAGAGAACCAAAAGTGGGAGTCTTCTTTCATATTAGATGTTTAGTTTTCAATGATTTCCCACATCATTGCTATTGCTTGTTAGAGTTTTAGAGTGCTCACTTTCAACTTCACTGTCTATTTTAGCAATATTTGTTTTCCATAATATCCCAGGTATGATCAGTGACAACATCAATTAAGAATAACAAAAAATGAAGGTCATGGCAAGTTATATGTATTATGAACTATATTTTTTTTCAAGGTATACTGATTAATATAGTCACATTACATTTTTTAGTTTCAGAACATCAGCAATAGAACCTTGGTAGAGTTTGACTAGTTTTAGATATTTTAAATTTTTTTCCAAACTTCTCTTTTGGTCAATTTTGGTCAAGTTGATCCTCCAACCCTGAAATAGATCACTAAAAAGATGAAATGTATCTCATTTTATGTATTTTTTATTCACTATGAAAAGTATTCTTCGCATGATTCATTTTAATAGTTCTTACTATTAATTATCCCATGACATTTTTTGCAGGAAATGATACATTTTATAGAAGGCTTTATGACCTCACTCTGCGAAGATTCAGGCCCACCATACGTAAAAGGTGGAACATCATAACTAAACTAATTTTATCCCACTATTTTTTTTCATATCATTAATTGGTGCAACATTTTTCCTTTCATTTGGGTCTTTTTTTATACTAGCTATATCTAACAATTTTGTGTTTTTTCTTAAAAGGTGGAACTACCAAGATAAAAAATTAAAAGATGAGCTCATCAAAGATATAGAGCATGAGTTTGGTAGTAATATTTTTGATCATAAGAAATTGTTACAAAAAGCTTCCAGACATCTTAAGGTTGTGAGGGACACATATAGAAAGAGTCTCGTCCTAAACCCAAAGTTTGAGCATCCTCCCTTTGTTTCAATGAGGGACTGGAATGAGTTCATTTTGGATGCAAAGGAGAAAGGGGAACGTCCAAAAGAAAGTACACTAGAAAATCTAAAAAGGTATGCAATAGTATTAACTACTAGTACATTAATGAGAAAATTTAGGGTTCAACTTCAATATCAACAATTTCAACTAGCTCAATCTAATCTATCTATTGATGAAAGGTATGTTATTCATATGCTAACACAATTACTTTCACCCTATTATGAATGCTCTCTAAAATTTGGGCATCTAATAAACTGTGGTGGTTGATTGCACATAGAATGCCCGTATACAACTATATATATCTCAATCTAGGCATAAATCCTACATAAGATATAAATAGTGCACTTATAACTTCACATATAGCTATATTATGTCTTGAAAATATAGTAATGCTCAACTACATATACCATAGTTGTATGTGTTAGCAGTATAGGTGATAAATGATATTCAGTTAGTGCAATGACAAGTACAATTTTTTTGAAAAACTTTGCAGGAATTTTACTAATGGTCACTCTCCTAAAAGTAATAAGCATCATGTTCAATGCTAGAAACACAAGTTAATGACAACTAAGCACTCTCCTAACAGTATGGTGTAGTTAAGTTATATGATGTTGAACTAGTATTGTACTTATAAGTGTCTAAGATGTATTTTGTTTGGCTACATTGGTACCTCATATCTACTAAGATGCATATTGTCTGATTAATGGTCTACCAATCATATAGTTATGTGCAACAAAGATAAATAATGGGTGAGAGTAAATATCGAATTTGTGAAGTTTGCACAGTCCTTATGATTTCAAGATTTTTTTCCCTTTTGTATTAGACCATCTAGATTTTTTTTTGCCTATGTTTTGGATCAAATTCTGTGATTCATCATCAGGGCAGATGGCAAGAGAAGAACTTACATTGTTTGTAATCCATATGGTGGCAAAAATGCTATGAGAAAATAACTGAATATGATTTTGGCATGAATGTTTTGGTTCACTTTTTGTGATCTATCAGATTCATTATCAAGATGAGAAATGATATGTAGATGGTAGTTGTTAATTTTCTATTTATATTTTTGTTTAGTTTAGTTTATGTTCTCATAAACCATATTGTAAAAACCCTTTGATGAAAATTCCTTAATCCAATCAAAATATGTTTTACTCCCCGACCTCTTAGCCCAATTATTTCCTAGATAAATGTACCACATACAAACAGTTGCATGTGGTACTAACATCTCACAAAAAATTCACAACTGGGTTGAATGCTGAAACATTCCACTTTCAAGTGTTTTGGTAGTGTAACACCTCTGTCAACCCTCCCAGGCATCATAAACAAATCTAGACTTGCTATATTGATGGTAAAATGTCTATTTTTCTGCTATTCAATCATTGATTGAGACTCTTTGAAACTCCTTCACAATTGCTCTAGCATTTATCTACATTGTTTGTCCTCTCCCACATGTAGTAGCATATCAGAATTCTTATTGCCACATTGAGATTATTGTTGATGTTTTGAGATCACTCTTTCTTTCCTGCAGCATTTCTGTAAAGGCAACTCTATCCTTGGACACTTGGTCTTCCTCTTCTAAAGGATTAGTAATTTTCACATTTGAAGCTTTCTTAGGTGATAATACCTTGCCTTTTATTTGGTATCTCCATCTATCTTCGTTTTCCATGGAGGTGGGAACACCAAAGTGGTGATTTGACAATGGCAAGATCCTATTCAATCATCACAATACAAACAAAAACCTCCAAGACTTCCTAAATTAAACCAAAATCTTATAATTAATTGAAATCCAACGATTGTGTTTCTGAGTGTATTGTAGGATTTGAGCTCTCAAAAGATACTTATCCTTTGTAGTGGTTCACTTCCCACCATCTACAAGTCATGCAATTGCAAGAGATTGGATTAGTTTTTTTTATTTGTTTGTTATAGATTGTTCCAAAATTATCCCCTATACGTCATGAACTCCATGGATAAATAGCATGATTACACATGTCAATTAAAGGTATGATGCTATAATTTCTTTCCTTTTTTCATATTTTTGGTGGAACATGCTACTTTATGCTAAAACCTTCATACCAATATATAATAATAGACTAATTAGTACTGATCTTTATATCTATATCATCTAACATATTTCAAACTTTTCATAGGTTGTAGGACACATCAAAGGCAACAAAGGTGAGACTGGAAAAGGTTGGATAGCATAGACTTGACTCTGGGGGATATTCAAAAATCAAAGCACACGTTGTAAGTAGCAATAAATGAATTGCAAAGAAAAAATATTTATAAAATGCAAATAATTTTTTTAATTACTAAAAAAATGTAGGGCACTGATTTTAATCTAGAGGCCATGAAAGGACACAAAAAAATTGCCTTCAAGCAAGGCTATGCAACGGTGGTTGAACACCTACAACAAGCTTCCATTGCCCCAATCGAACAATCTCCTACATCATGTCCACAAGTAAATATGCCAAAAAATATATTAGAAATTGAATACTTGAGCAAAAATTTATTTGATAATAATGTGCATGACATTGCAATGTAGCCTGTTAATCGTGATACAGATCATATGCAGCATCATGAAGCCCCTGATGTGCATTGTACTATCGATGGAGGTGCTCATTTGTTATCTAAAACTAATTATGTAATTATTAATACAATTTAACATCTTTAATTGAACTTGGTGTAACCTTTTTGTGTTGAGGATATAGAATCATGTTGTGTTGAACGAGTGCCAGAGGATTTTCAGATCGATCAGCAAGTAGATCATGTCGCACATTCAGGTAAAGAAAATCTATGTTTTGTTCTTTTAAATTATTTTTTGATTTATAGTTCTTTTACTTAAATAAAAACTCATAATTCACTAATATAAAATGGTGCGAATTTAACTCATGAAGTACTTGTTATTGTAGCAGACCCCTCTTTGGTGTAGCGGCCTCATGATGTTCATGAACGAATGAGGAGGAGACATGTGTTAGAACTAGTAGAGGAGGGGGATGCAGAGGACATTGACATTCCTCTTAGAAATTTTATAAAAAAAAGAAACGACAAGAAAGAAAAATAGATATGATTATTCATGAATGACTTACTCTTGAATATTGCTAATGAATATTGTTAATGAATATTATTCATCAATGTTGGGTGCTAATGAATATTGTGTTAATGAATTATTCATGAATGACTTACTCTTGAATGTTGCATGTTAATGAATTATTCATGAATGTTGTGTGTTTATGAATTTTATGTACATTAATGAATGTTAACATGTGATTATAATGATTGAAGTTTATATTTCAAAAATTGATGAATTGAATGTTATTAAATGTTAATGGGGAATTTAGAGTGATGTTGTTGGAGGGTGGGGAGGGGCCAAACGAGCTTCCACCTTCATGTGGTTGGCCCTGTTAAGTAGAGAATATTTAACTATTCTCAAAACCAAGTGAAGCTCAAACTTTAAAGATAAGCTTATAGTTAATAGTGACAACCAATTAGCAAGTCGAAATGAAGTTCTTTGTTACAGGTACCTTTTTAGTTTTTAAAGCACAATGACATGTTTGAGTATTGTATAGTTTTTTTTCTTAAGTTAAAGTATTCTTTTACTATAACAAAATAATTTATGACCATTTTAGTAACTATTCTAACATCGCTTTATGACAAATCTTGTTTTGGCAAAGATGACAATAAGTGGTGCTACCTATTTCTTGGGAGATTGGATTGCACAGGTCTGTATCTCAACATCATTTGCATGTGGTAGAACTGCATACTTACAACAATTTCATTCTACATTTAAAAACATTGATGATAATGTTGCTTGTTTTAATTTATTTTTTTGTCTATAGTCATTAAAAACGTTGCAACCTTAGTCAACTTTTATAGGCTATGAAGAACATAGTTGAATACTACAATAATTTTGTGGTTAGGCAACGATAGTGATTCTTCTAAGCCAAAAGATGAGACAACTATGCTTCATCTTAAGATGGCAGTGGAGTTATTAATGTATGATTCCTATCTTTAATGGTGATTTAAATGTTTGACTAGTTCTAAATATGTTGCTATAGTGCCTATTCAACCTTGTCTATATATACTAATTTTTGTGGTGTAAAGTATATAATCAACATCTTTTTGCAGCTCAAATGTTCAGAAAAGTTCGAAAATACTCTATCCACATGCATATTCCATAGTAGACTACCTTTTCTCATCTTCGATAACCTTGGTTTCTTGGGCCTTTTGCTTTGGTCACGATCCTTCAAACTATTTGGTTATAAAAATATCTTGTGCCAAGATAAGTATTGCAAATCTGAAGGTAGTTTGACAATAACTCATAGCCATTGTTTTTGAATAGGATAAGTTGATTTTGATTTTAACTAAATAAATAACCATCTCTAGTAGTTTTGGTCTGAAGCATGCTAGCGGTTGTTTCTTTTTTGTCCTATAATTTTAGTTTAGAAATGCTTGTTGGTCTTGATGGTGAGCTTCTTGATAAGTTGTGTAACTTGGAACCATGTCTAATAAAGCACGTTAGCAATGAGATAATGGGCTAGGATCCCAATGTTTGGTGTGATGATATTGCTAAATTTAATGGCTGAATGAATTGATGATAATATTATTCATGTTTATTTCTATGTAACCATTAACATTAATATTTATTTTTCTAAAATTATACTGAAGCTGGGCTAGAGCATGCCAAAAAGTGTGTGACGAAAATGGTCATATGGCTTCTATTGCGACCTAACATCTTTCAAGGTTGTTGCTCTCTAGGAAAAGGGCTCCTCTTATTTGGCCCTCCTGTAAGTTAGTCTGATTTATCCTTTGTTCTTTATATGTTGGAAATTTATTTTTGTTTACAATAAAGTACATTTAATTTTCTCTTAGGGTACTAGGAAAACGATGATTGGATAAGCTACGGAAGAAGAAGCCAAAGCTACTTTCTTTTATATTTCTGCCAGTTCATTGACGAGTAAGTGGCTGAGTTCCTAATAAAATTATGCTTTCAAGTTCTTTTATTGTTTTGATTCTTGAATGCAGAAAGCCTTGTATAATTATTTTTCTAGGGAAGCACTTGTGCTTAACATAGGTCTTACATAATAAAGATAACATAAAAAAAATAGCAAATGGTTTCTGTTTGTGAGAAATTAGACACATATAAGGATTGCAGGTGTAGGTGCAATTTCTAAAGCATATACCATGGCAGGAGTTAATGACCAACAAATTTCAATAACAAAAAAAACATTTTCTTATGATTGATTGCTGGAATTAAATATTGATTTAAGGGAAGAGCGCAAATTGAAAGAGGGTATTGGACATCTATTATCATTTACTTTTCTATTTTGGGTGACAATAAAATACTGTTAGATTAGGGTATTGGGCATCTGTTATCATCATATTAGAACATGGAAAATGGTGTGAAATTGCACTTTCCTTAGTCATGGTTGCATACCTACTGCACTCTTTCATTTGAAAAATGAATAGAAATACCATATCTAGTAGCTTCTCTATGTTGTATTCATTTATTAGTAATGATTCAATGTCATGCCATTTGATGGTAGCTTCTAGAGTTTCATTTAGTTGTAAGGTGTGTCTTATCTTTTCAAGTTTGTATGCTCCATTTGGTAGTTTGGTATTATTCGATGATGTCTGGGATCTTCTACCTTCACTGTAGTCTTCATCATCATCCAACTTGTTGTTTTCTATTTTCCATGTTATCCTCTATTTCCATGGTCTTCAACATGGTTTTGTATTTTATCTATCTAGTTCAAAGACTCTTTGCACCTAAGGTGGAAGCCATTTAGAACTAATAGTTGAAGAGATCATGTTTCCCCCTGTAAAACTAGAAAATGTCACGAGTTTAAGGTCAAGAAAGAAGAAGTCGTAACATTTTGAGTAGAAAAATATGCTTAAAGATACATATTTAGTTGATTCTTTGGTGAAGTTTCTTATTTCAATTCAATTGATTTTGGTTGTCAACCAAATTCCTAACTCTAATGTATATTGTATTTCAGTGCTACATTTTCATAGGGATCTAAGTAAAATGACAGTTGACTACTTTAGTTTTATTGATGTAACTAAACTATGAGTGCCTTTTGTGTTCTTAACAAATTGTAAGCTTTCAACTTTTGTGAAGCCATTATAGATGCAAATGAACAAAAAGTGAGGTGCCAATTTTAAGGCAATTTTTTGTTTCTATAACGTACAGTTCAATTGCTAGAAATATTTCATCTAGATTGCTAACTTTTCATGTCATTTACTACTTTGGTTGGGTAGTTCTCCTTGCATTTGTAAATTGTAAATCTTGCTGCAGTCTTTAGCCTAATGACAGTTTGGTATTACATCCAAGGCGATAACATAGTTGACTTAAAACTTTGCATTAAAGAAAACATCAAGGGATAATATTTGAATTGTGGATATTTGTAAATTATGTTAGTTTTAGACATAGTTATAGTTATAGTTATATATGTGCTCTTATGATGATGTGATTGGGACTGTAAGTTTTTTTGTCACATTTATCTGTTTGAAAATAAGATGAGATTATTGACTTTCATTCCTGATAAATAATTCTTTCCTAATTTTATTCTTCCCTGCAGGAACCAAATTTAGACGTGTTGTGCCAATTACTGCAAAGGCTTTGCTCTCATAGGAGCCTTTTAAACTGCACAAAATTTGAGTTGTAAAGCATAATTGCTCGGTGGAGACTTAGGATATCGTGCACATTTCTTCCTCCTTCCCATTGTTTTGTATGAAATAAATCATGTGATGAATGAAACAATGGTGTGGAGGTAGAAATGTGCACGATACCCTAACTCTCATGCACCGAGCAATTACGCTTTAGAATCAAGTTTTGTGCAGTTTAGAAGGCTCCTATGAGAGCAAAGCTTTTACAATAACTGGGATACCTCGTCGAAATTTCTACATATCTTGGTTTCAATTTTGATGCAAATGAGTAGAAAGGTAAGGTGTTTTGGTTGCAATTTTGACACCAAACTGGTCGCCTTTGACATCGCGTGTATGGCATCGGCATAGAAAAGTAAGGGGTTTTAGTCACAATTTAGATGCCAAATTGGTGTAGGTTTATGTCAAAATTTGGACTAGCCGTGCTCGCAAATGAGGAAATAATAGTTCAGGTTGGTCTAGGGAAATCGACAAAATTCGCATCAGTAAGTCCACCTTTATGAAGTCAAAATTTCAACGCAGAATGTATGTGGCAAAAAATTGACCAAAAAGACCAACAGCAAGCTTGGTCGCCTTATTGATGTACTCTTGTCAAAATTTTGACCTTTTCGAATCGAAATTTAGGCCTAAATTTACTAGTGTGAAGTGAAGATGTCAGTGATTGTGGATTTTCTTATATGTCTAGGTGAAACTCCAATAGCTTTGGCATTAGCATGTTCGAATGTGGGGTCATATGAAACCCCTTCATTGGCTTCATCTTGCTTAAAGATTCCACGCTCCCTCAATTTCTTTTACATTTGATTTGGTTGATTTTGAAGTATAGAATGGGCTATGAGTAATGATGATTTAGGTGCATGAGATCCTTCTATTTTTCTAGTGCTAAAACTTTGTCTCCAACATAAACTCTAGTAACACCACAAAAATAAAGTTACAATACAAAGCTTTCTCCAATACACAAAATAGATAGGTTTCATAAAAATAAACACTTATATGTAATTATTTACAATTTAAGAAATAAAAATTTAATAGGTTTTTATTCATAGTTTTAGAAAATAATTATGTTTTCCAATTTGTATTATAAAATATGTTAAATCTCTATTTTCCATTTTACCATTTTGTACACTAGAACAAGTATTTATTTGCTTGTTTCAAATAAGAGAATCATACTTATGATCCGATGAATATGTCTAATATTGTAATCAAGATGATTATTCTTATTATTATTATTGTTAGTATTATTATTTTTATTTTTTTAATATCAGCCACGGTAGGTTGGCTCGCGATTTCATTCAAACGTCTAAATTTTGTGGGGGATTCTAGACGTGATTAGTGCTTAAAACGAGTGGATGCTCGACCAGTTGCCTCGATACTACTTCAAGAGTACAAAAGAGGTTAACATGAGGCAATTCTGAATTCATCGTCATGTGCTGGATGTTCCCTTTTACTTGCGCTCGGGACCAAACTTCTTCATCTCCATCGCAACTGATAAGCAACGTTGACTCTTCTTTGTTTAAAATTTGCGAAGAGATTCATGAATGCAGAATAAACTATTCTCTACAGAAACTAGTTTTAGGAAATAAAATACTCTAGAATTTTAAACAAACATACGTGATTGAGTGTAAATTAAGCTTAGAGTAATTCGTGTTTGGGATTGTTTGTTGAATTGAAAGGGGATGATTCAGTTTGATGATTGTTCTAAGAAATGATACAGGTTGATTATTAGTTTTTAAGTGTAAGTTTATTTTTATTAGAAATTCTGAAGTTTTAGTAGTGTGGAGTGAATGTAGATGTGTCTTCATTAGTCTAATATTCTAAGAAAATAAATTGATAAAATGTGTAGGTTATAATTTATTTATTTCTCTAATCTTAATATTTAAATTTCTTAATACAATTTTAAATTTATATAGTTAAAAAAATCTTAATATTGCTATTAGAGCGTTTTGAGTCAAATTTATTGACCCATGTTTGAGGAGTAGTGGTTCATTCAAACTCATCTTTCATGATAATGAATGAAATACATAGTATTTATTAAATATAGGTGATGCTCACATAGGTGAAGCACTAGCATTTCCTTGAGGTCACACATCCCAAACCTACCCCAACTTGAGTGTGCTTAACTAGAGAGTTTCCTTAGTGGTTAACTCTACTATACTTTCAACTCCATTTGCACAACCTTCATCAAGTTTTGTGCCATATGAACCATTCATTAGAAGACTCCTTAACCTAATCAATAGATAAGTAAGAGATATTTTACTTGATCTACAATCAACTAAATTAACAAAAACTAAAGCTATTAAGAACAACATATATCTACATTCTAATAATTATATAATATTGAACTCAATATAATTCTTTATTACCTTTATTAAAATTAAAATTTATTACAATAAATCTTCCCAAATATCATATATGAATTGATTCCACAGTTAACCCTTCAACCTAAATTTTAATAATCACGAATAAAGAAAAACTAAATCATAACAATTAAAACAAGTGGCGCAAGCACGAAAGTTCCTGCCTTCATGGTTTATGGTTGATTGAAGTAGTATTGCATGAAGACGAAATTGAAGAGGGTTTCTTCTTTGCTAGAAATCTGATATAAGTAAGATGCATTAGCAATACAAGTTGTAATAAATAGAATGCATTAAATTAAACAGAATGCAATATTTAGATTGAGGCCAGTTATGAATACCATTTATGAATGGACTTTTATATATATAAGAATGTGCATGCTGAACTTATTTGTGATTGACATAAACATTTGTTTTACAGCTGATATTCTTGATAAGAAATAGAATTCAATAACATTAAGTTCATGTTTCAGCTGGAAAAAGTGTCCCTATTTGTAAACAACAGGGGTGCTGCTGTTGTGTTGCTAAGGTGCTGCTGATCAATACATATTTTTACACAAGAAGAATTTGTATTGAAGAGTAAGCACCAAAATTCTTTAAGATTAAATATATGACACGAAATATAAAATATACAAAGAAACATTTCTTGTGGGATATGTTGGCATGAAGTCTTTTGATTTTGCTACAGGCACCTCTTTAAATCAATCATGGTTTAAGGCTTCTTTAGCAGTTATCCGCTGGAACAGTGTTTCATTGTCACCTTGTCATTCCATTCTCAGATAAAGTTGTCTTGCTTGTAAATGAAGCTACTGGAAGCTTTTCTCGAAGTTTATATCTATATCAAAAAAATTAAATTTCAATTTGTCATTAATATAATACAAAAAAATGAAGACAATCAAATCACAATTTATGTATGTTAACTTTTGTGGCAGAAGCCATATGTGCTTTAATAAAGCCAACATAACAAATTGATTCTTATGGTTGTTTAACAAATCTGCATTTTACTGTTGGCAAATTAACAAATTCAGGTCATATCTTTTGATTTGGTGTCCCCAAGATCTTAAATATCTTCAATAACTGTAAAGTACAAAATTGTTAGTATTCTCACGAATGATTTTCTAAACTAAAATTGAAATCATAAATGAATAGAACTATTTTGTTTCACATTTGTAATCTAAAAACATTAAAATTGTGTTGAAAGCTTATTATAGTGAACCAGGCATGACACATGATCGAAACTAGTTACTAATAGAATTAAAATTGTTAAAGTCAACATACTTGTACCATAAGGTAACCACTAAATTAGTGTAAGTTTTCAAAGAACTGTCATATAGCCTTGAAAATCATTAAAAAATTTGAATAACAACATAATTGTTGTATGATACATGATATGTAAGTTTTAATTTTTTTGTTGCAATGAAAGATAAATTGGTAGATCGTTAAAGGTCTCTAACCTGAAAATTTAGAATAGGTTTTACATCAATTGCAATTCCTATAATAGACCATAGTCATAAGAAGTTTTAGTATTTAATATTTCTTCTATAAAATGTCTCTACATTAAAAGTATAATATAAAAAAATCTTTATGCTTTTGATCTAATACTAATTACTGGTAAATTATAGCTTTAGTTTACAAAGAACAACTTAGGACCTTTAAAAGGAAAGCATGAGTATCTTTAGCTATTTGAAAATCTTCAGTAATATAGTCATCAATTGTTGCAGAGTATGAAAAACCAAGACTAGAAGGAGAATTCAAATAGATGATATTAGAGACTTGTAAAAGAAAATAATGATGCAAATGGTAAAATGCTCTTAAAAATACCCAGACATCATTTAGAACATCAAGATGTCAATGTTTGGAATATCCTTCAAAAAGAGACTAGACCTTTGACCAGGAGTGTGAATTAATATGTAGCTTGGGAAAATTTCTAGAATTTGTAGCTTGAAAGTTAAAAGGACCTGCAAAAGCAAGGAAAGTTAATAGTGCAGCATTCATATTAGAAAATAAGTTAAAAGGTCAAAAATTATAGACACTTTGTAGGATGCTCTGAATTCAAGATCCTCCAACAAATGGAGCATTTTTTGTTTCTTTATGACCTGTTCAAAACATCTAGACATTAATATCTAATAACTGATAATAATAATTATTTCTGATGGTTCAAAAAAATTTGCTAAACAGAGATTTTAAAAGAAAATAGCATTGAAGTATATGCTGGAAATGGTACTCACGTTTGCAGTTGGTAACCTGAAAAGCTTCACTAGTGGCACTGGGATATGATGTTCTTGATTGATGTTGTAGAAGACTAACAAGTGCGCTGTGGGCTTTGTTTAATATGATGATATAGATTTAGAGAATACTCATGAGGACTATTGTTGTTTAAAACTTATAGAATGGAAGAGGTTGATTTATTAGTAATGAATATGACTGAACCAGGTTAAGTGAACACTAAAAGCAGACCAAATTACAATAACAGAGGAATGCTTAAATTCCATGGATGTCTAATTGTTAAAATTAATGTACAAATTAGGCATATTTGAATGATAATAATGAGCAAATGTCTAGTATGGAATTAATAGCGTCCAATGGAAAACAATTATTAAAAATCAAAATACATGTTCAAAGCAATTAGAACACAACATTGAGCTTGAGTAAATAATTGTTTTGCTATAAAATTTCAATTTAGCAATTATTGCTTCAAGTATCAATGACATCTAAGTGAAAGATTAAGCTGAAATAATTAATGCTATTATGGCTAAAATCATTATGAAAGTTATAAAAAACATGAAAACATGAAATTAATATCTACATTATGTATGAGATAATTGTTACATATAACTTAAGAAGCATGTATGGGAAACATCTAATATGCGATGAAATGCTTTTGCTTGAATGTTACCAGTGACTATTCAAAATAGCATAGATGACATGTTTGTTTTACAGTAGATTTGATTGACAACTATGATCGATATTTGAAACCAAAATTTTGTAATAGTCACAGTATGACAGAAGTATTTGATGTAGTTGGAGCCCTATACAATCATGTGATTGTATGAGTCAAGTTAGTACTAGATAGGAAAAATGATTTAATATGAAATCAGAAGAAATGAAAAGGATTGTGAATGTGTATACCTTGATGGAGATGCTGTGTGGCCTAATCTTCAAGTGCAAAAACCAAAATTTTGTAATAGTTGCAGTATAACAAAAGCATTTGATGTAGTTGGAGCCCTATGTAGTCATGTAATTGTATGAGTTAAGTTAGTACTACATAGAAAAATTGATTTAATATGAAACCAAGAGGAATGAAAAGCATTGTGAATGTGTATACGTTAATGGAGACATTGTGTGGCTTAATCTTCAAGTCCAAAAACATGAGTTATCTGATTGCTTTGATTGAGACTAAATTTTCCTTTCAGCTGGAAGTCTCAAAACATAAATATAGTTGCTAGTTTGTCAGCAACATATGCTTCATATGTCATGTTTTGTAAGGAAGGCCAAATTTGCTGAGCAATATTTTTTTTTGCAAAGCAGTGAATAGTTTGATTATTGTTGTTGGTGATGATTGCTTTAAGATGAAGGGAATATATGTAGTTGACTTCCTCTTTGCATTTGGCACAATATGCTTTGTTGTCATTCAGTGTGGTGTAGCTATCAAATCTGTAGTCGCAATTAGGACAGAATGTGCGGAATGGATTTGAAAATGCATTTGCAAGTGTCAAGAGGCCAACAACCTGTAGCAAGAATATTAGAAAAATGTAAAATCTTATTGTAAGAAGTGATTAGTGCAAGATATTTGAAATTTTCACCTCAAATGTGGTGTGTGAAAGTGTACGGAGTCTTTCCAGTGTTCTTCTATCATTGAGACTACAAATATATGTTGATGGAGTTGTACGAAGAACATACTTCTGATCTTGTTTTTTTGCAATGTTTCTAAAAAGGAAGATTGGAATTTCACCTTTTTGTAATTGTTGTTCCATTTGATAGAAGAGTCCAAAGAAACTTGGATACATGTAAAGCTGTTTTGGAAAATTAGTAGTCATTATTTTGCAAAACAAATCAAAACTATAAAAGAAAATATAAAAGAGAATGGAACTAGATTGAAGAAGCTTACTGGTGCTTTATCCATATCGGTATGGCCATCTTTGATATCAAGAATGTGTTGTGTTCCTTTTTTTTGCTGCTACAATGAGGGCACCTACTGTTCCATAAGTATATTCTTTTGCACTAGATGTAAGTTGTTTTATGGTTGTCCCTAGGATGAAGTTATATTCATTTTCAAGTGATGGAATAGTTTCAATTTGAATAGAATCATTTAAAAGTAAGATGTAATCAGAATCTCCACGGTCAAAATCTATTTTTGGTGCAAGTTCGAATTCTTTTATTGCTATTGTAGCTCTTGGTATTATCTTATCCTCAAACTTGCGTAGTAGATGCCTACTAACAGTTAATGTTATTGTCATTTCGCCCTTACAATCTATCATATCAGCTCGCAAGACTTCATGCATTCCTATGCCTTTGTCAAGAACAACTTTGTAGGTGACAAGTACAGTGCCATGAAAAGTGCTGCCAATCTTTCTAGCATTTAGGTCTTCAATTGTTACTGGTCTTTCAGAAGTTAATTTTGGCCTATTAGAAAACAAGAAAGAGGATGTTTAGTTGCATGATTTGGAAGACTTTAAAAGATGCAAAGAACAATTCATGTTAATTTTTGATATTTTTTGCTTGTTTGTATCTGCTTCAGTTGTTGGGGTTGTTGTCTCCATTATAATTGATTTGTTGTAAAGGAAAGAACACAATGTTAAGATTGCCCATTGTGTACATAACAAAATATATTGAAGCAATTGATGTTATTACCTTTTTGATTCGGTTCTCTCATTTGTATCTGCTTCATCTACTACTTTGGTTTTGTCCATGATTGTTGGTGAGAACAGAATTAAATTCAATGTATTTACAATGACAAGATTGACCCATGTTGAAAGATTATGAGGTCTATGTTTTTATTTTATTGTTTGACAGAATGGATCTTTATGAAAGTTGAGGGGTGATCGGTCCAATATGCTTCTGTTGTATAGGTGGAACATATATTTTTGATTGAGTTAGTCCATATATGATCAATTAATGGTCTATTTGGAGTATGTGTTTTGTTGAGAGAAAATTGTGTGTTGTACTGTTGCATATGTTGTATTAGTCTTTTTGTTATTTTGTTATTGTTAGACATGTCTAAATTGAAATCTCCTATAATGAAAAGAGTTGTTTGTTGGGCTAGATAAGTAAAGATGTCAGTCATTATGGCTAAGATGTCATTAATGGGAGTATTCGGTCGTATGTAAACATTAGTTACATTGTATTCAGTGGCATGATGGCATAGTGTCAGTGTTATGGCTTCACTATTTTGTGTTCTATGCTCTTTTGTATTCAACACTTGTAGATTGTTTGTTACAAAAGTTGTTATGCCGTGTATATGATACAGTGTATGGCTATTGTATTTGTGGAGTATATTTGTATGGGATGGAGGCAAGTGGAACTCTTGGAGGCACAAAATATCGGAGGTCATGATGTCATAGTCATTAATAACGTCATCTATGTGTGGTTTCAAGCTACGGGTATTTAGTGTGCATAGAAGCATATGTGAATCTTGCATCAAACATGTTAACTAATTTTCAAGTTTCCATTGTGCATTTGTTTCGAGGTGAGACATTTCGTACTGAATAGTTTTTTTGACTTTTAAATGTTTTTATTGTAAAGGTTTAAGTAAATATAGTGATTGGATTTCTTTTGTTCTTGAAAGTGTTGTATATGTTAAGCCATGTTGTGTAATGCTAGTTGGGTCAAAAGCAAGGCCTTCTAATGTTAGCCCTTGAGATCGATGTATTGTTCAAGCACATGCAAGTTGTACTAGGAACTGTTTTCTGATTTTTACTTATCCACCAATCAACATTTTTGGAATTGGTTTTGCTATTCGATGTATTGGGACCCAATCTCTTTGAATCTTTGCTGTATAGTATTGAGCTAATTTATTTGTTTGGCGCTGACCTATTTTGGGATCATTAAATTGAATCCAAATTATGTCAATGTCATGTTGTCTCGTGTATGCTTTTAGGATTCCATCTGATCTATTAACAAGGCCATCTTCTGTGTTATAGTTTCCTCCAATAATTTCAATGAGGATATTTGGTTTTAAGATTATTTGACTTGGCAAGGTTGTTGCATGGTTGTAGATTCGTGTTGCAGTATAGTTTTGGTCTAAAATGTCAATTGCATCTAATACTATGTTTTGACCAAAAATTATTGATAGCATATTCTTGTTATGTGTGTCAACATCTTGTCTTTTGAAAAAGAGGTACGAAAATGTTGGGTCAAGTGGTGCTGGGCATAAGCAAGCATGATTAAGGTATTGTATGTCATCATTTGTATGTTTTTCCAAACGTATCCTATTCAAAGTAGCGATGAATTGACTATCATTTTGTCGTACTGTTGTGGTTAGAGAATAGCAATTTACCTTGTCTCTCCAAAAATTGTAGGGCATTAATTCTGTTGGAGATGGGCTATTGTAAAATACATCTGAGTCTAGCACTGGGAGAGCTTGGTAGAAGTCACCACAAAAAATTGTGTCAATGTTGCCAAAGTATTTAGTAGGCAGTTGAATAATATCACTGTTGTCATTTGTTCACCTGCCAAAGATTCAAATTTCAAATGTCCAGCCCGTCCAATGGCTAGTCCCAGAATTGATATTATTTTAAATGCCTAAGAGACATCAAAAAAAATCTAAGCGATCAAGCCTTGTAAAAGTTCTACGGCCCGCAGGTTCTCTGCCGTCAGATCTAAGTCAGATCTACGGCTGGCGCTATCTCGCCATTAGAAGCTGCGCAAGATTTAGGTTCGCGACATGGCACCCTTTCGCCATGTGTCCAGTGGGTCCAATGGGCCAGGCAACGAGTTTGGCAGGTCAAAAAAGTTTCACGGCACTATGGGCGCTATGCCGCTATCATGTGTTGGCCGAAAGATTTTCATAGTGACATAGTGCCCAACAGAAAAGGTGTTCGGTGGGCAGGTTGCGTCACTAAAAATGTCTTACGGAAAATAGTCAGTTTTCATGGGCCAAAAAGTTCAAGGTGGCAAGGCACCATGTCGCCATCAGAAAACTCACGAGTTTTCTGATAGTGACATAGCGCCCGATCGGTCGGAGGTTATTCTATGGTGAGTCTCAGTGTCGGCGGCAAGGTTCGCGGCAACAGAAAATATCAATGGCAGGAGCGATCAGATAGTTGAGTCCCATTTGTACCTCATCTACACAGTCAGAAAGCTCGGCGCCATGGTGGTGAATTAGAGGCAGCCATGTGCAAATCAGAGGACATGTCATCAGTTGGGCCCTATGGCGCTATGGGAATTTGACCTTGATTTTGTCATAGCGACATGGCGCCTAGTCGACACGTGGCCACTCCGTGGGGTCAAGTCTTGGATCTGCCAGGTCAGAACTTCAAATGACCAGTAGAGAGGTGCCAAGTGCATGTGTCAGAGCACAACGTTTCACGGGCCCAGTGATTTTTAGAGGAAATGATGTGCAGAGTACGACGTGGTTTTCATCGTCTGATTAAGACTGATCTACGGTGGGCGCCATCATGCTATGAGGAACTGCTCAGGAGATAACGTTGGCGACATAGTGCCCTGGTGCCATGTGTCCTGGTGGGGCCATATTTCCATGCAGTCAATGCATGGGACCAGATCTTCAATGCAGTCAGTATAGTCAAAGGTTAAGATCTCCACCGTCGGATCTGCAGAGATCAATGGCAAGGGCCATTGCGTTATGAATAAGCCACACGAGATTTACATTAGCGAGATAGCGCCCTTTTGCCACATGTCCGATGAGTCTCAGTTGTCAGCGAGGATCTGTCAAACATTTGGTACGTGGCCAGTTCCTATTCATTGATGCACCGAGGAGAAGTATCTATCGTTGGCCGTCAGATGAAGGAGAATCGACGAAGGGCATCGTCTCGCTATGGTGAAACTGTATGAGGGATACCATGGCGACATAGCATCTTGCTGACACGTGTCTCACTAGCAGACCAGGGTTGACGGTTAGTGGTCGACAGTTAATGTCACAGTCTAGTTTGAAATCACCGTAGTTAAATATAACAGTTCGAGGGTGGCACGGTTAGTTCAATGAAAGGAGGTCAACCATAGAGGACTTCCTAGGTGGCAGAACGAAAAGAAGCGATTGGCCCATGTGGCCTAGTTGGCTTGTGAAACTAGTTTGACTCTCTGACCCCTGCAGATTCACGAACCAAGAGACGAAGGTAATCAATTTTATCTTGCAATCTGATCTTCATGATCAATCTTGACCTACCGAAAAATGAATGCGAAACATAGGGAAACACTCCACCGTCTCAATCAATCCATCTACCTATGTCAGGGTCATTCATTGGCCCTACTTCTACCTACTCGAGGCATTTCTTTAGTCGAATACCTGATTTTGTACCTTAGAACCATGCTTGAGTGTGATCTTTGATCGGATATTTTGGTATGGGAGCTTGATGGCAATAGTTGAGCAGTTAATGCGAAGCCAATTTCCTCAGTTATGCCTGAACTATAAAGGCAAATTTTGTACATTTCTAAAGTGAGACTCCTTTTCTGATTTCTCTGCTACTACTCGCAGGACTGCAATGTAAACTTCCCTTTGTCTCTGAGCTGTATAACATTCTGCATCATCTCCTTCAGCCATCAATGTGAATGTGCATCCGTCTTGCCTCTCATTGATGTATTGTTGAGATCTGTGGCTTGCATACTATATCTATTCTTGGCCTATTGGATAATATATAAGTGAAATCCTTCTCCTTGTGTAATTCAGTTTGTTTTTCTAATCTGTATGGGGTTATTGATTGATATAAGTCTGGGTGCGTATGTCCTTCAAATGTTATCTTGGTTTTGTAGTGCATATATGGGCAGAAAGGAAGTCTGAACACTCTATTTTGGTGCATCACCTCCTTAGATTAGACTAGGTAGATTTGCTTTTGTGCTCTTCTTCTCCCTTTTCCTTTCCAAGAGTAGATAGGTGCGCCCAGATAGTAAGAGGAAGCTGGCCTTCTCCGGAGACTCAACCTCGCAGTTCAAGTCCCATAGCTTGGAGGTTGTTTCCATGTTTCACTAGGTTGTCCTTGCGCATAGGTCTTAGACAAGGGTGGAAACCTAAGTGACAACAGTTGTTGGCACGCCCGGTGGGACACTTTTTCAAACAAAATTTAAAGTCTACTGGTGTCAAGAAGAAAGAGTTTTAGAGATTAATGCTGAAGAGGTAGTGCTAGCTTCAGTATTCAAGCCTTTAAGAGGCTGATCCTTCAAAGTACTTGGTGACTCTGAACATCAAAAAATCTGGTTCCAGGCCAAAGTTGCAGAAATTCATGCCCAAAGCTGAAACAAGGGCATCTTCTAGAGGTAAATTTCAATATCACGAGCTTTCTCTTTCAAATCCTAGAAGAAGGAGGACTAGAACCTCATTATCACTAGTTAGGGGTGTAATAACAGTTAATATACCTATAAGATCTGTCTCTACTCCTGTTGTTGCTCGAACTCAGCCTAGATTGCCATCAACACTCATCAATAGAACACTTGTTTACATGGCACAGCCAAGAGTTCATGCTTTTTCCACCTTTAATGGTGTAAGTCCTCTGTTGTTAGCCCAAAGACATGATATACTAGTATCTGCACTAAAAAATATACCCAATTTTACTGGTGAAACTTCCATCTCCCCTTTAAAGCATATCCAAGAGGTAGCAAATGTCTGTAATATTCATGGTATTACAGAAGATGATGTTGCTGTCAGACTTCTAGCCTCATCTTTAAAAGAAAAAGCATTACAGTGGTATAGAGGCTTAGCTCATGGTTCTATAACTGATTGGAATGGACTAGGAGTAGGGTTATGCAAACATTTTGAGGATAGAAGTAACCATCTATCACTTTTAGAGCAGCTGACTACTATAAAAAGGCCCCCCCATGAATGTATGACTGATTTTAATTATAGATTTCAAAAGACATGGGGTAGAATACCCACTACAGTGAAACCTACCCCTGGTAATTCCTTCTTGCATTACCTTAGAGCTTTTAACAATGATATTGCCACTACAATCCAAACTATGGGAGGAGATACCTTGCCTAATGCTTATGAGATAGCCATAAAAGCTGAGAACATTTTGATACAAGGAGGAAAATTGGCTCCAAGGCCCCCTATGCCTTTCTTTCCTGATATTCCCAACCACCAACCAACAATAGCCCCTCTTCCTACAACTTCTACATCACAAGCCCTTACTCCAGTCCCTCAAGCTTCCACATCCTCAAATGGGATAGATGAACTCAAAGAGATGCTCCAAGGTCTAGTGCTGAATACAGATAAAAGAGAGAAGACCCTGGATAAAAAATTGCAAGAATAGGGGAGGGAGTTGAAGGACCAAGGGAAGAGATTAGAGGATAGTTTTTCTATGATACAAAAAATGAGTAACAAGGTGGTGGCCCTAGAAAGGTAGCAAGCTCAAGGTGGCAAGCCTCCCCAACTGCAATATCAAGCTCCAAATGGTAGTAGGCCTCCTAATCAGTGGAATAGCTCTTTTGATCAGGGTAGGCAAAATAGTCATGCTTCTGCTTCAAGCTCAAACCAGAACAGAGCTATGGTCCCTCAAAATAACTTGGCCCAAGATCAAGATTTCTCTCCTTCCTGCAACTATTCTTATGCCTATTGCATGTGCCAGAAGGCAGAATCCTATTTGGCCCTAACTGACCAAGAACCTGCAGCAAAGCAACCATACAAGGAGGATCATTCCAAGGAGGTCTCATATATTCAAGGACATGATGATTGCTCTTTCATGAATCATGAGATTGGGGAGCATTGTAATGTAAACTAGGATTCCATTGCTCATAACACAAGAAGTAAGAAGAGAGCTATGGAACACGCTGCCCCTCCTTCTCCTAGGCAGGCCTCAACTTCAAGTGCTACACCTCATATACATGCAGCAAATGAACAAACAAGTACTTCACAACAACAAAAGCAAGATTCTAGAAAGAAAGATGCAAGTGATCCTTATGTTGCTCCATCTCAACCTCTTATAAATGCAGCTCCCAAAGTTTCTACCAAAGTTCCTAATACACCTTTCAGTGTGGTAGAGCAAATGAAGAAGACCAATGTGAATATCTCCATGTGGGATACCATTGCTACCATACCAATACAGAAGAGAATGCTGCAGCAAGAGTTAGAGAAGATTGATCCCAAGGATTAGCCATCTACCATGGAGAGTGCCACAAGTCTAGTATAACCAGCAGGGGATGTGGAGACAAGTAAAAAGGTTAGACCTCCTCCATTCTATGTTTCTCTAATTATAGGGGGCAAATTAGTCCACAATTGCATGATAGATTCAGGGGCTAGTAGCTCGGTAATGCCTAGGTGTGTTGTTGATGCTTTAAGAATGAAATATGAACCCATTGTTAGGGATGTGTTACGATTAGATGGTAGTACTGTCAAAACTATAGGTATCCTTAGGAATGTGGAGATGGCCCTACATGCATGCCCTGGTTGCACTGTGATTCAAGACATATCTGTTGCTAAAGTCAAGCCCTATTTTGCTATCTGTCTTTCAAGAGACTTCACTACTCAAATTGGTGGATTCATATCTACTGATTGGTCATATATGTCATTTAAGACCAGATATGGATCCAATGCCTCAATTAGAGCAGAACCTCAAGCCCTTCATCACACTGAATCTTACAACCCTAATCCCATCAACATGAATTGCCCTATTCTAGAAATGGATGAAAATGACATAGTAAATGAGCCTGCCACTTCCATAGCAGAGATTTCAGATTTCTTCTTGGATGAGTGGGCAAATGCATATCAATTTGAGCCTATGTTAGAGACTCTTGAGATAGGCCTTAGTACATATTGCATAGTAGAGAAAGATGCTCAAGTTCCTGATATTGTTGGGACTAATGATGATATAAGTGGAATATGGAGTATGTACTTTTATGGCTCAAGGAATAGAAGTGGATTAGGGGCTGGTGTTATGTTGATCTCTCCTACCCAAATAAGATACTACTTCTCCTTTAGGCTCCAATTCAGTTGCACCAATAATATGGCCGAGTATGAATCTTTGATTCAAGGTCTCTTACTTGCCCAAAAGAGAGGAATTCAAGCCTTGAGAGTATATGGGGATAGTGAGTTGGTAGTTAATCAAGTGAGAAATTAGAATATCACCAAAAATGGCCTACTCAAGTCTTACAAACACAGAGTCTGGGATTTGCTTGAGGGCTTCAATGCATTTAATATTCAGAGCATTCCTAGGAAAGACAATAGACATGCTGATAGACTTGTAGCAGTGGGTGCAACTTATGATGTACCAGGGAATCTTGAGGAGAAGAGGAAGCAACAAGTAAGGGTGGTAGTAGAACTTGCCATCCCTGACAACAACACTCATTGGTAGGTGTTTGATTCTGATGAGAAAATTGTGAGTTTGTTGCAGAATGAGGCAGAATTCTCAGATAGAAATCAGTCAAGACTGCAAGATCAGTATGGTGATTAGATCATTCACCTCAGTTCTAACAAGTTGCCCAATGGTCTCATTACCTTGGAGAGTTTTTTTAATCCTGATGACCAAACAAGAGGCAAAGGAATAAATCTAGCTGTAGAAAAGGATGATTATGCCCCAGTTACAATTGCTGATGGAAAATATCTGAATATGGGGAAGGTATGTTTTGAAACTGAGCAAGAAAACTTCATTTAGTTATGTCAAGAATTTAATGATGTATTTTCTTGGACATATGATGATTTAAAAGGGTTTGAACCTAGTTTGTTTCAGCATACCATAGATTTAATTGATAAGGCCAAACCAGTAAGGCAAAAATAGAGGCCAGTGAATTCTAAGATTGAACCTCTAATGAGAAAAGAACTATCCAAGTTGATAGAGGCTAATATAATATTTCCTATCAAACACGCATCATGGGTAGCTAACCTTGTCCCTGTAAGGAAGAAGAGTGGAGAAATTAGACTGTGTGTGGACTTTAGGGATCTTAATCAGGCTTCTCTTAAAGATCACCATTCTCTCCCTTCCATGGAAATCAGTGGGTTAAGGAGATTCTCTTTTCTTGATGGATTCTCTGGTTATAATCAAGTGTTGGTTGAAGAATTCGACAGATATAAGACAACATTCACTACTAAATGGGGCACCTATGCTTATTGCAAGATGCCATTTGGATTAACAAATGCAGGTGCCACATTTTAGAAGGCAATGGAGATGGCCTTTAAAAATTTAATTGAAAAATTTGTCTTAGTATACCTGGATGATATAACTGTATATTCAAAAAATGTAGAAGATCATTTTAATCATCTAAGGTAGGTATTTCTAAGATGTAGAGAGTTTGGGGTTTCCCTTAACCCAGCCAAGTGTGTCTTTGCTACAAGCCAAGGAAAATTATTGGGACACATTGTATCTGAGGATGGGCTGACCATTGATCTAGAAAGAACAAAGGAAATACTTTCCCTTCCTCTTCCTAAACACAAGAAGGGGCTGCAAAGTTTCCTTGGTAGAATAAATTTTGTTAGAAGGTTTATTCCTAATCTTGCTACCATGGTGAAGCCTCTTATAGCTATGCTTAAGAAAGGTATGGTCTTCTCATGGACCAAGGAAGGAAAGGAGAGTTTTGAAGAGATCAAGATAGCCATAGCCTCAGCCCCTACTCTCATGAACCCAAATTTTGAGAAAGATTTCATCCTCTACACTCTAGGTGGTGAGTCAAGTATCTCTGCTGTCTTGACTCAAACAAATGACAAGGATGAGGAGCAACCCATAGCCTTTTTTAGTGAAGGGCATAAGGAATATGAAGATAAGTACAGCTTTGTTGAGAAGCAATCCCTTGCAGTCATCAGAGCATTGAAGAAATTCAAGCACCTCTTGTCCCACAATAGGATCCATTTGTTGGTGCCCCATGCCAGTGTAAAGGACTTCCTGTTAAACAAGGATATCAGTGAAAAGAGAGCTGGATGGATCACTAAGGTAATGAAGTATGATGTTGATATTCAGATTACCAAGCTGGTAAGAGGGAGAGGATTGTGCAAAGAAATGTTATCAAGCCAGGATTCAAATGAAGAGGCTGCTATGGTAATAACAGAGCAGCAGGAGGAAAGAAGTGCGAATGGTCCAAGGAGCTGGATAAGTGATATGAAGAGCTTCTTATCAGGGAATGGATACCCTTAGGGATTGGACAGAGCTAAAAAAAGACAATATAGACTGCAGTCCATTCCCTATGTTGTAATTGATGGTATCCTATTCAGGAGGGATTTTAATGGGACCTTGTTGAGATGCATTGAAGGGGATCAGGCTGAGAGGATGATTAAGGAACTTCATGATGGCCCTGATGGTGGCCATTTCTCTACAAGAACAAATGGCATGAAGATCATGAGGGCTGGTTATTATTGGCCATCTCTGTTCCATAATTTTTATGGATATGTGAGGAAATGTGAGAAGTGTGCTTTCTTCTCAGGAAAACAGAGGCTTGCAGCTCTCCCCCTTCATCCTATTCAGGTGGATCAGCCCTTTACCCAGTGGGGGTTGGATTTTATAGGCCCCATTAATCCTCCATCTAGTGCAGGTCATAAATGGATTTTGGCTGCTACTGATTATTTCACTAGATGGACAGAGGTAGTTGCCTCAAGAAGGATGCCACAAAACCATTAGTTGTTGAATTCCTTGATGGAATTGTATCTAGGTTTGGTGCTCCTTCTACTATCATCTCGAACAATGCCAAGTCTTTTGTTGGAACCTAGATTTGTGCATGGGCAATGAATCACAATATCTACCTGAGCACATCATCAAATTACTATCCCCAGGGTAATGGTTTGGCTGAGTCTTCCAACAAGAATCTAATTAGAATCATGAAGAGGACAATAGAAGACAATTAGAGGATCTGGCATAAGAAATTAAGAACTGCTCTGTGGGCTGATAGGATAACACCCAAGAGATCTGTTGGGAATTCACCTTTTGTGCTACTATATGGTAGGGAGGCCAGACTCCCAATTTCATTGGAATTCCCATCCTTGGAGTTGGCTCATCAGCTATAATTGATTGAAGATAATGCCATGTCAGTAAGAATGGCAGAGCTGATTGAACTAGAAGAAAAGAGAAATAAAGCTATGCAAACCCTAGAGACACATCAGCAGCAGATGAAGAGGAATTTTGATAAGAAAACTAGGGTCAGGACCTTTAGAGAGGGAGATTTAGTTCTAAAGTGGGATGTAGATAGGGAAAAACTAGGAAGACATTCCAAATTTGATGCACTATGGAGTGGCCCCTATCTGATTGCCAGTTGCAAACAGGCTAATGCATTCCAGCTGAGCAAACCCAATGGTGAAGTTTTGCCCATTCTAGTCAATGGGATCTATCTGAGGCCCTATTTTTGAAAATTTGTGGATCCATGTACATAAGTAGTTTAGTTTCTTTTTTTGTTATTTCCTAATTTTCAAGAAGTGCACAGACACAACCATCTCCCTGTGAGGTAGCAGTTTTTGAGGTGTCTCGGGTTGCAGAGGAAGTTTTGCTTTTTGTTTCCAATTGAAGTTGTAGAGCTAGGGTTTTCAATGTTTTGATTTCCTCATAGATGGGTTAGGGTTTTGTAGTTCTCAGATTCACACTTTTTCAACCCTGTAGCCCAATGGATTGTTCACAGGCACTGGTCATACACATAGCAGGCTTGTGCCCCCTACAAGTCGCCATAAATGTTGTCATTTGTTCACCCTCCAAAGATTCAAATTTAAAATTTCCAGCCCGTCCAACAGCTAGTCCTAGAATTAATATTATTTTAAATGCATAAGAGACATTGAAAAAAATCTAAGCGATCAAGCCTTGTAAAAGTTCTACAGCCCGCAGGTTCTCTGCCGTCAGATCTAAGTTAGATCTATGGCTAGCACTATCTTGCCATCAAAAGCTATGCAAGATTTACGTTTGCGATATGGCGCCCTTTTGCCACATTTCTGGTGGGTCCAACGGGCCAGGCAACGAGTTTGGCAGGTCAAAAAAGTTTCACGACACCGTGGGTGCTATGTCACTATCGTGTGTTGGCCAAAAGATTTTCATAGCGACATAGTGCCTGACAGAAAAGGTGTTTGGCGAGCAGGTTGCGTCACCGGAAATGTCTTACGGAGGACAATCAGTTTTCATGGGCCAAAAATTTTAAGGCAGCAAGGCGCCATGTCACCATCGAAAAACTCATGAGTTTTTAGATAGTGACATAGTGCCCGACAACCTAGAGGTTATTCTATGGTGAGTCTCAGTGTCAGTGGCAAGGTTTGCGGCAATGGAAAAGATCAACGACAAGAGCGATCAGATAGTTGAGTCCCATTTGTACCTCATCTGCACAGTCAAAAATCCCAGTGCCATGGTGGTGAATCAGAGGGAGCCACGTGCAAATTAGAGGACATGTTATCAGTTGGGCGCTATGGAAATCTGACCTCGATTTTCTCATAGCGACTTGGCGCCTAGTCGACACGTGGCCACTCTGTGGGGTCAAGTCTTGGATCTGCCAGGTTAGCACTTCAAATGGCCAGAAGGGAGGTGCCAAGTGTACGTGTCAAAGCATAGCGTTTCACGAGCCCAACAGTTTTCAGAGGAAATGATGTGCAGAGTATGATGTGGTTCTGATTGTCTGATTGAGATTGATCTATGGTGGGTGCCATCGTGCTATGAGGAACTGCTCGAGAGATAACGTTGGTGACATAGCGCCCTAGCACCACATGTCCTGGTGGGGCCATATTTCCATGCAGTCAGTGCATGGGACCAGATCTTCAACGTGATCAGTATAGTCAAAGGTTAAGATCTCCACCGTCGGATCTGCAGAGATCAATGGAAGGCGCCATCGTGCTATGAATAAGCTGCACGAGATTTATGTTAGTGAGATAGCACCCTTTTTCCATGTGTCCGATGAGTCTTAGTTGTCAGCAAGGATTTGTCAAACATTTGGTATGTGGCTAGTTCCTATTCATTGATGCGCCGAGGAGCAGTATCTATCACTGGCTGTCAGATCAAGAAGAATCGATGGAGGGTGTCATCTCGCTAAGGTGAAACTGCATGACGAATACCATGGTGACATAGCATCTTGCCGACATGTGTCTCACTGGTAGACCAGGGTTGATGGTTAGCAGTCAACAGTTAATGTCACAGTCAGGTTTGTAATCACCATAGTTAAAGATAAAAGTTCAAGGGTGGTGTGATTAGTTCAATGATGGGAGGTCAACCATAGAGGACTTCCCAGGTGGCAGAACGAAAAGAAGCGATTGGCCCGTGTGGCCTAGTTGGCTTGTGAAACTAGGTTGACTCTCTGACCCTTGCGGATTCATGAACCAAGAGACGAAGGTAATCAATTTTATCTTACAATCTGATCTTCATGATCAATCCTGACCTACCAAAAAATGAAGGAAAAACATAGGGAAACACTCCACCGTCTCAATCAATCCATCTACCTATGTCAGGGTCATTCATTGGCCCTGCTTCTATCTACTTGAGGCATTTCTTTAGTCGAATACCTGATTTTGTACCTCAAAATGATGCTTGAGTGTGATCTTTGATTGGATATTTTGGTATGGGAGCTTGATGGCAGTAGTTGAGTAGTTAATGCAGAGCCAATTTCCTCAGTTATGCCTGAACTATAAAGGCAAATTTTGTACATTTTTAAAGTGAGACTCCTTTTCTGATTTCTCTGCTACTGCTCGCAGGACTGCAGTGTAAACTTCCCTTTGTCTCTGAGCTGTATAACATTTTGCATCATCTCCTTCTGCCATCAATGTGAATGTGCATCCATCTTGCCTCTCATTGATGTATTGTTGAGATCTGTGGCTTGCATACTGTATCTATTCTTGGCCTATTGGATAATATATAAGTGAAATCCTTCTCCTTGTGTAATTCAGTTTTTTTTTCTAATCTATATGGGGTTATTGATTGATATAAGTCTGGGTGCGTATGTCCTTCAAATGTTAGCTTGGTTTTGTAGTGCATATATGGGCAGAAAGGAAGTCTGAACACTCTATTTTGGTGCATCACCTCCTTAGATTAGACTAGGTAGATTTTCTTTTGTGCTCTTCTTCTCCCTTTTCCTTTCCAAGAGTAGATAGGTGCGCCTTGATAGTAAGAGGAAGCCAGCCTTCTCCGGAGACTCAACCTCGCAGTTCAAGTCCCATAGCTTGGAGGTTGTTTCCATGTTTTACTAGGTTGTCCTTGTGCATAGGCCTTGGACAAGGGTGCAAACCTAAGTGACAAAAATCACGTAATCATTTATCAAGGTAACATAAAAATGTGGACCCTACCAAAGAGATCTCATCTATAAGTAGCATGTGTAATTGACTGTAGGTCTTTGACATGGCATTTAATGTCTCTGTGCTGAGTGGGACAAATCTTGATTTGTTGAAAGGTATGTGAAAGGCCGAATGCAATGTTGATCCACCAATATTATATGTTGCTTTTCCTGTATATGCAGTCATTAGGCCTTTTGGTTTATTAGGATCACTATCATTTGCATTGTTGTACAATCAAATTAGTGCTTGATAAATAGTTGTTGCAGTAAATGTTTTCCCAGTTCCTGCTCCTCCTGTTAGGAACAAGTGTATTGGAGTGTTAGGATCCTTTAACTTTTTCATGATAATGTCTTTAATGATTGTTTGTTGCTCTCTATTTAGGGATTGTCTTAATCGGTAGTATTCATTGTTGTCCATGATTTGTGGATGTTTTGCAATTTCAAATGGCCTTTAGGATAGATTACTAATGCTCTTATTGAGTGTAGTTTGAATATCTTGTTGCACATCATATTTTTCTTCTTCTATGAGATTTTTTCCTATGAATCTTGTATTTTCGATATTATCATCAATGTCATTGACTTCAGAGATAGCTTTGTCAATGTCACCCCATGCAGAGGTTGTGGTGTAAGAAAATTTTGCACGATTTATTTGGATAATTGGTTTGTTTTGCAAGTATGCATTTTCCCAAGTCTTAGAGTTTTCTTTGAGGGTATCTTCACTTATTATGAATGGCTTGTATAATATTAGTTTCTCTCTACAGTGGCTCTCTATGTCAATATGTTTTTTAAAGTTTATGAAACAAATTACTTTTGGCTTGGTTTTATGATGAAGCTTACTACCATCTTTTTTATATTGAGAAGCAAATTCTGCAAGGCAAATGTTTGAAATAATCTGAGGACATTGTAAATAGTAATCAACCATTGATTTGCACATTACATTTTCTGATTCATCATCTTCTTGGTTTAACTCTTTCACTGATTTTAATATAAATGTTTGCTCATTTTGAGCTCTTGTATCAATGAAGATGCATTTTCTAGAACTACGATTTAGGGGTAGTGAAAGTGCAACATGTGCTGCTTGTTGAGACAACATTTTATGGAGGTTTAGTAAAGCATTTCCTAAGTTTGATATCATTTTTAAAGCATCTATATTTTGTTGTTGGTGGTCTTTACAGATTCTTTTGAATGCATTTGTCATTGATCTGTCCACTTTTGCCTATAGGAGCTACAATACATTGCTGCAACATATGCATTGAGGACATATTGTGCATCTATATTTGCTCACCAAAGCCCTGGTATTTTTTTGGAGAAGCTATTGTTCCATATTTGTGAAGGTGTTCTTTGGAGATAAATGGTAGGCCTATTGACTACAGACCTCAAGGCCATTATGTAGTCATCATCATTAACACCTATTTCTTGTAAAAAATTTGTGAATGTAAATGTATTGGGGTAGCTTGCTTTTTCAATTTTGGTACGAATTTGTGTAGCAATTGAATGTAATTTTTCATTTGAATCTTCTAATGGTTCAAGTATTGTTGTGTTTTTCATTGGTGGAAATGGAAAATTATATCTACAGTGTGCATTTTTTGATTTTCTGCATCATTTTGTATGGTGATGCACATGTAATATTGCTATATTTGATTCTAAATCTCTTCTATCACATGTAATATACTTGTCTACAAATTTTGTTATGGTTATATTGTTATGTCTTCCATACATGGGAGCATTATAAACCCATATGAGGAAGTGGTCATGTTCATTTTCACGATTTTGAAATTCGACTACTGAAAAATAGTCTAATACAGTTCCAAAAAAAGACTGGTATGTCAAGATTAATGTTTTCAGTGCGTTTATTCTATGTTTGTAGTATCGGGCACAAGTTACTGGGTCTCTTTTGATTAATTCTTCTACATTTATTTCATTTTCTATAGTACAATTTTGACTACTTTTTGAATAGTAGGAACTATGTAGTTCTTTCAATGTTGTTTGTAATGCTAACCAGTTCTGTTCAGCACTAGTAAATGTGAGAAAGAAAGTAGGTGGTCCTAATTTTTGTATCATTGCAAAAACATTTTTCTTTAGGTGTTGTGTGTAGTCAAGAGATATTCGTATCTTTTTAAAGTCAACATAACCTATATCTGACTTTAGTATTTTCTCTAGATTTGGTTTATGCTTGACTTCTTTTGCTAATAGCTTTCCTTCTTTTGGTTGGCCTTTTCAAATTCTTATCCACATTGTCGACATTACTTGATGTATCAATATCTTAATTGTTTTGAAGAAAAGGTTGGTTGTATGATATGCAAATTGCCTTTGTGAATTTGACAATTCCCATAGCACTATTTTTTGGTAGCTGAAATTTTTACTAATATCATTATCACGTGGGCTACCAAAAAAAACAGTTGGAAAATTCATTTCTTCTGCATGTTTGTCTTGGAATATTCCAATAGGGCATTGGTCTTGGGCAGGTGCAATTTCAATCAACTTGTCTTGCATTTTGTGTATACTAGTGGATTCCATGAACCCATGCACTAGAGTTTGACATGGTGCTTGGTCATCGTCACTCTCTGACTTAGAGTCAATCATGGATGGTTCATTTTGGTTGCTAATGTTAGTATTTATTTCGATAGCTTTTTTCTAGTTGTCATTTAGTTTTACATTGTGCATTTTGTATAATGTTGTTTGGATCAATTGTCAAAGAGCTTGCATGATAACTGTTGGACGTACCATGCCTTTCTGGAAAGCATTTTTATATTCTAAACGTCTTTTTAGGGAAACAACAATTGTTATTGTATTGGTAGTTGATACAGGTAAAGATCTTTGAACAATGTTTGTGTCAACAGGGACATTAATGATTGAACCAGTCAAACCTAACTTAGATCTTTTGTACCCTAGTTCCCATATTTGTGCAAAAGCAATTCGAAATGAAACAAGATGCTCTTCCAATTGTGTTAACATTTTAATAGGTTCAATTGCATTGTTAGCTCTAATATTATGCAATGTAGCATACTTGGGAAGAGTTGAATGTTTTAATGCAGTATTGCATTTTTGACAAATGTAATTTGTCAGTGCATTGATAGGTGGTTTGACTAGTTTGTGATAGACTAGTTTTTGTTGATTCTGAAATGCTCTAATGTTTTTTTTGAAACATTAACATTTGGCAAATAGTGCATGTGTATTTTGGTGTGTCTTGGATTTTTGCTTCAAATATTTGTATTGGTGATAATGTTTTTTTTCCTTTATTGGGGTGGATTTTTCCTTTTTTTAAATTTTTTGGTAGGTTTTGTTGGATTTCTGAAAGGAGTGAACAAATTTTTTATGTCAGTTTGATTATTGTCTCTAATTAAATTTTTGATAGTATGAAGTGATATTCTTTGATTGGTATTTTTCCTTTCAATCAATGGTAATTGTAGCTGGCAATGATTTTTGTGTTGTCTATGTGTTGATGCATTGCTAAATTGTTGTTGGACTTGGTCACTGGTAAAATTGAATTTCGAGCACACAAGAGGTTCAAAGTGTCCACATAGTGGATTACTATCATGAAAAAGCAATGAATATGATTCTGCATTTGATGTGCTATTAAAGTGCAAGTATTTCTTGCCTCTTGTCAATGACCAAACACACACTTGTATGTTCAACCACTTTGATAACCAGTGAATGCAAAATACATCTCCCCATAGTCCAATTTCATTATTGCCTGTGGTTGGGTTTGCAAACAATTGCATTCTATGCAAGTATGATGCAATATTTGTAACTTTATGGAGGTCATATAATGTTTGAGAGTTCAATTCAAGGTTGTATGAGTCAATAGCATCTCTTTCACCTCTTTGGAGACAATTCATGAAATATTGAATGGTTCCTTTGCGTAGTTGAATTGATGTATACTTGTTTTGGAGAAAATATTGGAAGGAGTCAAATAAACAATCTCCAACTATGTATGTAAATGGATTTAATCTATATAATCCTTCTTTCTCTAGTACAATGTCAATGTTAAATTGCGAAAGTTGTATTTGAGTTTCATAGTTTTCTACATCAACAATTTCTGAAATATTTTGTTTTGGTTGGCTTCTTTGGTTATAGTTCGTAAGATATTTGTAATTTGTCATTTTTCCTGTAGATCAAACAAATTGGTGGATATTTTGACTTTTTTTTGCAAAAATTGTTACTAGAATAAGCAATTTAGACCTGTTATATAAAATGTAGCATGCTACAGTATTGCAAGGAAATAGGAGATAGTTTTGCATACCTGTTGAACATTATTGGTCCTAGTATTTCTTTAAAACAATGTTTCTTAAGCTGCATAAGTATAAATAAAATAATTATTACTCAAACTAGTTAACCATATTATGCATCATAAGGAAACTTGAAAATTGTGCAATGCTAAATTGCAAAGTCAATGTATTTTTTTTATGAAAAATACAATGCATTGATAATTGTAAATGTGCCCTCCAATAATGTATCATATCTCTTGGATAGATGGAATAATAGCTCTATTGGGAGCTATTGTGGCCCTCACTTAAAAAGATCTTAAGAAAGACTTGGCTTATTCTACTATGTCCCTTTCTGCCCTAGATCTCTGATAACTTACCAAGGCACACTTATACTCATCTCAAAAGCTTTGCTTGCCCGCTATCGACTAGACTATAGATAGTTACGATCATCAATTTTGAAGCTCATTCCAGGAACTAACCTATTACATTTTGTATCTACTATTTTATATTGAATTGCTCTTATCATACTTCTCACCATTATTAGACCTACAAGGTGTTTTTGATGATACAAGAAAAAGAAAAAGGGTGTTGTCCCTGTACAAAGACAACCAAAATGACAACATAAACTCTTTACACCACATTAAAAGAACAACTAGAGACCCACATTAAGGTGGTAAAAATTTTGTTTGCAACTTGGGAAAGAGGAGGAAGAATGATCTTTCCTTTGTGGATGAACAATAATCCAAATGATACTATCATTTGGAACATCGTTACAATGGGGGTGAGTGGTTGAAAGAACAAAACATATATGAATTCCACTTTACAAATTAATTAGAGGGTGAAAAGTGGGACAAGACATTTGAATAGAAAATTAAGTGTAATATGAAGCTTTTGTTCACAAAAAACCAAATTTAATTAACCTATCATAATTGACATAAAAATTTATATAATATATTTAGGCAATAGATAGATATTAAAATTTAAACATCCATACACTACTTATTTATTTTCACATGATTTATAAATTAAATGAAAAATATTTTTTAACTTAATTTGATTCTTTTAATTATTACCTAAATATTTTATTTAATATTATTTAATATTTTATTTTATTTCAACCTCCATTTCATTGGTCGAGGAATTATAAATTTCAATTACCATATATTTTACTTCTAAAAAGGAAAGCTACATTGAATCTAATCTATTAAAATTTATAAAAAGAAAGTTCCATACTTTTTTAACAAAGAGGCTTTTTCTATCAATTAAATATTAAAGTTTCTATTTTAAAATTCATCAATTTGATTTTTTATTTTTTTAACTTAAAATTTATAAAATTTACTTACAAATTTTTTAATATATAATTATAAATGAAAATGTTCTTAGAATTATAATAAAATTTTATAAATGACATATAAATAAATAAATATAAATACATTTATTTTATTTTAATCCAAATTTGGTAATCAAGTATAATATAAAAGCCTTACCTTCAAATGGAGATTCTCGAAAAAAAACTTGCAATTCCTCTTCTGGCAATGCAAATCTACCTGCAAGGTAGAAACATGAACTAAATAAAAAACCAAGCTATACCAAAATAAAATTTGGGCTGAATTTTTTTATATCAAAATACTACAAGATGACAAATATGAAAGACATATGCTTTGTATTGGTTAATCCTTAATGAAGGACAACCAAAAAATTAATAGCTAAACATTGAAGTTTTACTGACCAGGCTTCACTAATGAAAATAGAGTGATGGGATTTATATTATATTTTGATTGAAATTTTTGATTTCTAACTAAAATTGTATTCAGAATGAAAAACATCTTCATATGATTTTCTTAAAAAATAATTAAAATGAATAAAACATAAAATATTTGAACACATAGTTAAGAAAAATTAGATTTAGTATTTTTTATAACTCAACTTTTCAAGTAAAAGTAAATTATTGAAATAAAATAAACATAATAATTTTTTTACATAATCCTTTTAACCCAAAATAGTGTTTATTATAGGCAGGCTCTTAAGAAATCTAACAAGGATAAATATCAATAATGAAGTTTAAACTACTGCCAAGTTAAAAAAATGAATACATAAGGCTATTTTAGTTTTGTTGATTTATATGACTTAAATGGGCTTACTCTTGTAAGGACACATATACATGAGATTGTGTATAGTGTCACTGGTGCTAAGAAATATTAAAAAGGCTTAAAAATAAAGGTCACTCTGATTCTGCATTTCAGAAGTATTTCTTCAACTGGAGCTATAACTCTAGAAAAATGATTTGTTAACCATCTGGTCACAAGAAATGGCGTCTAGACACATAAGTTATTTATTTACTAGTTATTTATATTTCAATATTTAATGAATCTGTACAATACCAAGGGGATTTTCCTGGTTATTTGGTGTTGCTTGGGTGATGATGCCGGCCTTCTTTGGAGTTGCTTGGGTGGTGATGTTGGCCTTGTCTTTCCATCATTGTGGTTCCTGCCCATTTTGAAGCCTAAATAGAACAATTTTGAACTACAATTAAAATGCTGCAAATGGGTAAACTATAAAAAACTAAATTGTAATCCCTAGAAAGAAAAACTATGTTGTGTCCTTAAATGTAATTCTCTAAATTGCTTGCATGTCAAGCCAAAGATATAGATCATGTCGTGGCCACAAGTTACAGCACAACCGAGTTCTTCAGAACCTAGGGTCTATCATTTTTGAAATTCTTGAAGAACCAAACTACAATTAAGTGTATATTTCTAGTGATTGTTGTTTTGTCTATTATGTCAACTCCTTCAAGGCCCTAGTTTTGAAATAGCATCCAAAATTTTTTATCAATTGCTGACAAAGGATACCAGCTCTTATCAGTCAAAGGAGCTTCTATGTAACACGTGTTACATTCTTCACTTTGTTATCAGTTTCTGAAGAAAGTACAAAGAACAACTTCTTAAATATTTAAGACAAAATTTTACTTATATTTTATTGAAAAATTAAAATTTAACAATCAAAATAATAGAAAATGCACAAAATCCCCACAAGATCCATATAGTTAAGAACATGAGATTAGTCGAAAAACCCTTTTAGTGAAAACAATGGAGAATGATTAGTTGGACAACAACATTTTAGAAGCACCATGATGGGAAATGAAGGGCTAAGGAACCCAATCAAAGCTGATAATAATGGCACTGGATTAGGCTTCATAAAAAAAATCAAGGCACTAATAGCTATTATCAGAGGTATATATATATTTAGTGTCATCCTCCCTTTTCTTCTTCTCAATTGCCTCTTTGATTCTTCTTTCTTCTTCCTCTTTTTCTTCTCTTTCCTTCCTTTCATTTCCTCTCTTCTCTTCTTCTTCCAATAGCTGTTATTGGAGAATTGATCATAGATGAGGAATGGAAATTCGTGAAGATGATTGGGGAATTGATTATAGAGCTCCTGTAAAAATGCTGCCTCTACTCATTCAAATATCACATTCAACCTCTCCAATGCCCCGTAGAGGGAAGCTCAAGGAAGAGGCAGAGCACAACTGATGGAGGCAAATTTTGTTGGGGTATGGTGTTGTAAACCATTGCATAAAATGATTTATTTTGTTATTGTAATTAAATAATTATTTAGTTGTGTTGCACCTTGGTGGTGTGGATAAGCATGCTAGGTAATTATTTGGTCCCATGTAATGATTGTATTGTAACATTGTATTACTATTTGTAGTAATTTAATATTGGGGAATTAAATATTGTAACAACTTCATACCCAATATTAAATAAGGGGTCAGTGGTTTTGTATTCACATGGTTTTGTGGTACATGGTTTTACCTTACCACCAGTTGTATTTGTGTGAGCTTGTGTCTATAAAAGCAAACACAATGTAGTGGTTCCTTTAAGGTGGGAAGGAGGTGAACAGGCTGAGCAGGTTGGCTGATTGAGTCTTTCTGAAGAGTGCATTTGTGAAGCATGGCATGGGATCTGTGGATTCATTCTTGGACACATGAATGTGCATTGGAGGGCTTGATGTTTCAGAGGTATTCATTGTAACTCTTGGTTGATTAATATGATGGAGTATGGATGCTTTTGGAGGCTGAGTTTTTTCCTCAATGAGGGTTTCCTAGGGTAAATCTTGTGTTATCTTGTGGCTTGTCTATTTGATTTTTGCATTTGGAAAATTTGTATGTATGTTAATCTCTTGTGGGTTATGTGGGAAATGATTCTGGGTTTGAATGCAATATTTCCAACAAGTGGTATCAGAGCTTTCATGGTTGACGAATTTTTTGTTATAACCCTAGTTTGAGAGTTTTTTGCAAAGTTGAAGCCACAGACATGCATGTAGGATCAAAGGAATTACAAGGTATGGAACACATGTTGCAGGTATTTTTATGTAGATTTGGGCTTTTGGGTTGTCAAGATTTGTTGGGTTTATTGCAGATTTGAAGTTTTTTTTTTTTTTTTGAGTTTTCATGTGAGGCTTTTGTTGGAGAGTGGCAAAGCTGTGCCATCTTAGGCTAACTTGTCAAAGTTGGAGAGGGCTTTTGGGCATAAAACTCATAGGAAAGGTTTCCTAGTAAATTGCTGGTTTAGCTGGCATAAATGATAGAAATTAAATCAAGTTTAATGGATTCCACCACCCTCCCACCACCCTCCCACCACCTAGGTGCCACCATAGAGCCACCAGCAAGGTATATTGAAGAATTTTTATTCAAATGAGCATAACTTTTACTTAGCATGTCTGGATCTAAGTACTACGTAGTGGTACAGGGAATGTTTGGTACTTGTTTGGTTGCTTGTAGGAGCTTGAGATTCGGGGTGTGATTATGTGAGCACCCAAACGAGTCAAGAAGCAAAAACTTGAGGAAGTGCATGTTTTTATATGTTATTTATGATGCTACTATTGATTATTAGATTGTTGCTTCCTGGTACAAGTTTACAAGTATTTTTTTAGAGTTAGGACTTTGATGGTAACAAATACACAGGTTGTCTTTAGTTTTGAGGACATGATTGGACATGGTTTGAAATTTGGAGTCTCATATGGGTGATAGTTGAGTGCAAGTACAGTGATGGCTATGGTTATGGTGTCATGGAGATGCAAGTATATTTGATGCATTGGCACGACATGATCATGTATGGTGGTGATATGGTTGGATGTTAGGAGATTGGTACTATCTTCTTGATGCTTATTTAGTTCCTTGGATATGATTACTCTTTTGTGGACATGGTTGGCAAATTAGATCTGTGGTTGATTTGGTGTTTGAGTCTTTATGTCTAAATGGTTATCTTCTTTGATATCTCAGTTTGTGGCTACTCATGTGATAATGCATTTGCATGTTTCAATGATTAGATCTACGAGTTATGTGGTTGGTAGGTATGTGCAACCTATTGATTGCAGTGAGATGACTCGGATGTGGACTGTCTTTATCCACCAGGTTTGATTCATTGTTATTGCAAATTTCATTAGTTGGCCTTGTCTGTGGTCATTTGTGCATTGGTATGTTGTTTCGAGATTGAGAGGATGGATGTTTTGAGTACTTGACTAGTCTGTTCATGGGACTTGTAGCATGTGGTTTTTGATCACGATGTCATGATAGCTTGGTACATTCATTGGTTATACACTTTCAGTGGGAGCTTTTGACAGTGATATTTTGTTTGCGGTTGTATGTATCTTCTTGGCTTAGAGATCTTGGTTTACTTGTATGTTATTGACATTGCAGTTGAGTGTGTGTAGACCTGGATGATCTTCATGGAGAGGATGGTAGTCATGATGCCATGTGTATCTCATATCACAGTTCAGTGGGAGTTGTTGGCAGTGACTTGGATGCATCATTGGTATGGTTATCTTCATGTGATTGGAGATATGTTTTCTTGGTTTATATCTTCTTGGTTTGGAGAGGATGGATTTTATGATGCCATGGGTGACTTGGTACCATGGTTGAGTGGGAGTTCTTGGCATTGATATATTTATTAAGTGTTTGTAGATGTTGGAGATTTTTCAGAAGCGTCTTTGACATTTGCATGGTGCACTTGTTTATCTTCATGGTGTGTGGAGATGGTTGCATGTTGAGGACTCACAGGGTTCTTGGTAAAGGTGTGGTTTATGTTATTATCCTTGATGTGAGGATGGTTTCATTATCATGTCATGGTATACTCTTGATATGCATTTAGAGTTGTGACATGTTATAGTATGTTCATATGGTGTATGTGATCTCCTAGGAGGAGATGGTTAGATCACATTGTCATGATAGGTTCTTGATTATGTGCTTGGAGCTTTGACATTCATCATTTGTGAGTCTCTTTGTATTGAGTACATTGATCATTTTCCTAAGTACATCATGATGGTGTTATGTTGCATTTGGAGTTTGGCATGGATTGATCGATTACATGTGCTCCTGGATACTTAGAGATGTAGGTGATGGTTGGAGTTCTCTTGTGATTAGAGACATTTTCTTGAGACGGTTACTCTTTGGAGGTTTCAGCAGGAAGACCAAGGGAGCCTTCACCTGGATGTGGACGTGAGTTCATGATGGATAGATAGAGGAGATTGTTCTTGGAGTGAGTCATGATGGCTTGGTTATCCTGGAGGAGCATTCTCATTCCCATTCTTGGTCTACTTGGTAGCTTATGATTTGAGAGGTATTTGCCCGTTATATCTTTCAGATGTGTTGTGCTTTATGTTTTTTTCTTTCATAGACATGGATCTTGATCTATGGATAGTAAGTTCTGGAGGATTCATTTTGAGAGATGTTATGGCATGGTTATCTCCTTGTACTTTTTAGTTTATGATATCATTCTTTGATGAGGATTTTTAGGAGATGGTTTATGGGTTGATTTCCAGTTGATGGGGATGGTTACTTATGAGTTTGATCTTCTAGTTTTGAGAGGCTTACATCCATGTTGACATTGTTACATTGATTTATATGTTGTACTTGATCTATGAGATTGATCTTGTTGAGGCTTTTCAGTTGGGGTTGTTTAGGAGATCATACTTTATAGAATGGTACACTTTTTGAGGTGTTGGTAGAAGGACATTATGATTTATAGGTTTATCTTCTTCATGGATCCTTCCTAGATGTTCATGTTTTGGGAGGATGGTGGGAACATGTTGTGAGAGATTATGCATCTCTTGGGTTGTATGTGTGGATCATTGCAATTGTTCTTGGTACTTCATGTTTTGATTGAATTATCACACCTTGATCTATAGTGTGGATTGGTAGACTTGATATGCTTTGACATTACCTATGCAGTGGGAGTTCTTGGATATATATGGTTTTCATTGACAGGTTTTATACATGGAGCTTGGTTGCAGTTTACAGGTTGCATATGTTCTTGACATGAGTTTACTAATGTATTGATACCTTGGAAGTATGGATGGTTGGATGTTATTTCCAATCATGTGGATTTTTGCTTCAAGATAGCAGCTTGGCAGAGCCTTTGCCATCACTTGGATTTGATGCTTGTGCTATTGGTTGTTGCATCTTCGCCTTGGCATGTTCCTTTTCTTTCCATAGATGGCATGTTGGAGGATGAGAGGAGTTCTTGCTTGAGATGGTGGTCACTTTGATCTTATTCCAGGTTGGAGCGCAAGAGCATGTTACAGATTCATGTGGTTTCATGGACGGCTATGATGATATATATCATGCATTGATGCCTTATGCAATGTATACAACAAGTGGGAGAATGTTGGGGTATGGTGTTGTACACCATTGCATAAAATGATTTATTTTGTTATTGTAATTAAATAATTATTTAGTTGTGTTGCACCTTGGTGGTGTGGATAAGCATGCTAGGTAATTATTTGGTCCCATGTAATGATTGTATTGTAACATTGTATTACTATTTGTAGTAATTTAATATTGGGGAATTAAATATTGTAACAGCTTCATACCCAATATTAAATAAGGGGTCAGTGGTTTTGTATTCACATGGTTTTACCTTACCACCAGTTGTATTTTTGTGAGCTTGTGTCTATAAAAGCAAACACAGTGTAGTGGTTTCTTTAAGGTGGGAAGGAGGTGAATAGGCTGAGCAGGTTGGCTAAATGAGTCTTTCTGAAGAGTGCATTTGTGAAGCATGGCATGGGATGTGTGGATTCATGCTTGGACACCTGAAAGTGCATTGGAGGGCTTGATGTTTCAGAGGTATTCATTGTAACTCTTGGTTGATTAATATGATGGAGTATGGATGCTTTTGGAGGCTGAGGTTTTTCCTCAATGAGGGTTTCCTAGGGTAAATCTTGTGTTATCTTGTGGCTTGTCTATTTGATCTTTGCATTTGGCAAACTTGTATGCATGTTAATCTCTTGTGGGTTATGTGGGAAATGATTTTGGGTTTGAATGCAATATTTCCTTACAAATTTCTTGTTCTAGGTGATTCCTATTGCACGTGTTTGATGTTATATATTATTTTGTTGATCTTTTTTTGGGACTGCTTGCTCTTGTTTATTACATTGCTATTTTGAATATGAACGAATTGCAAGTGAATGTAAGATCTCCTTCAACTCCCATTGATTTAGTCCTTTTTTGGGGTTAAATACTGTAGACGAAGAGAATGTAATTATACTATAGAGTCTCGCCTCTGTTAGCAAAGACTCTGTGGACTTATACAGTAAAAATTCAATTAGATGTAAAGTTAGTACTCTTTTGGAGTCCTGTATCCATTTTGTCCTGCAATATGAGCCAACATATCCCTGTAAACCCGTGTGCCGATGACGGGGAGCACAAGGAATAGAAGCGGATGGAGTGAAAAGTGGGGAGACATGTACGGGAAATAAAAATTCAGCAACAATACACCAGTTTTCCGTCAATGGCTGGGAAATTCACACATTCTGGACAAAGCAATTGAAAATTCCTCAACACTGATTCATCTAGGTTGGAGAGAGCAAGGAAAAACACATGGAAATCAAAGCAAGGTTCAAATTCAAAGCCTTATATGCAACTGGAAAAGGAAGTGTATTCCAAACAAGGAAAGGAAGGGGGGTGTTGGGTTCAGAGGCGTTCTTCATCACGAGATGCCATGCCAAACCTACTCATTTGATGTCTCTTTCTAAGATGAAAGGTTTTGGAAAAAGCTTTCAGGTGAGGGTGGTGCCGAACATGAGTGGATTTTCGCAGAGCTAAAAAACATTAGAATATGCAGTCGCCAGTGAGGTAAAAGACATCAGTTATCTTGGTTCCAGCAACGACAAAGCAAGCAAACAACAACAATGCAAACAAAAACCCTTCCACAGTATATAAAATTGACTGCTTACATTTAAAAATAAAAAATTATAATGCCTTCATACCTTTTGTGAATCTTACAAATGTTTTGCAAACAGGTCATAGAGACAATCCACAAACGGTCCAGAATCTTACAAATGTTTTGCAAACAGGTCACAGAGACAATCCACAAACGTTCAATGCAAGCACTGGATAGGAACAATAAAGCAGAGTAAACAAAAATGAAACAAGTCTTGGAAAAAAAGAGAAAAGCAACCGACCTAAACAAGCTGTTAGGGGTTAGTCAGACGTTAATGGAACCTCAGGCTGCGAGGCGTTAATGCAACGTACATAGAATTTATTGCTCCTTAAATAACCGACTCTATTGCTTGTTGAATAACCGACTTTATTGCTCCAATTTTACTCATTTTTCCAACGCCGAAATTATTTTTTTCATTGCATTTTTGTTTCAAAGCCAATCAAATTGCAAATAAATATTACTATTCTGATTTATTAAATGCAATGAAATTAACAAACTTTATAAATATAACAAATGTTTAAAAAAATTGAGAATTGATTGGTTCATTTAATAGTAACCTGGACTAAAGGAAAACAATAGTTACAGGAACTAAAAAATAAAAAGTATACTGCTTATAAAAGTGGGCAACCAATAATAGCAAGTGGAATGCATAGACAAATTCACCATTAAATTTGGCGAGTCAAACGGAAAAAGGAAGAGTTTGGAGCACGGCAGTCGAGTTTATATATGAATTGATTAACTTTAATGCCAATCTACTAAAACCCCATTTACTCAATGTAAGCGCCAAAATAATTAAATATAAGATGTAGTTAATGGGAGTGTTGACAAGTCATTGGCTGCATCTGCAATTTTTCCTTTTCGCGGAGGCATATCTGAGCAAGAGTCATTATATCTATCTAATATCTTCTGTATAAATAAGACAGTTCAGAATGTATAGCCATCAATATTCTCCATCCGGCCATTTCTTATTCTGGAAGAGTAATGGCTTCTTATGGGTTGTGTCTTCTGGTTCTGTTCCTGTTAGTCCCTTCATACGAATCAAAAAACGATGATAAAAACAATGATAGTCAATCTGCCTGCGCGGACGCATCCAATCGCAAATACTGCGAGTGGGTGTTGTCAGAGGGTGGAAAAGCATCAAAAAATGGGTCTAAAGACGTGACGGAATTTGCTATAAGATATAGCTTGCGCCAAGCTAAACTTGTTCAGAACTCCATTTCCAGCGACTCGTCGAGTAATTGGCGGTCAATGCAGAGCCAAGCCGTGGCGGATTGCAGTTTCCTGTACACCCTCACGGCCGACTACTTGAATTCCAGTTTGGTGAAGTTGAGCAACTCGACAAACACGACGGTGGAATGGAAGAGCGCGGTGTATATTCAGAGTTATCTGAGTGCAGCCCTCACAAATCAGGGCACGTGTCTGGAAGGCCTCAGCCAAGCAAATGTAAGCCTCGATTCCCTGCACTTTGCCAAATACATCGCTAACTCTTCGGATTCTGTAGGCTCTACCCTCGCTTTAAATAAGAAATACTTTCTCGCGGGGAAGGGTCCCGCGAAGCGCAACGGCCACAAACGACGGCTGTTGTCCAAAGATGACGATTTTATGTCTGAATATGGATCGCTGGATCATGGGTTCCCGTCGTGGTTGTCCCGAGCGGACAGAAGGCATCTCACAGACAGCTCCGGTGGTGACGGCGTTTTAATCGGTGACTACGTAACGGTGGCGCAGGACGGCAGCGGGAATTACACCACCGTTAGTGCTGCTGTTAATGCTGCTCCAAACAAAAGCGCAGACAGGTTTGTGATCTTTGTGACCGCAGGTGTATACTTCGAAAACGTGGACATTCCAAAGAACAAATACAACATTATGCTCATCGGCGATGGAATAGACGTGACCGTGATCACTGGGAATAGAAGCGTTGCGTCTAATTGGACTACATTCAACTCTGCCACATTCAGTAAGCCAGCAACCGATTTCAATCTTGTAATTGTTTATGATTAGTTTCCTATATATGGTATTGTTATTTGTATTTATAAATGTTATTTCTTGTGAAGGAGAGTCAAAACTGGTCTGGATTTCACGTGCAGGTGCAGTTGGGGTAGGTTTTCTTGCACGGGATATGACGTTCGAGAACACGGCGGGAGCAGTGAATCACCAGGCAGTCGCTCTACGAGTTGGATCCGATCAATCGGCCTTTTTCCGCTGCAGTTTCAAGGGATACCAAGACACTCTCTACGCTCACTCTCTCCGTCAATTCTACAGAGAATGTGACATCTACGGCACGGTTGATTTCATCTTCGGCAACGCCGCAGCAGTTTTTCAGAACTGCAATCTTTATGCAAGGAAACCAATGAATGGGCAGAAGAATGTTTATACTGCTCAAGGTAGAACGGATCCAAATCAAAATACTGGAACTTCCATTCAAAACTGTAATATTACTGCTGCGCCTGAACTTGTTCCTGTTATCAGCTCTTTCCCCACGTATCTGGGTAGGCCGTGGAAGCAGTACTCTCGTACTGTTTACATACAGTCTTATTTGGACAGTTCTATCCAGCCAGCTGGGTGGTTAGAATGGTCAGGAGACTTTGCCCTGAGCACTTTATATTACGGTGAATATAATAACAGCGGGCCAGGGGCAGATACTTCGCAGAGAGTCGCATGGCCTGGTTATCATGTGATGACCATCTCGGATGCTCAAAATTTCACCGTGAGTTCCCTCATGGCCGGGGACACGTGGATACCAAATGATGCAGTGCCCTACGATGCAGGCTTGCTTTAAGCCCAAGTAGCGACCTCCGCCAGATCGACGCCCTTAAATTTCTTCTTTGCCAGTAATCGCTAGACTATTTCACTCCCTACAAAAGGCTCTTCTCCAATCTGGTTGGATATTTTAGTTGTTATGCTTTCCCCCCCACCCTTTTTTTAGTCTAAATATATATTTATGACATATTTTATTTGTTATTATACTTAATTTTGTCTTCACGTTTTAACATGATATTGTCTAATTAAATATAAATTTACAAGTTTTATTTGTTATGCTACTTTTTTCTTCTTTTCACATCATATTATTGATAACTTAAAGTGAATATTTAGGTCCACATATATCTATGACAAACATGACAAGTTCTTATGCACATCCCGATGCATTTATTTTGAGTTGAGGTGGATCTTGTGCCTAAAAATATTTAAATCATGAATATATATTTTGAATTCTTCTAATAGCTGAAACACTTCGTAATATCTATTTCTATTATATCTAAAATGGAGATTAAATTTTCAAAAAATCAATTTATATTTTCTACTTAAAAATAATTATAACCCTCATAGCATTAATTTACATATACTTTACCAAATAAAGATTATATTCCTTTACAAAATAGTTTACTTAAATTTCTAATATAAGGTTTTCAAATCTATTTTCTTCATAAAAATGATATATTTAAATTCTTGTATGAATTCTATGATTTTAGAATAGACAAACATATAAATCAATGTCAAAAGTAAATCCACTAGAAATTTGAGAACAAATTATAAAAACAAAATCTCAAGGCTCTTGCCGAAGGATCAAGACCTTATAATAGGTGAGATATGATATAGAGAAACATGGGTGAATGAGGAAGTTTTACTGAATATTATGTCATGACATGTGTTAATGTGTTATGGATAAAATAAGCTAATAGTGGTTGGGTTTATAATTATATGACCCATCATATTACTACTGCCATCTAGAATGTCTTAGTGATATCTTAGATATTTAAATAATTCTTTTATCGTAGCTTGGTAAGTATACATGTGTACAAAATTACACAAATGTTGTAGATCCACACTTAGTATTGTATTTCCCCCTTGTGACTATTTAGTACATTGGACATCTAATGATCATCTATGCAATTTTGGAAAATAAAAATATGATTGTCATTACTTAAATTTACACTTATTATGACTAATATTAATCTGCTTTCTAAATGTAACCATTTTTAAATTTGTCATTTACATGCTTAGATGATCAAATTACACTATGATATTAAAATTATTCACTGGTTGGTCCTACAAAAGTTTCTCACATATTTTACCACACAAATGTCAGTGCATGAAATTTTTGCATACTCAACATCATCAATCAAAGAATACCCTTTGATCAAAGTAAAAGAAAGAGACACATGGCACTTTGATCAAACTAATTAGCTGATAAGGTTTTACATTGGGCCAAAGTCTATCATGAAAGTCCCATTCAATTGGAAAAGATGCTAGGAAAATAGTCAAAAAATGTTTCGCAGTCTGAAAATGTTTGACGGTCCTCTAACACTCAAATGTAATGCAAAGAAAAGTGTAGTACAGAGACAAAGGAGCACATAGCCAAAGTATTCGATGAAATGAGAGCACCTCTATCTAAAAATTCATTAGGGAAATGACGTTACCATTTATTTTGGAACCATCGCTTCTAAAAGCACCCTCTGCGTATTCTTCTTTGGAGTGAAGGGTTGGAGCATATTTTTTTGATTCCCATCAAATTCCATAAATTTGTGAGTTTTTTGTGTAGGGGTGCCATGGATTGAGGAGGAGCACTAAATATTTTTGGCTATACTGGAAAAGCGTTGGAAGGGTGATTGGAGAGGGATATCTAGAAACTTTGTTAGAGCAAGAACTCTGACACAAGTGGCTGTCCATACTCAAAAATATCTTCTGAGATAAAGCAGTCTTTTATGAAAAATGTCAATTAAGATTCTTTGATATGTGCCCACATATTCAAAATGTAATCTCTCATTTCCATGACTTAATCAAGATTCCTAAAGAGTTTCTCTATAAAGTACTAATTATTTTTGTTTCCTCTTTCTTTTTTTAGATTACAAGCTCCTTAATATATTATTAATCATTTGGATCTTTGAAGTGCCAAATTTTTTTCTTTTTTTCTGTTATTTTCCAATTAACAAGTTTCTCTATGGATTCAATAGAAAATGATCAGAATCTTGCCTAAATTTATCTGGGTATTTAAAGTTTCCTCCATGCTTATCTTGGGATTTATATTTTTTTTGTACATATATTATTTATATCACATTTTAACCAAATATTTCCATTTCAAATTGCATAATTATTTATCACATTCATCCAACACCATAGAATAGTCGAAAGAAATTTTCACACATTAATTTTAGGTTTAACAAAAGTGCTTTTACACTTTCCTTTTTTAAAATCATAGTGTGATTACACATTTCCCTTATAAAATTTCATGATTATTTATTATTTTTGTTTGATTTATTGTAGAAAAATTTTGTTTGTTCAATATTTTTATAGTAAAAATATTAGAATATGACAACAACAACAACTTGTGTCATAGTTATGTTCAAAGTAAAAATGTAACAGTCTCACAATTCAAATGGAAGGTTAAAATGGTTTATACATACTTAGCTCTAATTTTCACAAAAAACCTGACATTTTATAATTGATAATTGGTGGCTGTTACAGTTGCTTGCATTATGTGTCAATGAAATTCTAAAGCAAATTCTATTAAAACTTATTATGTTTCATTTCTTTATTCTTTGATTTTAATATAATGCAATGTTTTGAGCTATTAGTTTTTAGGACAAGTTTCAATACATTTTCGAAAAAATAAATTCGGTGAGAATGAATGAATCGATATGTATGATAAAATTGATTAAAACATTTGATTTGATGAGGATAAAATATGATTGGAATGAGAAAGGTAGATAGATGCAAGTAGGAAGAGAAGTGCACATGAATAAAGTATTGTATATATTATCTATCCTATTCTTTTACGCCTTAAAAACAATCCTTAAGGAATTATTGTATATGTTGAGTTTTGATAAGTAATCATATTTTTGTATTATATCACATAATTAGAGGTATGTGTTTTTCACCAGTGGCATGTGATGTTAGGGAGTAATGACAGTTGTTTTATATTATCATATTAAAAATAAATATCTACTTTCTTTGATATCAATTTAAGTATTTATTGACATTATTTTAGTTTCTAAAAATTTACATGCACAAGTGTGGAATTTGTTAGGCATAGTAGTATTAGTATTGGAAAATAATTATTTTGAGTTGACATTGTACATAGTTCTATATATCATTCCAAAAATGTATAAATCTACCAAAAAAATCTATACTTGAAAAATTTATATCTAATTGAAATTCATTTTTGGATTTGATTTTCTTCTTTTTCTTTACCATCAATATTGCAAAGTACACTCGTGATCCATGAGAATGTGGAAACTGTAACTTAAATAAGATGGAAACCAAGCTCAATGGAATGATATACAAAGAGATGGAGAGAAAAGACAACATGGAAAACAAATGAAGAGAAGAAAAACATTTATGGTCATAAAAATGCATGTCATGCATACATTGAAACAACTCTAATTAACTAACACTTTGCAAGCTACTACAATTCCAACCATAATTAGAACAACACCAACTTATAAGATTCATTTCTTTAATGTGAACAAATGTTAAAAGATTCATTTCTTTAATGTAGTACAATAAGGAAACATAAGTTTCTTAGGGCATGGTCTTCCATTCCAATGCTACCAAAAAAGAAATTGTTGATCACTAAATTTTCCAAGACATTCATTCTCTAGTTTTATGTTCCAATTACTTTTTATATTACATTTTGTAAGTTAAGCTATAGAAATTATATGAAACTATCAATGATACACTTGTACCTTATTCGTTACAAGCACTAGTATATTTGATGTACGATATTGATGTGGGGTCTTAAACAAAAGATATACTTTGATCAATATGGTTTTGAACTAATTTATTAAAACTAATTTATAAACCTAGCATATTAGTTATTTTGTCAATTTGACTTTATCTCTAGAGTTCACAACTACTTCTATAAAATACTCTTGGATGAAGAGAAAACATTCAATTTTGATCATGCCTTTTTGCTTTACAAATCAACTCTACTTCACAATAGGTGGACTATTTTTTTCTCTTTTTTTCTTCTATATTACATATTTTTTATTTTTTGTAGTCTATTATTAGAATTCATATTTATGAAGGTAAAATATTTTCATTCTCTTTAGTTTTTAATAGTTCTTTTACTAGTCATATAGCATTGGATTATAAGATTTGGAAAATTATTTAAAAATAATAAAATTTAGAAAATTTAAAATATAGTTAAAGAATTAAAAAAAAATTGTTACAAGACCTTGGAAAAAATTAAACATTTAATTGGGTGTGTACATATATATATATATATATATATATATATATATATATATATATCATCTTAAAGATTTTACTCATTATATTATTTGTAGTTAGAAAACTTGTAATAACTATAGAAAATCCAAAGAAAAAAATAGATTATTAAAATTTGTAACTTAGAAAATCCTCACAATCACCCTGTAACCCCCCCGCCCACCCTTCACACTAGCGCAGATGTTAATAGTAGACCATTCTTAGCAAATTTTTGTAATTTTACTATATTTATTTAGCAATTATATTAAATCATATAAATGGATTTTTTATATTTATTATGTAATCAAAAGAAAAACATGATAATTTGATGAATCAATAACTATATAACTACAAAAATAGATAATGCTAGTTTATTAATGCAAACTAAATGTAAATGTAATAATTACAACATTCCCCCCTTAATATATTAATCTAAACAAGAGTGGATGTTGCAATGGTTTTAACCTACACCTTATACATTTTGATGAAGTTGCTGGAAGAATCTTCCTTGTTCACTCAAGAAACACCGAATTGATTTCATAAGTGGATCTCCTAACTGTAAATCCTAAAGTTATCTACATGAATTCTCCCACCTCTCTTGAACAATGAGACACATTTCCTCTAAAATTCCATGTCTCTTTCGAGAGTGTCTAATGCCTCTTTGAGTACAAGATGTGAGACACCTTTCCTTTTAAAGTTGACATCTCCTTGAAGTGTATCAAACTCCTCCTCTAGTATTATAGAAACAATCATCACCAACATATTTGCACATGGATGTCTTTCCTCCAATATCCTACATCTCCTTTGAGTGTGTCTAAAACCTCCTCAAGTTCTTGATAAATCATAAAAAAATCCTGCCACCCCACCCACCCCACTATAGAAAACATAATCATGCTACCAAGACCCCTCTTTTCTTTATGGAAACAAGTATGCCAAGTCCCCTCTTCTCTTTAGGGTTAAAACTACCAAGCCCTAGCTTTATACGAACATGTAAATAGTTTCTTCTCATGCAATAATCATCTCTAAGTGAGAAGCTAGCTCAAGTTGAAAAAATTCCTACTACCTCGATTTCCTCCAACCTCTTGTCATGTCTTTTACTCCCTAAAGTATAAATCTTTTATCTACTCATGGACCTTGAGGAGAACTATCATCATTATGAGTCATTTGTATGTACTTCATATCAACAAAACTTTTTCTCACCTTTAGTTACAAAAAAATTTGTAGTTTTCTTCAATTTTCCATCAACGAGGTCATTAGCCCATTTAATATAGTTCATTTATGTATGTCCATAAAAATATAAGACAAAGGGGTACATAACCAAAGTATTCGATGAAATGAGAGTGCCTATAATTGAAATTTCATTAGGGAAATTAAATCACCATTTATTTTGGAACCACCTCTTCTAAAAGCACCCTCTGCAGATTCTTCTTTTGAGTGAAGGGTTTGAGCATATTTTTTGTGTAAGGAAACTTTGCAATAAAGAATATAACCATTTCCACATAACCCATAATAGATCTGAAATAAACACAGAATTAAAATCCACATGCAAGAGAATAGACAACATACCCATAAAATTGTGACACAAGATATACCGTGGGAAACCCTCATTGAGGGAAAAACCCAGCCTCCAAAAGCATCCATCACCATGTATTATTCAGCAAAAATACCATTGCCATACAACCATGGAAGCCTTCATGGCCATAGCCACAACCGAGAAAACTATGTGAACAAGCATGAATCCACACATCCCATGCCATGCTTTCAACCTTCACAAATGCTCCCTTGGCTAACCTGTCAAGCCTTGTCCCGCTCGACTCTTGCCTTTTGTCTTCTCCTTATCACTCTCTTTCTCTATAACAACTACCCTTGTGGCTGCTTATATAGTAGCAAGTCTCACAAAACCACCAAGTGGTATTACATAAACCATGTGCTACCTAACCCACTGACCCCACATTTAATATTGGGCATTTAATTCTTTTCTCCAATATTAAATAATTACATAAAATATTATCACAATGTTACAATACAACTCATCAAGAATATTCCATGGAAATCTTTACATGTTGCACGTCCATCTAGGCACAACATAAAATAAAATAATAAAATAACAATATTATGCAATGTGTGCAACACCCATTACCTCAACATTTTGATTCCCATTGAATCCTATAAATTTGTGAATTTTTTGTACAAGGGTGCCATTGATTAAGGAGGAGAACTGGATTTTTTGGCTATACTAGAAAAGCTTTGGAAGGGTGATAGGAGAGGGATATCCAGAAGCTTTGTTAGAGCTAGAACTCTGACACAAGTGGCTAGCCTTACTCAAGAGTATCTTCTAAAATAAAGCATTTTTCCATGAAAAATGTCAATTAAGATTCTTTGATATGTGCCCACATATTCAAAATGTAATCTCTCATTTTCATGACTTAATCAACATTCCTAAAGAGTTTCTTTATAAAGTACCAATTATTTTTGTTTTATCTTTCTTTTTTTAGATTACAAGCTCCTTAATATATTATTAATCATTTGGATCTTTAAAGTGCCAATTTTTTTTCTTTTCCTCTATTGTTTTCCAGCGAACAAGTTTCTTTGTGGATTCACTAGAAAATTGACTAGAATTTTGCCTAAATTTATCTGGGGATTTAGAGTTTCCTCCATATTTATCTAGGAATTTATATATTTTTTTTGTACAGGTATTGTTTATATCACACTCTAACCAAATATTTCCATTTCAAATTGCATAATTATTTATCACTTTCATCTAATACCATAGAAGGGTCAAAAGAAATTTTCACACTCTAATTCTAGGTTTAACAAAAATGCTTTTACACTTTGCTTTTTTAAAATCATAGTGTGATTACACATTTCCCTTATAAAATTTCATAATTATTTATTAATTTTGTTTGATTTATTGTAGACAAATTGTTTTGGTTCATTATTTTCATAGTAAAGTTTAATGTTAGTATATGACAACAACAAAAACTTGTGTCATAATTATGTTCAAAGTAAAAATGTAATGGTCTCACAATTCAAATGGAAGGTTAAAATGGTTTATACATACTTAGCTCTAATTTTCACAAAAAAACCTAACATCCTATAATTGATGGATGTTACAATTACTTGTGTCTTGTGTCAATGAGGTTATAAAGAAAATTCTATTAAAACTTATTATTGTATATGACTAAAGTAGTGTATATATTATCTATCCTATTCTTTTATGCCTTAAAAATAATGCTTAAGGAATTATTGTATATGTTGAGTTTTGATAAGTAATTTTATTTTTTAGTATATCACATAATCAAAGTTATATGTTTTACACTAGTGGTATGTGATGTTAGGTAGTAACGTCAGTTGTTTTATATTATTATATAAAAAATAAATATCTACTTTCTTTGATATTGATTTAAGTATTTATTGCTATTATATTAGTTTCTAAAAATTTGCATGCACAAGTGTGGAATTTTTTTTTGAAATAAAAGAATCCAAAACAAGGGGCCTGGCTCATTCCAAACTAGTTAGACGACTACCAACAGATAACCATTAGATCAAAACTAACCCCTAATGCTTTTTAAAACAAAAGAAAAGTTTATACTATAAATATTACAATAACTATAGGCTTTAAACAAAATGCTTATTAACAAGCAACAAAAGTTTATACTAAAATTATAAGATATCTACAGGCTTTAAAAAAAATTCCTGTTAATCGACAGAATTCACTTAACAAAAATAAAGGCATGATAGCCTTAAAATCGAAAAAGTCTGTAAACCAACAGATTAACATCATGTAGAAAAAAAGGAGGAGGGGAGCCCTTAAGATTTCTTGTCCTCCTTCTTCCCTAGGAGGACATTCACCCAGTCTTTTGCCAAGAAGTCAACAAGTAGCTTGGAGTCCTCTCTAGGTCTCCTGCGACATCCTTCAATAGGCACAGAGTGGTAGCCGTTGCATGAGTGACTTTAACCGTAAACTTGGTTAACAGTCATAGGTAAAAGCACAGATCTGTGTCACCATTTATGATACCAAAACCTATTTTGGTCAAATCTTATTTCTCTATCAAGACTTAATTTTTCTCAAAAACTAAAAATACCCTTTTATAGATCTTAGATTCAATATCATCATTATATAAATTTTTGAGTGCTTTGATTAGTTATAATATGTAATAATCCTGAAATATTATAAGTTGATATTTCAACATTTCAAAAGATGCTCCCTCAAAAAAGGAAAAAAATAGTAAATCATATCAAAAAAATAAAAAAAATTATATTTATCTCTAGAGGAGAGAATCCTCTTCATGACTATGTAATTTTTTTCAAGAAGATATAGATTTGATAGGGAAGTTTTGACGGGAGGAAAACATTGTTGGACTCTGATAAGGTTGAACTCGAGTACTATAGCAAAGAAAATATACATCAAAAATAATTATTTCTTTTTTTGTTCACTAGCTAAACATGTCATCTATAAGATATTTTCAAATGAGAACAAAAAAAGATGATTTGCATGTACTTGTTTGACGGGAACTACAACCTATATTTTTTACAGTGAAAAAAGGGACTTCAAAATAAAATAAAATGAATAAATTCTTACTCAAAAAAGTTATAAAAATTATAGGCATAAAATTCATCCAATTCTACACATTTCATTAGTTTACATCATCTTCAAATTTTAAATACAAATACCATTTTTCACTAATAGATTTGGCATCGATTTGCGATGGCTATGTGTCGCAATTACGACAGCAATGTGTCGCCACTGCGATAGACATAGAGTTTATAGTTATTTAGTCACAATTTATGACGTCTACCCTTGCCGTCACATTTGCGATGCCTATCCGTCGCTATGCAGCCACCTTGTTGTCCTGTCATCCTTGTCACAATTCTTGTGTTTTTCATCACAATTGCGACGGGGTTGCCATCGCACCTACAACAACCCCGTCGCAATTGGAGGGTAGGTGTGATGGAAACCACGTCACAATTCTTGTGTTTTTCGTTGCAATTGCGATGCCAACCCCTCCAATTGCGTCGAGGTTATTGTAGGTGCGACGGCAACACCGTCGCAATTGCGACGGTCGAAGGATTAAAACAAAAAAAAAAAATATTTTGTGCTTTAAGCTGTCCTTCAATTGATATTTGGATGCCTTTATTGAGGGTTTATGTAATAGGACCAGTGCTGCTTCCATAGGCAAGCCATGCATTATGCTAGAAAGGGCTGAGAGTACTTTGTCTCAAAATGAAGCTCTCTTTAGCCTGGAACTGGGTTGCTCAAACTATCTACTAGTGCCATGTTTTGCCTGTGATAAGAAAATGTACAAGATAGAAAATAAAATGTAACATCCATTGGAACAGGCTGAAGAGATCAATAAGGCAAACTCACTCACCTATACAATTCTGATGATTTATAGATTTCACTAAAGTTGACACCTAGACGGCGCTCTTCTGACATAGAAGTTACTTCCATCATCCACGTAGCTGGATTATAACCTTCCTTGATCTGTGGAACCCCCTCAATGGCCTACATGAATCATTTTCAATTAGCTGAAACATATATGATGATTGCAGCTAGTGCTTGACTCTTAAGCTCAACGTATTGAGAATGTTTGCTAAAAGCTTAGTGGTCAACACCATCCGGCATGACCAATTCCTTGTATATAAAATCAACTTCCTGTTGGTTCTAGTACAATAAACTATGACTACTTACAACTCCAAAATTCAAATTGCTCATCAAAAGGTACCAAATTCAGATCTAAATCTCTGAACAGAATAAAACCGTAGTGGATGGCATCTTACCGAAAAATATTCTATAAGTTTGTTAGAATTGTGACCAAGTGGACCTGCATAGATAAACTGACCTCCTCACTTCATTAAGAATAGCTGCAGCATATTTCATTTAGCTTTAAGAAGATGCCAATTTTAAATGCTTCACAAAGCTATTTTAAGAAAACCAAATCTTTACCTCGTCAAATACCTCGAAGATATCAATACTAGGCTGATGGATTGTGCAAACAATAGTTCTCCCCGTGTCAACCAGATTTATCTTGTTAAAGTCTTTTTATGTAACCTGCAATAGTTATATATTCTACAAGAAAAGTGTGCAAGATATAGTGCAATAATTATATGTTTACTACATTGAAATGTTTGTAAATAATGGGAAAAAAATTGTCATGTGTGAAAGTTATGATGGTGTTACGATGATATTTTTTTTGGAGGATGGGTGTGTTTTCACAAAAAAATATCAAACATGTATTTATGATATGTAGTATTTCAAAATTATGCATAAGGGCAAAGAAATACATTGCATTAGCTCAGAACTAGAATGTATTTAACTTCTAAGTCAAACCCTCAAAATCAATCAAAAACTACAAAAGGTAAATGCCAAGCAACAAAGAAACACTTGTCGGATGAGCCAGTAAGGCTGGCTGCTATGATGTATGATCCATGAGGGGGTTGTAGTTCTTAATGAAAAATTCTAGCTTTGTTTTAACTCCTAATTTGGTTCAGTTGTTCCACATCAAATACATTAGCCATTACAGAGACTCTCAATTAATTATTTTAGCATTAATTGGTGCCATAGAATTATGAGACTAATAATGTCCCAAAAAATTTCAACCAATTTGTTTTTAGTACAATTTGCCCTATAAAAGCCATGGGACCAGCTGATTTATGAGTCTCTTGAACTTCTTAGCAGTTTAAGTGGCTCCCCTCTCTTCATGGGACTATACCCTAAGTAGTTGTGATTTCTGCATAGGGGTATAAAAACTTGTTTTTGTTTGTTTTTTACAATATTCACTAAGATGATTTGCCTACAAATGACACAGGAAGCTACAAAAATGATGTTACTTCTATTTTTGAAATGAAAATTGTGTGTGAAAGATCTGCATAGCTTTTTGACAGTTTGTGGTAATTTTTCTCATATATTTGAGTACCTCAAGGAGGCACAAAATGCTCATCAGGCTTCACAAGTTTTGTTTACCATCTTTTACGATTCAGAAGAACCAGTGTTGTGCAATTTGAAAGCTAAATTCATAATAAAGTGCTCTCGATTGATCCATTTCTACTCAACTTATATAGGCAATGGTGATGTAATAGCAATCACAAACAGTGACATGGAAAGGAGAAATGTTGTGCTTATTGTGACGGGCCAAACAAAATGAATTGCTAGTGATGTATTTGCATTTGAAAAGAATCACTGTATTTTTAGATGAAGAGCTTGTGGAGTTCTTGTCAGATTTGGAGGCAAGAAGTCAACAAGTTTGATTTTCCTCCTAGCATAGGGCCTCTTAGAGCACTCTACGATTACAGATCATGCAGTGGGCTTGTATGCAGTGGAAATGATCTGCATAGGGCCTCTTAGAGCACTCTACAATTACAGATCATAATTGCAATTTGTTTATGTTGATGGAGAATTTTATTTTGGTGAAGACAAAGACAATATTCAAGCATTGCTGGTACCAGATGATCGACCTCATACTTAAAACAATAACAGCCACAAAACTATATATTGGGATGGCACATAATGAAAATTTTTGGATTTATTTTGTTCTTAGCTACTCATCTCAAGTCGTAATTTCTGGAGGACATATCGACTTTTATATATCCAATGACTTATATGAATAAAACAACAATTATATATCTCACAAAGGTAGAAGTATAATGAAGTGTGACACTAATAAGGCACTGAGATTGAAAAGTTAATTATTTTGGGTGACCCATCTGGTAGGTGAACCAAATAAAGGAGCTGTGTGGTGGGACAAATGCCACAAATAAGACCTCATTCAATTAAGAGGACCGTGGCTATGATGTGCCAACACAATGGATAAAATTGCTAATCATTGACACAACTTCTCATTTATAAAATCCTTAAAGTTACCTTGACATAACAGTAGTGAATATGTAGGGGGAGCAATTACTGTCCTTTGGGGAGCTTCTAATCTTCTTGCAAGGGATTGCATAAGATTGATAAAGCAATATTATATTGTTGATTGAACTGCTGACATCTTTGCATTTACAAGGAGTTGGGAATGAAAATACACATCCATTCATACAAGTACTCTAGGGTTCCCATATCAATATCAATGGGATGGAAATAATTTTAGATTTCAAATATAAATTTTAAAGGCTTTATCTTGGAAAAATATAAGGTGTGGATATATGTGAATGAGTAAGAGTACGTAGTGTGTGTGAAATAAAAAAGAAGACCAATGGAGCACAACACACGCTAGAATCGCAACATAATATGGGAGTACAAACAGTATATCCAAATTGTTGGACAAATTGGCTTAAGGGAATGTTACCAAGAGATGGGATGCATCGATTGGAGATTAAGGGCATGCATAAATATTTTCGTGAAAGAGAGTGTATGTGATATAAAATAGAATACTAAAACAATAACGGATAATATGGCTAATCCAAGATGATTTGATTATGTGGTATTTGTAAAACCCATTAGGAAGAGCCAAACCATCTTAGCAAACTATCAATATGGTTAGTCTCTCATTCTACATACTACGACATTAACCCTTCTTGATATGTGTAACCCTTGTACTTATGAAGTCCTTGCATAGCCATTGGAGTTCAAATGTTGTACTATGAATTGATATAAGAGTGGTGATCTCTTATGAAGCATTGGAGTTTATGAGTGTATCACAACCTATATGGAGAATTAACACACATTCGTGTGTTTTGGGGTAGGGTGGTTATTTGAGTATCTTATTGAGCTTCACTTTGTTTCGAGAATAGTTTAATATTCTCTACTAAACACGGCCAACCACGTGAAGGTGGAAGCTCATTTGGCCCCACCCCCCTCCCCCTAACATCACTCTACATTCCTCGTTAACATCTAACATTCATTCATTCTTTCAACCATTAATAAAATGTAACATTCAATCAATATCACATGATAAAATTCAATCAATATCACATGATAACATTCATTAACACATTAGATTCATTAACATGCAACATTCATCAATATTTTGCATTAACACATAATTCATGAACATTCATTAGCACATAATTAAATTCATTAAGACATAAAATACAGTCATTATCAATTAAGGTATGTAGTGACAATCATTTCTTTTTTTTCTTTCTATTTCTTTTTTCTATGTAAGCTCTAAGAGGAGCATCAATGTCATCATTAATTCCCCCCTCATCAGTCGTTCTGTTCTCTATTCTTGATGATCTCAAATTCCTATGCTGTTGCAAAGGGGGGTCCTCTGCAATAACAAATAAAAGAGTTAAATTAAAAATAATTTATTATAATTGTTACAAGTATTTAATTATTTTAAATAACATAACTGTGTCTCTTTACTTGATTTGACCACATCATTTTTTCTGGACTCAATGTCAACATGGTCATGAACATCGACCCCTCGATCCTCTACAACTGCTATACAAAATGTTACGTTAATCCAAACACCAATTGCAATTACATATAAAAAATTTAATAGAAAATGTATACCTCCACCACTGGGATGCACATCATGCGAACCTTCGACATCCACAGATTGTGTACAAGGATTGTCAGGCTGCATTCCAACATCCTACGCATTGTTATCATTGCTTTCTTAAAACAGATATACTCACTTTATATTGGAACTTAACATCAAATAGACTAATTGGTAAAGTATTCAATTTGAAATAAATTTCATTTAGCTTATTTACCTGTGGCTTAGATGCATCAGTATTAGAACCTTCCACACTAATTTCAGCTCGTAGCCGTTCAGCCATAGCTCTATAGCCTTGTTGGAAGCCAATTCTCTTATCGTCTTCTGTGAGGCATCTTAAAATTGCAACTTAAACTTGCATGAACTAATTCAGTTGTCTTGATAGGGTTCAAACTTAGGTATTGATCTTATTGTTTTTGCATGTTGCAAATTTTGATAATAAGCTCGTGACATTGAAAAGTCTCAAACTTGATCCAAATTTTGATAATAAGCTCGTGACATTGAAAAGTCTCAAACTTGATATGAGACTGGTTCTGACAGATCTCAACTTTTCATAATGAGCTTGTTATTTTGATAAATCTCAATCAGGGATTAGTTTTGCCCTTTGCTGCAATTTGAAAAAATGACCAAACATCATTATCTAGTATGAGTAGCCAGCATGATTCTAGAGTAACTCTGTATTATCAGTGAAGAAAATATCAAAAATCAGAAATTGGGTACAATCAATATGTTATGGAGGGACATGTCTCCAGTTAAATTTGCCACACAAGTTATCTAAATAGCCTTAAATAATTGGAGTAAATTAACAAGAACCAACATCATCATATTGCAACAGGTCAACAAATTAGTTTGATTAACTCCTTCCCTATCTTGTAAATAGAAGCATATTAAAAGTTCCTTCTTCCTCAATTCTCCCGTCCTTTCTTGTCCCCACTTTTCTTCCTCCTGCCCTTTTGCACCCTGCAACCGCTTCTTAGGTTTGCCCATGTAAAACCTCTCCTCATCCATGCTCTATTATAAGCTCTATTTATCTTTATGCTCTACTATTGAAGAACAATCAGGTTTGACACTTTTAAAAATGTCTCTGCCCCTACCGAGACCATTGTGGGTTTGTGATCCATGTCCTGCTGCTCTTCAACTACTTCCTTGCACTCAAGCTTCTTGGGCATTTCAGTAACTATTTTTTTTCCCCACCAAATAAAGATGAGGGAAAGTCTTCCTCTGTGAAGTTGCTTTTTTTTGTTTTCTCTTCCTGGCACAATCTGTAGCCACGTGCTCTATTTGAAAACATTTTCTGTTGTTTCGTCATAATCCAGCAGTTGCACCTAAATGCCTTTTGCAATTTTCAAATATGGATTTTCTGGATGAGCTTTTGCCATATCCATCTCAACCAGAATGCAAGCATAAATGGTATGAAGTATTCCTAAAGAGTCTTTGTCCATGTCTAAAAATCTAGCCAGGGTGTTAGATGCCAAAAAGCCTCAAAAGAGGTAGATAAACTAGTATTGCAGGGAGTGAGTTAGAAGTCTAATTAGATATCTTGTCGAAGGATTCAGTGAGAAGGTTAAAAGGTGGGTACCAAGGATTCAACAATAACAGATGCTTATCCTCTTAGTTCCATTGATGCTCACACACAAATTTCTTCCCGTCTCACATATCCACCTCAAAAATCTCTCATGTCCAAGGGTAAAGTTGCATATCTCCTTCCAGAAAGGAGCTCCAACTCCAATATCTATTTGTTTAGTTCACCAAGGCCTGGCCAAAAACCTTTGAATCTCACTATCAATTCCATCTCTATAAAAAGATTTTTGCAATTTAACCAAACACATTTGCCAAACCATTGAGATTTAATACTTGCATAAGCAATCAATCTGTATTTGGACTAGGTCTATGATTCCAAGAACTATAATTGTACTTTTTTTCATAAGATGGAGCCTGTGAATCGCTTCCGAGCACACAAGTCAATAGTCACGTGGCCTTTCATTGGAAAATTTTGGTAGATATTAATTGGTAATAAGCTTCTATGATTTATGTAGCTGTAATCTTGTGTTATATCTTACCGATTTACCTTTTTTTTTATAAATATTGTTTATTCCTTTGCACTCTAGGTATGTTCTGCAAGGTGATGAACAAGAACAAATCGAAAGGCTAGCTGAGGATGGGGACATTTACAACAAGCTTGCACGTTCTTTGGCTCCAAAAATATTTGGTCATGAGGATGTTAAGAAAGCTCTATTGCTTCTACTTGTGGGTGCTCCCACTAAGAAACTGAAGGATGGTATGAAGGTATGATTGATGAATTTCAAATGGTAGAACCCTTGTAAGTTAAGATTATGAACTGTTCATTATTACAACTGATGGATTTCTATTATATTTCATGTATTCTTGGCTGGATAAGTTACCCTTGTTTTTGATGCAGTAGGTGTGACCTTAATAGTACAACTGGTTGTAGCTAGAGCCAAATATCTACCGACTCACATCAATTCCAATTGTTTCTACTCAAGGAACTATATAGCTAATTTTCATTGAATTCACAGATTAGGGGCGATTTGCATGTCTGCTTGATGGGAGATCTTGGAGTAGCAAAAAGTCAGCTGTTGAAACACATGGTCAGTGTGGCACCTCCTAGAGTTTACACCACTGGGCGAGGAAGCAGCGGTGTAGGTCTCACAGCTGCTGTTCAAAGGGACCCAGTTACAAATGAGATGGTTCTTGAGGGTGGTGCCCTGGTATGAGTAATTCAATGTATTGAACTATTAATGGCATTGTAATTGTGGGTTGGGATGTTAGTCAAATGTTCTGTAAGGTTGATCGTGGAAGGCATAGCTAATATCTGTATTTGGTACATATAGAGCTGCTGAAGTAACATTTCAATTTTTTGTGGGATGAATCAGGTTCTTGCAGATATGGGTATATGTGATATTGATGAATTTGACAAAATGGATGAGACAGACCATACTGCTATTCATGAAGTGATGGAGCGACAGACTGTGAGTATTGCAAAGGCAGGCATAACAACCTCTTTAAATGCAAGAACTGCAGTTCTAGCTGCTGCTAATCCTGCCTGGTATGAATTGAATCATTGATCTCTAATCTGGTTTAATGTCAAAATGAATTGTTAAATCTTAGATTCTTGAAACCTTCAGGCCAGTGTGAAGGGTATTTATGCTCAAATTCTATAAGAACGAGGGATTATTAATTTGAATTGCTGAATACATTTCATACCATTTCCAAATTAGCAGCATATTGAGTGACAAATTTGTTACATTTTTTCCCCTTTTGATTGCTTCAATTTTGTTTCTTGTGATCTGACACTTGTAACTGCGACAGGGGTTGGTATGATCTCTGAAGAACTCCTGCAAAAAATATCAATCTTCCTCCGGCACTGCTTTCCCATTTTGACTTAATGTGGCTGATACTTGACAAAGCTGACATGGATAGTGATTTGGAAATGGCTAGACACGTCTTATATGTGCACCAAAAGTGCAAGCTGCCTCCTTTGGGTTTTTTCTCCTCTTGATTCATCCATACTAAGGTGAGTAATTGACTGATCCCTAGATTCTAATTCTTCAACTTACATACTATAATTTTGACTGCATTAATTACATTCTCACGAGTTAATTTCACCAGGGCATATATAGTAGCTGCAAGAAGAACGATGCTTTCTGTACCCAAAGATTTAACAGAGTACATTGCCAGTGCATATGCTGCCATGAGGCAAGAGGAAGCACAGAGTGATGCGCCACATTCTTACACCACAACAATAACACTTTTAAGCATTCTTCGAATCTCAATGGTACTAAGATTCTAATAAATAGTACATTTGTGTAACCATATCACTTTTAAGCATTCTTCGAATCTCAATGGTACTAAGATTCTAATAAATAGTACATTTGTGTAACCATTTATAGTCTCTAAGATGACATTGTTTTTTTAATTTATGTTCATATACTTAAATAAGTTGATGTTTGGGTTTGTACATCATGACCTTTTTCCAAGACAAGAAGATTATGAAAGAAAATTGAAAGAGTGAGCTTATACAAGTTGTCTACCTATCCAGATTTTTCGGTCTTCTCGTATCTATTCATCTCTAGCTCATTCTTGCAATTTTCTACCATTATCTTCATAGTCTAACTTTCATTGTGTATGTTACTAAATTATATTAATTTTCGAAAGATTTCAACAGTTCCATAAAATATATTAATAGGTAAAATATCCTTGATGATTATTATGCATCTAAGATCTTTGACTATACCATTATTATAACATCATATTGAATCCAGCTGTATGAAGGTAAGCTCTATGCATACGAAGGAGGATAAATGCATTTGTCGTAGAAAAAGACGAGTCACTAAAAATAAGTGATAGTTTTCATAAAGGTCTATATTGGATGCAGAAATAGGAACAAATAGAAAGAATGTGTATATGCATGAATTTTCAATGTATTGAGGAGCTTTACCTTTGCTACTTACATTTTCCATGTATATGCATGAATTTTCAATGCCCCGGCCCTCTCAATGCTGCCAAAGTGATCTCCCGCGTGCGCGCCTTTCCTTTCACAAGAACCCTGTGTCGCGCGATTTCATGCAAATGAGGGTTTTTTGCTTGTTTTCTCTCTCTTATATCTCGCTGGCATCACAATTGCGACGCCTGTCGTCGCAATTGCGACGAAATCGAGCTAAAATTGAAAAAAAAAAAGCCAAAAACACATTATCTTTTCCTGCCGTCGCAAATTGAGGTCTAGTGTATTAATGTTTTTTGCCATTAATGTTGAATTTTCACATTCTAATATCCCATTTCTTTATAAAAGGTGACATAGGTTCTTTCCTCCAGCACTTGAATTCCCTCCTCTAGCTCATTACTAGCCTTATCTGAAACACTTGGATGTCCATCCCTGCTAGCTTGCATATCTTGCACATTAAGGGGGTTAGTGGCCGTTTTAGAATCTACCTTAACAAGGGAGGAGATCATAATGGGGGATGGCATCTTGTCCATCATTTCAAGGAATTGATCTTTTCTTAGGTCCACACACCCAGGCACAACTATCACTCAGACATGTGATACCTCCTTATTCTCCTTGCCATTACCTAAGATCGACTTGGAGGAATTAGAGATGTCTTCTTCAACCTCCTCAATACCTCCCTTTCCAAAGTTAATAGTTTTCTCCTTCATTCTTCTTTTGTGGTAGTCTAAATCCTCATAATTCAATTCCTCTTCCTATGAGGCTCCCTCCCTTAACTTCCTCTTATCCTGAGACTTAGCTAATCTCCTCGACCTCTTCCTTCCCCCTCTCTCCTCATTCTCCAGCTCCATTTGCATTTTCTCCTTACCTTTTCCTTTTTTCCCCCTATGGGAGGGATTAACTGGGGACCCACTGAGAGAGGGATGAGGGGTGGGGGCTCTAGGACTAGTAATCCTAAGGGGGACCATTTGGAGCCTGGGGTTCTAGTGAATAGGAATACCAACTTCCACAATCCTAGCGGGGACCAAGGTAAGGTGAAATTGGTACAACCTAAAAATTAGACCCTGGTGTAGAATAGTAAAATCAACCCTCCTCATTTTATCTTTCAAATCAACAATATAATCTTCAAGATCATGTAGCAGGAAGAAGGGAATTAAAAGAAAATCACGGTTTCTAAAATGATTAAGAAGAGGAAAATGGTACTAGTAGCAAATTGCATACCTTCCTTCCAAGGTAAGATATTTCATCAGAATTAGACAAACCTCTTTTCATTGGTTAGGCAACTTTTCCCTCATGAAACCCCCTTTGTGCTGAACCAATTCCTCACCATCCTTGAAGAACAGTTGTAGACTTATTTCATCAGTGACCCATGTCACCTTCTATCATTTTCTTCCCCTCATCACCATGCCTATTGCCATAACAATCACCTCCTCTAAAACATGAAGCAAGTTGCCATTAATTGTCACCTTGCAATTTTTTGATGAGTTAACAAATTGCATAGAACAATTCTTGTCATGACCATTGAGGGTCTCCATGAAAGGGAGAAAATGACCCTCTCTTAGAATGTACTAGATAAAGGGCTTCCTCACACTATCATCGATCATAACTGGTTCAATGTATAATAGGTCACCTCCCATCTTTGTAATTTTTTCCTCTCTCTCTCTCTCTCTCTCTCTCTCTCTCTCTCTCTCTATTTAAAACCTAGTCCCTAAAAAATACTTCACTCTTAAAAAGATGATCCCTTAAACGAAGATTATAAATACATTTAATAGTAATAATGGAACTTTCCAAATTTGTGAGAAAGATCATGTGTTGGCCACCATGATCTTTCCCCCAATCATTTCCATCATTTACAACATACCACAAATTTATAAAATATAAATCTTTTTTCTGCATGACGTATGATGATCCATAAAGTGAAATGAATAAAAAAAATCCCCATTTCAAACTTCCAATTTTTGGGCCATGAGTTATAATTATTGCCCATACTCAAGCCTTTTCTCCTTACCACATAAGCATCAAGTAAATTTTGACCCTGCCAGCTCAACAATATTATACAAAGTAACTAGCTAGGATTCATCATTATTTATTTCCTTATTCACTAACTCCCTCACCAAATTAGGCAAAGTGTTCAAATTCCTCCAACCTCTTAGTCCTTTCAGCTTTAAGCTAACTGCTGCCATACCATTAGCTGATCTATTTGCCTCCTACAAAATGTGATTCAAATCAAATCTATTGAGTGTGGCTAATAGGTACTTGATATCATTAATAATACTTTTGATAGCCCATCCCTCCCACATATTGCCTTTAACTGTCTCAATAATGACTTTAGAATTGCCTTCAACTTGCACATCCTACCATCCCACACTCAAGACAAACTTTAAACCCCAGTATAGAGCCATCACTTCTGCAACATTATTTGAAACTTTCCCTAATAGACCAGCATAAACCAACATCATCCTTCCCTTATAGTCCTTGACAATCCCTTCCCTCATCGATCCCTCCTTTTTGGCAGCACCATTGAAATAAAGTTTGACCCAGCTAGCAAGCAGGGGTTTCCATCGAGTTCTCTTTCTAGCCATAAGATTATAGTTGTCAATCTCCATAATCCCATCCATTAATGACCAACACTTTTCAATTCTTATCTTCAGAGTAGAAGGGGGGAATGCTAGTTTTCTCCAATTGCTGCATCTAATGTTATCAACTATCAATTTGAAGACCATATCAACCACAACCTTCACCTCCCTCTCCTCATTTCTAAACACCCTCTTATTTCGTTCCTTCCAAATAATCCAACACACCTGGGGGAAATAATCTTCCACAAATTGATAAGAAGGAGGTGGGTAAAGGGGCCTCACCAGTTCACTAAATGCCCCACCTCTGCATTGAACACCCAATTCACCTCAAACTTCTAGAGGATATTTCCTCACACCTTAGAAGCAAATCTACAATGTAGGAATAGGTGGCTAATGCTCTCTTCCTCCCTCTTACACATACAACATCTATTAGGTAATTGGAATCCCCTCTTCCTCAAGTTGTCAATAGTGAGAATTTTCCCATGGATAGTGGTCCACCAAAAGATGTTAATTTTCAAGATTAAACGGTTAAACAAAACATTTCCCTAGTCATTAGGTTCAAGAGATTTGCCAAACATTAGCTGTAGGTAGATTTAACTGAGAACTCCCTAGCTAAGGTGGCCCTCCAAATGAACTCATCAATCCTATCTCTTCCTGGGATCCTATACTCTTCCAGTAAAGAATTTAGCTCATTAGTTAGGGTCCTTCCTATCAAGTCATTCCATTGCAACCTCATCTTCTTCCATTTTCTTCCCAGGCCAATATAATCCACAACCATTTACCCCCCATGTCTTGGATGTTATATTGAAGGGATCCAAATTTGTTCTTGAAAAGGTTTATCTATAAGCCATGGATCCTCCCAAAAATTGATTTGGTTACCATTCCCCACAAGTCACCTTACACCCTCCCTCAAAAGGGTTCTGTTTCTTATGATGCTACCCCAGATATTAGAGCCCGTAGGAAGATCATTTCTCCATGAACAGTTACATAAATTAAGATTACTAAGGTACTTAGCTCTCATTATATTACACCAATTAGAATCTCCCTTCATTAGATTCACCCCATCTTTGTGAGAAGCACATTATTCAAATTAGTCATCTTCCTCACTCCCAATCCTCCCCTATGTTTAGGTTTACAAATTGTATTCCAACTGACCAAGTTTAATCTTATCTTCTCACTTCCCCCAAACTAAAGGAAGTTATATTGATTTTTTTCTAATTTATTGGCATACATTGAGTAATTTTGAATATGAATAGGAAGTACACTGGTAGTCCTTAGAGAGAGGAGATCAAAAGTTGTAGTTTACTTGCACTACTCAGAGTTTTTCCTTTCCATCCAATCAGCTTCTTCTCCATCCTTTCCAAAATGCTATTCTAGAAGTTAACACTAACATCTTTCACAATTAAAGGTAGACCCAAATAAGTATTTGGTAACTCAGCAATATTACAAGCAAGAATATTAACAATCCTTTATTGAAGGTCTAAAGGGGTATTAAATAAGAACACTTTATTTTTGTCAAAATTGATCTTCATTCCCACATTCAAAGCATATATCTCCAACACCAACTTCAAAGCTCTAGCTTCATCCACTGAGGACTTCCCAGTAAGGAAGGTGTCATCCATAAATTGTTGGATCACTTTAGGAGGTAAAGTGGACATAGGTTTAATCCCTTTGATTATCCCCCCTCCCACTTCCTGATGAAGACTCTCCCCAGAACTTTAGCCACCATAATGAACAGGTAGGGAGAGATAGGGTCACCTTTCCTAAGTCCTCTCCCCCCCCAAAGTTTCCCCACAATGACCCATTAACCATGATAGAATAGTTAACAATTTCCACATTTTACCATTCTAATAATCTTCTTACATAGACCAATCCTCTCCATAACTTTATACATAAAAGTCCAATTGACCCCATCATAAGCTTTAAAGATGTCCAGATTCAAGGCCATACTAGGATTACCAATTTTCTCCATAGAGTGCAAAACTTTATGCGTCATTATTGTAGCATCTAGGATTTGTCGTCTTGGGACAAACTCATTTTGGATTCTTTCAATAAACTTATGTAGCAGTGACTTCAACCTATTCACCAAAATTTTAGAGAAAATCTTGTAGGTGGTATTACAAATGCTGATTAGTCAAAAATCAGAGAGAACTTCTGGGTCTTTCACTTTGGGAATTAGAGCAATGAAAATTTTATTGAGCTATTTGAGGAGCTTCCTTGAAGGATATCTAACTTGATTATCTCCCAAAAGTGTTGAAAGAACACCGTCAGGAAACCATCAAGGCCCAAGGATTTGTAAGCTTTAATGGAAAATATCGCTCTGTGGGCTCCCTGCTCAGTCACCATCTACACAAGTTGTTCATTCTCTTCTACTGAGATCACTGAGGGCATAGTCTCAATCAGTCATTGCGGATCCCCCTCTCTGAAGTCCCTCTGTTCTTCCTTAAAAGAATTCCTAAAGTAAGCCATCACCTAGTTCCCTATCTCTTCAGGTTTGTTCAGCTTCAAATTACTATTGTCTCTAATGCTATAAATAGTGTTTCTTCTTCTATGGATTGAAGCTGATCTATGAAAAGAAATAGTGTTCCTATCCCCCTCTTTAAGCCATAACTCCCTTGATCTCTGTTTCTAGTAAATCTCCTCTCTACTCAAAGTTTCCTTCCGAACTTTCTTGTAGTTCCCCTCTTCTTGGATCATGTTATCCATTGGTGTTCCTTCCCCATAGCTTTCTGGAGTTCCACTAACTTCCCTTCCACCTCCACCCTAGTCTTAAAGATGTCTCTAAAAAACCTTTTTTTCCAGGGCACCACATTTCTCCTTACATTATCAAGTTTAACAGAGAGTCTATACATCATTATCCCTTCTATTCTTATTCCCCACCACTCAGCCACTCTTGAGCTAAAGTCAGGATGGGATTACAACATAATTTCATATCTAAAAGGTCTTGTCCCCCCTAAGGAATCCTCTTTCCAATTAAAAAGGATTGGGACATGATTGGAAACCATCTTGGGTAGTCTTGTAAGAGAGGAGGATGTTAATCCTTCCCACCCTACCAGGACCAAAAGTCTATCCACCAGTCAGGGTCCTTCCTATCAAGTCATTCCATTACACGCTCATCTTCTTCCATTTTTTTCCCAGGCCAATATAATCCGCAACCATTTTGCCCCCCATGTCTTGGATGTTATATTGAAGGGATCCAAACTTTGTTCTTGAAAAAATTTTATCCGTAAGCCATGGATCCTCCCAAAAATTGATTTGGTTACCATTCCCCACAAGTAACCTTACACCCTCCCTCAAAAGGGTTCTATTTCTTACAATGCTACCCCAAATATTAGAGCCCATAGGAAGATCATTTCTCTAGGTACAATGAGAGAAATTAAGATTAATATGGTACTTAGCTCTAATTATATTAAAAAAATTAGCATCTCCCTTCATCAGATTCCACCCCATCTTTGTGAGAAGCACGTTATTCAAATTAGTCATCTTCTTTACTCCCAATCCTCCCTTATGGTTAGGTTTACAAACTGTATCCCAACTGACCAAGTTTAATCTTATCTTCTCACATCCCTTAGACTAAAGGAAGTTACATTGATTTTTTTCTAATTTCTTGGCATACATTGAGTAATTTTGAATATGGATAGGAAGTACACTAGCAGTCCTTAGAGAGACGAGATCAGAAGTTGTAGTTTACCTGCACTACTTAGAATTTTGCCTTTCCATACAATCAGCTTCTTCTCCATCCTTTCCAAAATGCTATTCTAGAAGTTAACACTAACCTCTTTTAGAGTTAAAGGAAGACCCAAATAAGTATTTGGTAACTCAGCAACATTACAAGCAAGAATATTAACAATCCTTTATTGAAGGTCTAGAGGGGTATTAAAGAAGAACACTTTACTTTTGTCAAAATTGATCTTCTGTCCCACATTTATAGTATATATCTCTAGCACTGACTTCAAAGGTCTAGCTTCATCCACTGAGGACTCCCCACTAAGGAAGGTGTCATCCACAAATTGTTGGATCACTTTAGGAGGTAAAGTGGATGTAGGTTTAATCCCTTTGATTATCCCCCCTCCCACTTCCTCATGAACACTCTCCCCAGAACTTTAGCCACCATAATGAATAGGTAGAGAGAGATAGGGTCACCTTGCTTAAGTCCTCTCTCCCCCCCCAAAATTTCCCCACGATGACCCATTAATCATGACAGAATAGTTAACAATTTCCACATTTTATCATTCTAATAACCTTTTGACATAGACCAATCCTCTCCATAACTTTATACATAAAGGTCCAATTGACCCTATCATAAGCTTTAAAGATGTCCAGTTTCGAGGCCATATTAGGATTACCAATTTTCTCCATAGAGTGCAAAATTGTATGCATCATTATTGCATCATCCAGGATTTTTTTGTCCTAGGACAAACTCATTTTGGGTTTTCCCAATAAACTTATGTAGTAGCAACTTCAACCTATTCACCAAAATTTTAGAGAAAATCTTGTAGGTGTTATTACAAAGGTTGATTGGTCTAAAATTAGAGAGAACTTTTGGGTCTTTCACTTTAGGAATTAGAGCAATGAAAATTTTATTGAGCTATTTAAGGAGCTTCCTTGAAGGAGATCTAACTTGATTATCTCCCAAAAGTGTTGAAAGAACACCATTAGGAAACCATCAGGGCCCATGGATTTGTAATCTTTCATGGAAAATATCGCTCTGTGGGCTCCCTGCTCAGTCACCATCTACACAAGTTGTTCATTCTCTTCTACCGAGATCACTGAGGGCATTGTCTCAATCAGTCATCGTCGATCATCCTCTCTGAAGTCCCTCTATTCTTCCTTAAAGGAATTCCTAAAGTAAGCCATCACCTAGTTCCCTATCTCTTCAAGTTTGTTCAACTTCACATTTTTACTGTCTCTAATGCTATCAATAGTGTTTCTCCTTCTATGGATTGAAGTTGATCTATGAAAAAAAAATAGTGTTCCTATCCCCCTCTTTAATCCATAACTCCCTTGATCTCTATTTCTAGTAAATCTCCTCTCTACTCAAAGTTTCCTTCCAAACTTTCCTGTAGTTACCCTCTTCTTGGATCATGTTATCCATTGGTGTTCCTTCCCCATAGCTTTCTAGAGTTTCACTAACTTCCCTTCCACCTCCACCTTGGTCTTAAAGATGTCTCTGAAAAACCTTTTTTTTCTAGAGCACCACATTTCTCCTTACATTTTCAAGTTTAATAGAGAGTCTATACATCATTTTCCCTTCTATTCTTATCCCCCACCACTCAGCCACTCTAGAGCTAAGGTTAGGATGGGATTACCACATAATTTCATATCTAAAAGGTCTTGGGCCCCCCAATGAATCCTCTTTCCAATTAAAAAGGATTGGGACATGATTCAAAACCATCTTGGGTAGTCCTGTAAGAGAGGAGAATGTTAATCCTTCCCACCCTACTAGGACGAAAAGTCTATCCATTCTGACTTGGATCAAGTCAACCCCTTTTCTATTATTTGGCCATGTAAACTTCACTCCATGCATCTCCATATCCAAAAGATCATTATCATTTATAAATTTAGCTAGATCCTTCATACTATCAGTAAAATCAATCATTCCTCTTATTTTCTCTGAAGGGTATAGAGGGGAGTTGAAATCTCCCATACAAAAGGCATTCTTGTTTTGAGAAATAAAAATAGACAGGTCCTCCCATAAGCTATATCTACATTTTCTCATGTTAGGGGCATAAACATTAATAATATTGCATTTCCTATCATGTATCCTATGCTCAGTAATAAGATAGAACTTTGAGCTACAAATAAGACTACCATTACTAGCATCTAGATTCCAAAAGGTAGCCACCCTTCCTGAAGCACCTTTTGCTTCACTATAAATTTTTTTTGCCCCAGGCCAAAAAAAACTTGCCATATTGACCAAGTTAACCATAGACATTTTAACCTCTTGGACAAGTAGGAAATCAATTTTCTAGTTTGCCAGCTGTTGTTTGAGGGTAAATTGCTTATGAGGGCTATTCAACCCTCTCATATTCCAAGAAAGAAAAATTATTTCCTACCTTTTGTTAAGGATTCCAAAGTGGTCTACCTACCACTTGTCACCTCCCTAGTCATTTGGTTGGCTTTCTTAGTTTGTTTACCTGACTTTCCTACATTCAACTTCAAGTCTATGATCACTGCCAGTTTCCTTGAAACCCTTGTTTGTCTTCTTTGTGTTTGCCACTTCTCTTCTTTATCATCTAGCTGGGCCAACTCCACCATCTTAATTGGTAGCTCCTCTTTATTCCAATAAAGCACATTGGCAACCTCTCCTTTGACCCCATCATTCACCTCTCCCTTCTCCATAGCCTTGTCAGTGCCCCTTCAAAAGACCTCCTCCATCACTAGGTTCCTTGAAGGGGTATTGAGAAGCTCCTCAATACCTTGTAAAAAGGGAAAAGAATCAAAATTTCCTTCCTTCAAACCCTCCATCTCCCCTTCCTATGTGCAAAATAACTCTAACCTCTAGACTGAGCCAAGCCTCCCCTCCCGCTCCTCCAATCTTACCCTAACTTACCCAACTTTAGCGTTATCACTCAGCACCCTCCTAGGGGGGAGTCAATTCCTTATCCTTATCCTTTTGAGGATTCTTTTCTTCAAGTTCCCTCCTTGGATAGAGAGTCACCTCCTTGCTTCCCTCAAGAGGCTTGTCCACTACCCCTAAGACCTTAGGAGGAGGAGGGACTCCTATTATAGGATCACCCTAAATTTTCTCCTTAGCCATTATATCTAACTTCTTACAGTCGACAAACAAATGCCCAAAATATGAGCATTTCTAACAAAACACACATGTTCTCTCATAAAAAATGGGTTGAATCTTCTTACCCCATTTCGAGCTCAAGATGATAGACTCAAGTAACGAAGTAAACACCACCACATTAACACTGAACCTCACAAAGACAAGTTAGGATCTATGTAAAGTGACCAGATCCACTGCCAGAAAGTGCCCAAAGGAATCCCCAATAGATTTCAAGATCCTTTCATCCTAGAACTTAAGAGGAAGGCCTAGTAACCTAACCCAAACTGGAGCCATCTTATTCATCTCTTTCACCACATCGAACGCTGGATGTCATTTAGCCACCACCAAGCTATGCTTTCCATATGACTAGGAACCTACCATCACCATTGTCATATCCTTCGCTACCTTAAATTTAAAATAGAATAAGCCTCTTGACATAGCCAAGACCATAACACTTCCCTTCAACTTCCATCTCTAACTCACCCACTTCTTAAGCATCTCAACTAGTGGATGGAAGGAAAAAATCTACCAATGAGGCAAAGTTGCAGATTGGTAGACACGCTATCCACCAAGCCATCTAGAACTATAATTTCCACTCCCTCATCATTGCTAATCACTCTAGGAGCTTCCACTAGGATAAGAGCCGCCTTCTCACTAAGGACAACTTCCTTCCAACCTAGAGCCTTGTTGTGGCTCATTTGAATCTCCTAGCCCACCAATTGAGCCCTAGAAAGGCTTGTATGAATCTCCTGGCCCACTAGCAAAGCCATTGACTCCACCGGCATCCCCCCAATAGGACGAATGGTATCGACATTCCCTTACGTAACCCTAGTCACAATCAAAATGAAGAGCACGTCTAGGCAGGGGTCTGAGGTTAGGTTTGGCCCCTTGGGAGCATCCACACTCATCCAAAATTAAAAAAAAACTCACGAGCAAGATTTTTTTTTTATGCATAGTAGTATTAGTATTGGAAAATAATTATTTTGATTTGAGATTTTACATAGTTCTATATATAATTCTAGAAATGTATAAATCTACTAAAAAAATATATACTTCAAAAATTTATTTTTGGATTTGAATTTCTATATATTTTTTACCTTCAATATTGCAAAGTACACATGTGATCCATGAGGATGTCAAAATTGTAACTTACATAAGATGGAAACCAACCTCAATCGAATGATATACAAAGAGATGGACAAAAAAAGACAACATGGAAAACAAATGAATAGAAGAAAAACATTTATGGTCATTAAAATGCATATCATGCATACATTTAAAAAACTCTAATTAACTAATACTTTGCAAGCTACTACAATTCCAACCATAATTAGAACAACAAAAACTTCAAAGATTCATTTCTTTAATGTGAAAAAATGTTAAAAGATTCATTTGTTTAATGTGGTACAATAAGGAAACATAAGTTTCTTAGGGCATGGTCTTCTATTCCAATGCCACCAAAAAAAGAAATTGTTGATCACTAAATTTTCCAAGATGTTCATTCTCCAGTTTTATGTTCCAATTATTTTTATATTATTATTACTATTATGTTTTGCAAGTTAAGCTATAACAATTATATGAGACTATCAATATACACTTGTACCTTATCTAGTACAAGTGATATTATATTTGATGTACGATATTGATGTGGGATCTTAAACAAGAGATATACTTTGATCAATGTGGTTTTGAACTAATTTATAAACCTAGCATATTAGTTATTTTGTCAATGACGTTTTATCTAGTGTCCACAACTACTTCTATAAAATACTCTCGTATGAAGAGAAAACATTCAATTTTGATCATGCTTTTTTGGTTTACAAATCAACACTACTTCAGAATAGGTGCACTATTTTTTTTTCTCTTTTTTCTTCTATATTATATATTTTTAATTTTTTGTAGCCTATTACTAGAATTCATATTTATGAAGTTAAAATATTTTCATTCTCTTTAGTTTTTAATTTTTTTTTACTAGTCATATAGCATTGGATTATAAGATTTATAAAATTATTTTAAAAAAACTAAAATTTAGAAAATTAAAAATATATTTAAAGAATTAAAAAAAATGTTAGAATACCTCGAAAAAAATTAAACATTTATTTGGGTGTGTACATATAGATATCATTTTATAGATTTTAATCATTATATTATTTTTAGTTAGAAAACTTGTAATAACTATAGAAAATTCAAAGAAAAAAATATATTATAAAATTTTGTAACTTAGAAAATCCTCACAATCACTCCGTAAGCCCCCTTGCCCACCCTTCACACTTGTGTAGATGTTGATAGTAGAGAATTCTTAGTAAATTTGTGTAATTTTACTATAGTTATTGTACAATTATATTAAATCATATAAATAGATTTTCTAATTTGCTATGCAATCAAAAGAAAGACATGATAATTTGATGAATCAATAATTGTATAAATGCAAAAATAGATAATGGTATTTTATTAATGAAAATTAAACATATATGTAATAATTACAACATTCCCCCTTATTATATTATTCTAAAAAAGAGTGGATGTTCCAATGGTTTTAACCCAACACCGTAGACATTTTTATGAAGTTGCTTGAAGAATCTTCCTTGTTTACTCAAGAAACACTGATTTGATTGCATATGTGGATCTCCTAACCATAAATCCTAAAGTTATCTACATGAATATTCCCACCTCTCTTAAATAATGAGACACATTTCCTCTATAATTCCACATCTCTTTCAAGAGCATCTAATGTCTCCTTGAGTACTACAGATGAGACACCTTTCCTTTTAAATATCACATCTCCTCTAAGTGTGTCCAACTCCTTCTCTAGTGTTCTAGAAACAATCATGACAAATATGTTTGCACATGGATGTCTTTCCTTCAAAAGCTCACATCTTCTCTGAGTGTGTCTAAAGCCTCCTCAAGTGCTTGATAGATCATAAGCAAGTACCCCCCCTCACTCTATGAAAATATAATCATGCTACCAAGCCCCCTCTTTTCTTTAGGGAAAAAAGTATGTCAAGTCCCCTCTTCTCTTTAGGGATGAAACTAGCAAGCCCCAGCTTTATACATACATGTAAATAGATTCTTCTCATGCAATAATCATCTCTAAGTGAGAAGCTAGCTCAAGATGAAAAAATTCACGCTAACTTGATTTCCTCCAACCTCCTATCATGTATTTTACTCCCTAAAGTATAAATCTTGTATCTATTCATGAACCTTGAGGTGGACTATCACCATTATGAGTCATTTGTATGTACTTCATATCCACAAAAGTTTTTCTCACCTTTAGTTACAAAAGAAATTATAGTTTTCTTCAACTTTCCATCAATGAGGTCTTTAGCCCATTTAATACAATTCATGTATATATGTCCTTTTGTTGAAAATAAGAATATTAAAATTCTCTTCTAGTAAGGATATTAGATTCGTTTCTAGAAACTAAAGCACATACCTCACCAATATGATAACCCTTATTAGTTCTACTTCCTTCATCAATTAGAGAAGAAATTATAGTTTAGATAAGCTAGGATCCATTTTTTAAAAGTGAAAACAATATTATCAAAGATGGAAGACATACCATTAAGTAAGGTTTATTTGGTACAATCATCATAAACTTTTGGATTTTACATGTGCAAGTTTCTTAAGAACTGAATGAAAGTACTTATATGCTAAATAGTGTTATCACCTTCATTCATCATCAACTCAATTTTTTTTACTTTATGGACATCTTTGTTTTGAAAGTTTATGAAAAAGACAAGATATTAAGCCTATCTCATATTTCTATTGATGTCTTTGACAAATCAATTTGATGTAGATATGCATCTGATAAACCAAGTCCAATCGAAATTTATTCCCTAAAACTTTAGCCATCCACTTTGTTACTTCATTTGCATCTTTCTAGAAGTTTTGTAGTAATTCCATTGACAATATCCTACATAAATTTTTCAATCAAAAGCAATTGTATCTTAATTTTCCATATATGAAATTCAATGGAAAATGCACAAAGTTGGGTCTTAATTCCACAGAATGGGACCTCTTCATAAATAGGTACTTGATTTGTTAGAATCGGGTACCCATTATGGTTTGAGCACCTGATCCATATTAAAAAATTGGGCACCCAATTTTTGAATACACATCGAGAACCCAAACCGTGATTTCAAAATCAAGTACCTAATTTTGAAAAAGCATATAACCTATTGTTTTGTGGGTTTTTATTCATTTCAATGTCATTGTGAATGGGAGCCCAATTTAAGCTTGGAAATTGGAGACTTTTTTTTGATTTCTATTAACCCCTAGCTATTGTTTTTCACTCTACCATGCATTTTACTTTTTTCTATTATTTTTTAATTTAGTTTTTTAGTTTTTTGCTTTATAATTCCATCAATCTATAGCTTTTTCACATTTAATAGTTTTGAATATGTAAAATTCTACATTTCCATTGTTAATAGTTTAATATTTAGACTATTGTATCTCTTTATTTAAATAGTTTTGTGTCTGTTCATTTAAATTTTTGTTTTGTAGATGTTAATTTAAAATTTATTATTTTTGATGTTTTGATGTACATTCAATAAAATTTAAAGTGGTGAATGATTAGATATATGTTTAGATTGTTTAAACATGTAATTACAATGATGTTTTAGATTTATTTGAACTAAATAGTAATTAATTGCAAATTAGTTTTTTTTACATACTAGCTAAATATTTATGATTTTTTATTTTAAACTTTGATATATTAACTCATTACCCTATTTGTATCCCTAATTCAACTATATAATCCAAATTTTAGGTAACTATGATCTGTAGAATTGAACTATAATCTTAATTTGAATTCTAAACATGTAATCCAATTTTAACTAGAGTGATAGTAACATTGAGCTTAATTTATATACATCCTAACTAAACCCTATGTAATACACATAACCTGAAACCCTTACTTTAATCCTACATCTAACTCTAAACCTTAAATGCCTAGCACTAGATAATAAGTCAAGAATCAAACCTTATATTCCTAACCCTACCATATAGACACTAAATTCTAAATGTAAATGTGAACCATGATGTTAGCTACCCATATTCATAGCCTAACACTAAATCTAACCAAGTTTAATGAACTTATACCCTAAAATGTTATTTCTAAAACTTAACCATGAAACCCTAATCTTATTGTTTATGGTGATGTATGTATGTATTTATACTTGAATTGAATGAAGTTTTAATATTTGATGTAGATGTATTGAATTTATAAAGATTAGTAAGTGTTGTAGTCTCTCAATTATTCACATGTGTTTACATGTATGAATTGATGGTTCATTATAAGATAAACCAAGTTAGAATTTATTTTAATTTTCAAATAATAAATAATCAATCTTTATGTATTAAAATAAATTCTAAATTCAATATACCAAATAATAGATAATTTAAGAAATTTACATTTATATCAAATGATCTAGAGCTATGTACATGTATATATACATATATCACAACAACAACTTAGTTCATATTAAATATATTAAACTTGAAAATTTTCTTTTATCACCTTGAATAGGCCCCTAGGACTTGGTAAGGCAATATAGATCCATAAACCTTTCAATTTTTTAATGTTTTGCTAATGTCACAAGTTAATTTTATTGTATATATTTTACGTGTAATATAACAATGAAAATTTTCCTTTTAGCTTAAATATATACTAAATATCTAACATGAAAGTTTTACTCAAAGGTAGAATTAATTTAATTGGGTGATAAGACTAGCAATCTAAATGCTAAACGTAAAACCAAGTATAATGTGCTCCCTTACCTTAAACCATAACTTTAACTCTACCCCTAAATTCATGAATGTAACTGTAATCCTAAGCCAAACTTTAATCCTAACATTAACTAAAACTCTAATCCTAAACAATCATAGCCAAAACCTTAACACAACCTTAGCCCTATTTATGAGATAAACCTAGACTAGATCTTAAATTATATTTGTGATTTTCAATAAGTCATGTTTCCCTTCCAAATCAAATGTAAAATTAAATATAAATTTGATATTTATATTTGAAAAAAGTGATATTGCAATAAATATAATTAATTAAAATTCAATTAAAATCTAATTTTGATATAAATATCTACTAAGTAAAAATAAAATTTTAAAAACTTTATCATAAATACAAATTAATTAAAATTTAAAATTCAATATATTGACTAAAATCCTAAGCCCAACTCTAACCCTAACATTGACTAAAACCCTAGTCCTAAACAAGCATAACCAAATCCTTAACATAATCTTAGTCCTAATTATGACATAAACCTAGACTCTCTTTTAAATTCTATTTGTTATTTTCAATAAGTCATGTTTCCCTTCTAGATCAAATGTAAAATTAAATATTTATACTTGAAAAAAAAGTGATATTGCAATAAATATACTTTTAAATATTTTATTAATTAAAATCTAATTTTGATATAAATATCTACCAAATAAAAATAAAAATTTAAAACCTTTATCATAAATATAAATTAATTAAAATTTAAAATGCCATATATTTGGTATAAATATTAACTAATAAAAAATAAATTCATTACAATTGAAATTGTGCAATATTGATTCATGAATGTAACTCTAATCCTAATTAAAATTTAAAATTCAATATAATTGATATAAATATTAATTAATAAAAAATAAATTCAATATATTGGTTCATGAATGTAACTCTAATCCATCCTCCTCTTACCATCTTATTAAGCTATCGTTTTACACGATGCTAAATGGTAGGAATTCTCGCAAACTCCTCTCTTGAAAAGTTGATTTTGTGAATTGACTTCAAGGTTCTGGGTGATCTTGCGACCTACTGGAACCCACCTAATTGAAGATAAATGTGAATGTTCACGAGGAGGCCTTTGTTGGTTCATTTTGATTGTGGATGGAATGTAGAATCTGCACACTATTTCAAAAATAACACTAAAAGAAAACTATATTTTTGTATTTTATGATTTTGATGAATGTAATCTAACAATGCAACTAATATGAGTTCCTATTCTAACAAGGGGTTAGCGAAGCAAATAACAGAACTTGAAAGCAAATAACATAAAATTCAAAGCAAATAACGTGAAATTGAAATCCTAATGGACATAAGCTATAGAAAACAACACACTATGAGCTAAGCTTTCAAAGAGATCGATAGGTAACCAATGAAAATAGGAGTAGCACTTCCTAGATTCCACTATTGCAATCATCGATGCGAAATTTCAATAATGAAATGATGTTTCACTCTTCGTCAAATTGCAAGGCCACAAAAAGTGTGCTCATGCGAGACAAAGAGTTATGCAAGCACAATTTGGTGATTTCTTCTCAAGCTTGATACGTCAGTGGAATTTGTAAATTTGTAGCAAACACCAGGACTAAAAGATTGCACAACTAGAAACAATGCAATAAACCTTTGGCTCAATCACAATCTCATGAACAAAATTCACAAAACAATGACACATTCAGGCAACAATCACTACACTCCAAATGTGAGCACCAAAAGCATAATTTTATTACATAATAACAATGACCTCGATTATAAATTACAATAGGGTATTTATAAGAAATTGTCTCCTCAATTTGTGTTGAGAGAGAGATATTCTACATGCAACAATATGCTTTTAAACAATAAAACAAACTAAATATATACAATCTAACAATCTAATTGGTGCTTAGTAGGACTCCACCCATATTTTATTCATTAATTGGATGCATGAGCCTTAACATGTCAAAAAAAAAAATTTATGAGAGAAGAAAGAGGAGGAAGCTCTGAGTCGAAGTAGAAGTGTAAAGAAGTGCCAAAAATAGAAGCTGGTCCTTTACTAGGTGTGTGTCAAAGTTAAACTGCCATTAGAATGCATGGAAAGTGCTATTTTTGGAACAAGCAGTTAACTGTTGGCACACCTCTGAATTGAAAAGCTATGGACCTATGCACCTGCAGAGCTATGAATCTCGAGAAGGTCAAATCCTCAAAATTTTACTGAGTGTCAAAATTGAAATTCTAGCATCTGGGTTTTGTTGTTCTTCATCCCAAAGCTATGTTTGGATGTTTTCCCTTGAATTTCTCTATCATCTTAGTAATCTTAGCTACATCTAGTAGATCTAAAGCCTCATATTTATCTTTTACCTTCTATTGGTAGTTTTCTACCTCAATCTGTGTGTCAGCAAAATCCCCGAGTTTAGTATCCAATTCTAACAATGCTTCTTCAATCCTAAAGGCTTGTCATATGTCCTCATCATCAACAACCTCCACAAAAATCTTCCTAAAATTCTCCACTACTATCTCTACATGTAACAACTTTTCTCATTCCTCATCTTAAAAAATATCCAAGCATGCATCACTGTAGTGTCTCTCTGCTTTCAAAATTTTCTCTCAAGCTTGGTCCTTGAGCCAAGTAATCTCCTCATGTAATGTTCCCATTACCTTATTGCTATCCGCTATCTTTTCTATCCAGTCATCAATCATATCTAATTCTTCTCTGGTATATACATCAATCAAAATACGTTACCTTTGCCCCTTTATGACTTGTAGAGTTTTCAAATCCTTACTCCAGGTCCATACTTCATCCATAATATTGAAGTCCTACTTCAAAATTGCTACAATTTTATTCACATTCTCTTGAGTAGCATGCAGTAACTTCAAATTCCCTATGATGATCGTAACACCTTTCTCCTCAAAACTTTCTCGCTACTGCTATCAGGCTTTCAAAAATGGATTAATGTGCACTACTCCCCCTTCTTTGAGAATAGTGTTCAAAGTCTACTCAAGGTGTTCAAGATCTAGAGAACCAACTACTTTGGCTAGATATCCCTTTAGAATCTCGACCTAGCTTCAAAGTGCTTGGAGTTTAGAATTATCTTGTTCCATATGCTTAAGGACCTCTTTGACTCCCAGGGTCATCATCAATTGGGTTGAATCCCATGTAGGCTTCACCAACATAACATCCTTCAATTCATAATCCTCAAGACCAAGACCTTCCGCATCTGCGCCTTCAAGAGGGAGAGCCACTTGTGCAAACAGTTCTTGGTTCCTTGTGCTGGTGATAAATTCCAATGGCATTACCTTGTGTGATGGAGACTCAGGTTTATTCAAAATCTCTACAATTTCAAAAATGTCTTCTTCTGAAGCACAAAATTGAGGCTTAGTACTCCTCATATCTCTTTTTGAATCCATCTAGGAATGCATCGTGCTGAGGACCTAGCTCTTGATGATGAAGGGGTATGATCTACAACTTCCTTCCCTTTGTCGCTCTTGCTTGGAATTATCCCCTGTTGGGAGGGCTCCTCTTTGGTAGCCTTAGTCTCAGTAGACCCTGTAGCCTAAACCTTAGTGTCTTGGGAAGGAAATTGAAAATATTCCACCATTTTTCCCTCCTTCGACTCTTCATCGATCACCATTTTTTTTGGTCTCTCCTATGATGATGAATCCTTCTAAACCTACTCTTACTCTACACTCTGAGGTGGAGGAGTCACCAAGCCCTGTTCTACCACTTTAACTCATGGTGGAGATGGAGGAGTAAGATTAGGACCCTATGTATCTGGTGGCATCTGTGTCTAGTCTTCCTATTAAGGTTCACCAGTAGGAGTGTCCCTGATATTATTCCTAATCAACTTTGTACCTATGGGAATGAAATCAAAATCTAACATTGAAAAAATGTCATCTCCCTCTTCACTCTACTCATCCACCCACTATTGTACTTCATCTTTTGAGAAAGAGAGTTTTATGGGTTCTGCTTGGGTTGATGGTGAGGTACCGATGGCACTCTTTCTCCTTTTTAATTCTGCAGCTCTTGCTAGCTAAGTTCTTCCCTATAATGGCACTTGATTTGTTTCTTGGAGGTAGAAGGAGAAGCTGGTTCTTCTTGCATAGGAGGAATGGAGACTTGCAAAATCTCAGCCTCTTCTAGTTGGCTAGGCACAATGGGAGGCAATTGAGGTTCATCCTGGACTAGGTAGCTCCAGTATCTTTGGACCCTTGTGCACTCTCTTCTTGTTGCTGCGGAGGCGCTTGTTCTTCAACTTGTTCTTTCTGAATCCTCTGAGGGGAGGTCCTATTTATTTTATTCTTTCCCTTCCTCTCTGGAGGGTGATAGTATCCAACTGGGAGATTAAGCTAGTATACTATCTCTGGCCTGATAGGAGATTGGGCTACAATGGTAGGAATTGTTACCTTCTTTCCTCTACCTCTTTCTAGGTGGGCATGCACATGAAATATCACTATATTAGGAATTGAATCAAGTGGAAAAGGCTTCTTAATCCAATCCTTCGTCATTTTGATGACATGCCTTGCTTGATGATTAATATCATTGCCCTCCTCCCTTTCAACCTTAGCATTCATAATGGGTCTTTCACCAATCTTGTTTGAGTTGAACAAGGGGTCTAGTAGCTCCTTAGAATCATGTTGCCTTATCTCCTCTAGAATGCTCAATTAGAGAGCCTTCTCTGCTAGATAAAAAGTCATCCTATAATAGTCCCTTACACAGACATCATAGTTGTTTGTGGCATTCATCCAATGATCTTCAACCACATCCTCATGATGGAGGTCCTTTCCTGCCAGACTCTTCACTCTCCCAATATTGTCAAAGTAAGGCCGAGGAGAGTTGTGCTCTTCAAGGGGATAATTCTCTCACTCCCACTTGAAGGATGAAATATCTTGCTTCCATTTCACCTAATATGGTCCAATGACCAATGGCCATGCCCAACAAGGTCTCTGTTGTCTCTTTATCTTCTCATAGGCCGACTCAATTTACCAAGTAATCTCCAATAATACCAAATTTTCACTTGGATATCTTGGGAGCTCCTTAGGATTGATGGAGGCACTGGCTACCTGAAGATATGTGAACATCTTGAACTGAATGAAGTAGGCTCTGAGAACTATAATTTGTGCTTTGGCTTCATCAGATTACCTCTTCCCATAATCTTCCTCAATGAATTGAATGATTGCAAAAATGAACATGTCATTTACAATTCTTATTCTTTGCTTTGTGCTGAGAGCTTCTTCTTCACAAGTTGAGGATAGACTATGTATGGCCATGCATTAGGATCCTGCATACTGCATATTTTGTACGAACAGGGATAATTTTTTGGCCTCACTACAAGTAGGAATACCATGTAAGAAGTGATGAAGAACTTCTTCTTATCCTTTACTATTCTTAGTTGCTCACACAAGTTTTCACTTAGTGTGGTGGCCCAATCCAAGGGTATCTTCGCTGCTCTAATGGTCTCAATGAAGTTGACCATGAAAGTGCTGAGGTGGCCAGCTATGGGTAAGACCATAACTCCACTTAAGAGAATGATAGAATAACTAATATCCTCCTTCATGTATCCTCAGGTCATATCCACTTTGCCTATTATCTTTCCCCTAGGAGGCTTCTTAATGGGGTATGATGATTGTATAATGTCTATCGCCTCTTGCTAGTGCTCCCCATACCATCTCTCAGTTGCTTCATACTAGAGTCTAATGAACTGGTCTGCTCTTTGGAGATGGAAGACCCTCTCAATGTTATCAGGTCATAGATCCAACACAACCTCTCCTATGACACTCTTGATGACCCTTTCTTCAAGAACAAAATGTTGTGTTAGGGTCATAATTAGTTCAGCTGATTGTACTAACACAAGATGTGAAGCTACATTCACCAACCCAGAATGGATTAGTGAAGATACGAGAGCTAATCTCTCAGTTGGTTTGTTACAGATTCTGAGGAATTCTCCTAGATTTGTGTGCCTTAAATTAGTATCCCTAATTTCTGCATGGTCATCATGAAATCTTGACTTCGAGGCTATGCCTTGGAACTTGAATATGATCGGTTTGGGTGCTGTCCAGATGTGGACGCCATTTCATCATCTACACGTCATAAGAAAAAATGCTTGTTAGGTCAATGATAAAACTTAGAAATAAAACATAAAAGCTTTGAATTTAAATAAATAAAATGAAATGCCCAATTTGGGCATTTTTATTTATTTCTTATTTTTTTTTTATTATTATTTTTTATTTTAATTATTATTTTTTAATTTTTGTATTTTTTGTATTTGTTGATTTTTTCAAATTTTTGATTTTTTTTTTCAACTTTTAAAATTTTTTTGGGTTTTTTCTAATTTTAAATTTTTTTTTTTTTTGTTTTTAAAACCTTTTGACTCTAGTATCTTTTACCAACTCTCAAATTGTGAGTTCGATAGTTTGAAAAAAGTAGGGGGTCCCCATTCCTGACTAGGAATGGGGCTTTTGTTGTGAGAATGCAATAAATAGCCCCAAAAAAAGGAAGAAATGACCAAGGCATTTCTTCATCAGCAAACATCCTTTCAACGCATGTCAAACACCAACCGAACTTCGAATGCCTCGAGCATATTTTAGATGACTTTGCAATTAAAATCCCAGAATTTGAAACCTTCCAGCTCAGTGTGTGATTCATGTATTCATTCCCTTTGATATCTTAGGATGCAGTCTATCAAAGTTTTCTGACAATTTAGAAACAATCTTCCACTCCTCTTGGCTCATTCATTCAGAATCTCCACAAAGGCTATTCATTGATCATTTGCTTGACTAGATGAGAGAATCAGTTTGAGTGCTCGTGGTGAGGTGCCACATTCTTTTAGCCTTTTGAAAATTTTGAAAAATTGCTCCATATAGTTTTGATGAAGCAATGTTTTGGATACAAGATACTTTGATTTTGGAAACATATCTTTTTTCCATCTCAGATCCATAGAATCCTTCAATCTTAACACCATATTATTATTATTATTATTTATTTTCTTTCTTTCTCTTTTTTTTTCTATATCCTGACTACACTTAGATTGTGTAGTCAGGACATCAGTGTCATTTCTTGGATTCGATCTCTTGTGAACAGTCCTTGTGTTCCTCTTCTAGAACTTTTTTAGAAACTCTCATGCCAAACAATGATCTTAGCAACCTTTTGAGAAGACCCCTCCTGTTTGAACTAGTTGGAGTTTAGATCATCCCTCATCATCTTTGACTTCAATTCAATAGCACCTAAATCAGTCAAATTTTAAATTTGTAAAGTGTTAAGAACTTGTAGGTCTAGACTCCTGATTTCTAGACTGAAAATCTCCTATTTCCACAAGGAATGTTTGTTGCTTGGTATAAGACACAATCGTCCAAATGTTTTGACAAAGAAATACCTCTTCCTAAAATTAGAACCAAAGAGTGGTTAGTAAAATCTTGAGAAAAAATCTCAAGTACACCTTACCCCCCAAGACTGACACAACTTTGAAAACAAAACACATGACTAAAAATAAACACACAACATGAAAGAGAACACACATGCAGAAATAAACACACTTGCAAGAATAAAAATCTAAGCTAAATGCAGAAATAAAATCTAACTATTTTTTTTTTGTCTTTTAGGGCTCAAAATAATGCTTCAAAAATTGCCCATTTATGGGCAAGGGAAGAAATTCCCCCTATAAGGAACTGAGCCTAAAAGTGTTTTCCCCAAGAATTTCCACAATTTGATAAGGGCCCATCCACAAGCGTTGAAACTTGGTATGGATGCCCAGCTTTTCTTTAACCTTATCCTAGAGTAGAACAAGGTTGGAAATCCTAAATGATTTAATTATGGCCCTCTTGTAAACCATATTTTCACAATAGCTAGATGTTTAGCCATGTGCTCCAATGCAACTGTTTGTTTCTCATCCATGTCTAAAAGATTCATCAATCTAATTTCTACTTTGTTAGCATCTTAAACATATCCACTCATAAACTTCAAAATAGGAATCCTGAGATTAGGTGGGAACATTGGTTCTTGTCCATAGACAAGCAAATATGGAGAAGTCCCCAAATCATTTTTAACTCTCACTCGATCTATCTATAAGGCATATTTGATTTGTGTATGCCAATCCCTAGGATTCTCCTTCAACAATCATCTTATTACTATGATCAAGTTCTTGTTTTTGGATTTTGCTACTCCATTTCCTTGTGGGTAGTAATTCAAAGAGAACTTGATAATGACTTTATTCTCAAATGCCCATTGGGTCAAGAATGTTGATGCAAAAGTAGATCCATTGTCACACACAAGGGCGAATGACATTCCAAACCCAGTAACAATGTGTTCTTCCAAGAAGTCTATTACCACCTTAGTAGTGCAATTTCTAAATGGTTCTAATTCCATCCATTGTGTATAGTAGTGTGTATCTATGAAAATACAAGCATGTCCCATTGATGATGGTGGATTGATTGGTCCAATGAAATCTAGCCCCCACTTTGCAAAGGGGCATATCTTGTACACAGGTTGTAAGGGCATTGTTGGATTTCTTTCTCTATTGGCACTAGTTTGATAGACATGGCAAGAGTACAAACTCAAAAGTGTCTTTGAATATCAAGGGCCAAAAATAACCTGATCTTAGAATCATGTGAGCTATTGCTGCTACTGAACCATTTCCCATACCATACTTGTCATGAAAGTGTTCCAAGACATCCTTTGCTTCCTCATGGCCTAAACACTTCAGATAAATCCCTTCATAGTTTCTCTTGTACAACTTTTTGTCATGTAGCATATAGGATTCACACTTCATTTTAAGTCGCCTACATTGTGAGCTATTCATCCAATTAGGGCATTGGTCCTGTAGAAGATAATAAACAATGTATTGATACCAAACATTTGTCACCACACCTTGACACATATCAACTTGAGATATGATCCTCTTATCTTGATCATATTCATTTGTTTCACTATTGAACTTGAACTCCTTTTCATTCCCATCCTTATTATCAGCTATCATTCTTGACAACCCTTGACCTCTTATTAATCTCATAGGCTGAATTTTGAGATCAAATTCTTGAACTATGGCCATCCATTTACCTCTTCTTTCACCAAGTTCATTCTGCATCAAAAGCATCTTTACTATTGGGTCAAGTACAATTGCATACACCTTACTACTTTGTATTTAATGACAGAACTTCTTCACCACCTTGATTAATGCAAAGGATTGTTTATCAAGGTTTGAGTAGTTCAACTCTGTAGTCTTTAGGGGGCAACTCATAAAAGCAAATGGTCTTTCATCTTTCTTCACTTTCTTTTGCATCAAGATGCCTATACAAGAGTGTTATGAAGAAAAGGAATATATCTTAAAATGTAACTCATAATCAAGACTCACTAAGACTAGGGCCATAAAAATAGCCACTTTGTGTCTTTGAATGATTTCTTTATCTCTAGAACCCATTCTGTTTTAACCCCCTTTTTGAGTAAATCATTGAGGGGATGAACGATTTGTGCAAATCAACTTATGAAGTTTTGCACAAAACTTATCTTCCCAAAGAAAGACTTGAGTTCTTTTTGACTATGAGGAGGTGCTAATTTTAGAATAGCTTCAATTCTATCAGGATAGATGGAGATCCTAGCCTCAGAAATGACATGACCTAGGAGCTTTCCTTTAGTGACCCTGAATGAACATTTCTTGGGGTTGAGGGATATGCCATACCTATGACATCTATTGAATACCTACCTTAAATCAGCAATGTGAGTGCTTTGATCTTTTGAAAAGATGCTTAAATCATCCATGTAGATGACCATACTTTTGTTTACTAATCCCTTAAAAGCTTCATCCGTGGCTCGCTGAAATGTAGCCCCTGCATTAATTTGTCTGAAAGGCATCCTCCTATAGGTAAAAGTTCCCCATTTAGTTCTGAAATTTATTTTTAGTCGATCTTCTTCATCAACTATCACCTGATTATATCCTAAATATCCATCTAGGAAAGGTATCATCTTTGAACTATTTACAATTTGTAAAACCTCATCAAGCGAGGGTAGATGATAATTGTCCTTTTGAGATGCCAGGTTCAATTACAAAAATCAACACAAAGACAAATCTCTCCAGTATTTTTCCACATAGGAACCAAATTAGCCACCCATGTAGAATGGAAAATGGGAAATATGATCTTTTCATCCAACAATTTCTTGACTTCCTTCATTATCAGGGGCTCGAGGATGGGATTAACAGGCCTTTGTCTTTGCCAAAAAGGTTTGGCATCTGGTTTCAATGGAATGTCATGAGTTATAATCTCGGGGTCATATGTCTTTAATTCTTCATAGCTCCAACCAATGATATTTTTATACTCAGTAAGAAACTTGAGCATTCCTTCCCTTTATTGTGTATTACATGCTTTCCTTATTTGGACCATCCTTAGATCTTCTTCAGTTTCTAGAATGTATTCATCACACTCCTCGATACCCTTTTCTTAGATCATTCTTTTATTAAGTGTTGATTCCTCACGGTCAAAAATGCATTCTAGCTCAACCATTCCCTTGGGAATAGTGTTAGTCTTTAAATTCAGAATCCCATTTTCATCTTCAAGTTTTTCATCCTCAAGTTTTTCATCTAGGTTGTCATCAAATTCTTGCCCTTTGAAATGACCATTACACATGATAAATTCAAGTATGTGTTGATCATCTTGAAAGACTTGAAAGTTTGTAATATTGTCTAGGCAGCAACGAACTCTACTGAAAATCTTTTCAACTTTGTTCTTTCCACTAGTTGTAATGCACTTGCTGAAATAGTGAGAGCATCTTCCACCATGTTCTTCCTTCTTGGAATGGACCTTATGTTTAAAGCTTTAAAATCATCTAGAAAATCCCATACTCTCTTCCTATAAGAAAGTAGCCTTTTGTCATTGCAAGAGTATAATGATTTTACTTGCCAAATAACCAATTGAGAATCTCCTTCGATTATGAGAGCTGTGACACATTTCTCAAGTACAAAGAGAAGTCCTTAGATCAACACTTCATATTTTTCTACATTTTTAGTACATCTAAACTATAATCAATATTTTGCATAAAAGGAATTACCTTTTGAGTTAACCAATTCTATACCTGCTCTGGCCCCTAATTTGCATTTGGAACCATCAAAGTGAAGTGTCCTAATTGGATCTTCCTTGGACCTTTTAACCTTGTGTTTGTTCATCCTTAAATTTTCTTTTATCTAAGAATTGAAAGATTGTTTCTTGGGAACCCATTACAACTTTTCTTGGGGTGGATTTGATGATTCCATTTTGTAATATGTAGATAGAGGCAATGTGTGTTTTTCTTGTTTATCCTGGATTTCTCCTATCAATTCTTTCATTTCCTCAACTTTAGGTTTAGGATGAATGACTACTGAAGTCCATCCTTTACCTTTCACATATCATCTTCTTCTTTGGACTTTAATCATCCCTAGAGGAGGAGAAGACAAACCTCCCCCATCTGAAGAGGTATCATTGTATGACACATTTGAATCTTCAATTTGTTCTTCAATCTGCCTTTCCGACTCAGTTGAGTTTATATTACTTTGATCTCCCATAGGTCCCTTTTTGGAATGTGGTTATCCTTGCCTTTCATTATATGTGTTAACACCTTTACAACTACTTCTTGGAATGACAAGCATTCAAACTCAGAGTGACTAACTTTGTGTAATTGACAAAATCCGAGGAGAAGTAAGATGTTGGGGTTAGCTTCTTCCCCTAAGCATTGCAAATTAGTCACCATATTATCTATGAATTGTGTAACGGTCTTTCCTTATCCTAATCTTGGGATGCTTTGATTGGAATAGTGTCGAATGCTATCACCTTGTATGAACCCAAATTTTCTTGTAAGAATGCTATCTCATTCAGGGCATTGTAGTTTGTAATCATTATTTTCAATTTGGGTTCTGCATCTATCTTGATTTGATTGTTCAATCCTTTCCATGGTAACCATAATTGAGTGAAATCCATAGAAAACCATCTTCTTAGTAATTTCATCCATTCTCTACTTAGGAGTAACCCATATGTCTCTGGAATGTCCACCACATGTATATCAATGACATCTTGAATCTGGAGATCAACTATCAACTGTATCCAAACATCTTTCAATATGTCGATGACTTTCACCTTGGTCTTGTCCAACTATATCACTATTCGATTAGAAGGTTGAGGACTTACCCCTAACCATTGTGCTATTAATAGTGGCATGAAATTACATGAGGATACTGAATCAATTAAGCAATTATGGAGATTCTTTCCATATATCCTAATGCTGAGCAAAAATAGGGGTACTTCAAGCTTGTCTTTAAACATAGTAGGCATTGCTTCTACAACATTGACTTGTTGAGATACTATCTTTTGAGGGACAGTATTCATATTATGGGGTACCTTTGTATGATCCAAAGTCTTCATGAGCACTTCTCGCTATTGTGGACAATTTTACAACATGTCAAACATGGACATATTTTCTTTGGTTTGTTTCAAGTCTTCAACAATGCTATACTTCTCAGTAGACCAAGTAGGATTCTTCAATATCATTGGTACATTCACTAGGTTGTAATTCTATTGTCCTCCATACAATGGCCTAATTGGTGCCAGATTGTTACTTGTTCTCGGATCGAGAGGAGTTGGTTGTAAACTTGGAGGAATCCCATCTGTCAAAGGCTCCTTTCTATTTCTCAAATTATACATATTTCAATTGTAATTGTGAAAAGCAAACATCTCATCATGCTGAAGATCAAGTTCCTGACTGAATGGAAAAGAGAACTCTTCTCTAGCTGGTTGTTCTACATGCACATTTTGTGTAGAATCATAGGATTCTAGTAACATAGCATTAAACTACACAGGAGGAGCATTATCATTCACTTGTGAACTTTGAGCCATCTCTTGATTCCCATTGTAATACGGACCATCATTGTTGGGTGCATTTTGACAATCATCATACTGATTGATAGCTGCATATTGAACATTGTTATTGTTGTTTTTTTATAGGAATGCTTCCATTTATTTGGTTGAGTGTTCCACTATTGGTTCTATCTTTGGAAACCATTATTACGATCAAGAGGATTGAAGTTGTTCTCCTCATTTTTGTTTCCTACATTATCATTGTTGTTTGCTGATGATGGGCCAAACACCAACCTTACCAACTCACAACCAAAAATGCAACAAGATGGAGACAAGAGAGATGAAAAAAATGCTTCATAAAGCATCCATTAATACTTGAAATTCATTACAATATTCTCCACATGGAAGAACTTCAAATTCTTACAATATAAGAGAGATTCCTCACTAAGGGCTTCCAACTAGAAGAGCTTACAACAAAGAGCTTCTTCTTGAAGACTTACACTTGAAGAGCTTCACCTTGAGAGCTTCTATTTCTCCAACTTCTACTTCTCAAGCTTCCTTAAGAGAGATTACATTCGAAGAGCTTGATTACAAATGAACATAAACCTTCCTTAAATAGGCACTTACCACCCAATGGATGATTTATCCACAACATCCTAGAATATCCACAACCTTCTAGAATTTCACCTACAACCTTCTACAATATCTACAACTTTCTAGAATTTCCACCTAAATACAACTAAGCACCACCATGCAGCCCAATTAGAAAATTACATTTCCTTCATATAACAAATATTAAATGCATGATTCAAGGAACTTTCCACAAACTTCTAAGATGCCACCTACACACCTCGATTAATGGAATAACAACTATTTTTATTATTTTTCTATTTACGCCACCTATGCACCTTGAAAATAGAAATTCCTCTTTTCTCCTTTTTCCCTTATTTTATTTTTAAATTATTTTTCCTTGTATTTTCGTTACTTCTTCTCTCCTCCACAATTTTTTTTTCTCGCTTTTTTTTTTTTTTTTTTTTTTTTGTGAATAAATAATTTTCCCATGCAAGATGCTCCTGCATCAGATGCAGGAGCATCATGCATCATTTGCACTAAAGTTTCTGTTATAATTTTGGCCATAATTGTTGTTGTAAGGACCAGCATTGTACCTTTGAAATTTTTTGTTCTATCCTTGTGATAACCTTAGACAAGTCAATTTTTTATTCATTTGGGACATTGTATTTTTCATCTAACCAAATTTAGAAACAAAACCATTGTCTTCTTCAATGGGTGCAATTTCCTTTTGCTCAAAAAAGGTAGCTTTCAGAGGTTCAAACCCTGGATACATTAGAGCAAGATTTTGCAAGATTTTGTAGAGCAGGTGCCTGTTGTAATGGAATTGGATTCATAGGTATGAATTGACTAGGCACCGAAGGTACTCCAATAGGGTATGTTGGCATCATTGTGATAGCTAGAGTTGGAAACATTAATCCTCCTCCATTAGGATTAGCTTGCTTAGTAAAGATAATTGCCTCTACGAAGACTTTATCCAATGTGTCGATATTTGCTACAGGAAGCTTTCTCAAAAAATATGCAATAAGATGGTCCATAGCATTTAGATAAATATGAATAGCAACTTCAACTGGTATAGTGTATGGTGTCTCCAGCTTGCAATATGCCATATGAAAGAAATGGTTGAAGCGAGAAGCTATCTCGGCTGGGTCCCTTTTGATTGATATGAATTGTTGATGTATCACAGCTAGGTTGATGAATGTTTTGAATTGTTCCAAGAACAATTTTTGAAAGTGTCCCAATTTCCAATGCATCTAGGTGGTAAATTAATGTACCAACTGAAAGCAATTTCCCCCAAAGAGTAGGGGAACAAATGAAGAACCATGTCCTCATTAGCAACCTGCTTGTGGTTGCAAATTTCCTTGAATACCTTGACATGATCCTCGGTAGTTCGTGTCTCACTATAGATTAATCTTGGGTAAAACTTCTATGGATTCTTAGGGAGGTCATGGAGTGCACCTCTCAAATTTATTGGTGAGTCTACAACATTTGCAAAAAAGGCATTAAAGAGGGTTTGGCAGACTTAAAGGTGGTCATCGAGGAGTAGATATTGGAATATGTGGTGGTCCACTAGGTGGTTGGAGTGGAGGTGGAGTTGAAGAAGATGATGAAATTTTGAATGGAAGTGGTTGAATTTGGAAAATTCCCTTGTCACTACGTGGTTTGCAAAAGTGGGTAAGCTCAAGAAACTCATGTGCCCTTGGTGTAGACCTTAATGTTCACTGAAATGGGGATTTTGGATCAATATCCTCCAGTTTGCATCAATTCTAGAAAAAATGTACCTGTGCAAAAGTACACTTTCTCACATCTCTAAATTTTGCATACCATAGAGTTTTGTGCACCTGCACACCTACGAAGTTACGGATTTACGGACCTACGTACCTATGAATTTGAAAACCTACATACCTATGAAGTTGTAGACCTAAATTTCTCAAAAACTCAAAATTTTTTTTGAACTTGTGTGAAGCGCAAACTTTTACAAAAAGTCCAGAATTTTAAAACTTTGACAAATTTTCCACTTTTCTTCAAGATCTAAAAGTGTAGCCCTCCTTCTAGTGCCACTTCTATTGAGCTATCATTTTACACAATGGTAAATGACAGGGATTCTTGTGAACTCCTCTCTTGAAAAGCTAATCTTGTGAATCAACTCCAAGGTTCTAGTTGATCTTGTGACGTATTGGAACCCACCCAATTGAAGATAAATGTGAATGCTCATGAGGAGGCCTTTGCTAGTTCATTTTGATTTCAGAGGGAATGTAGAATCTGCACACTATTTCAAAAATAACACTAAAAAAAACTATATATTTGTATTTTATGTTTTTGATGAATGTAATCTAATAATGCAACTAATATGAATTCCTATTCCAACAAGGGGTTACCAAAGAAAATTAAAAAAAATTCAAAGAAAATAATGTGAAATTGAAATCCTAATGGACATAAGCTACAGAAAAAAACACACTACGAGTTAAGCTTTTGAAGAGATCAGTAGGTAACTAATGAAAATAGGAGCATCACTTCCTAGATTCTACTAATGCAATCGTCAATGGGAAATTTCAATAACTGAATGATGTTTCACTCTTCATCAAATTGCAAGGCCATAAAAAGTGCACTCATGTGAGACAAAGAGTTATGTAGGCACAATTTGGTGATTTCTTCTTGAGCTTGATACGTCAGTTGAATTTGTAAATCTATAGCAAACACCAAGACTAAAAGATCACACAACTAGAAACAATGCAATAAACCTTTGGCTCAATCACACTCTCATGAACAAAATTCACAAAATAATGGCATATTTAGGCAAGAATCAGTACACTCCAAATGTGAGCACCAAAAGCATAATTTTATTGCATAATAAGAGCGTCCCCGATTACAAATTACAATAGAGTATTTATAAGAAATCCTCTCCTCAATTTGTGTTGAGAGTGAGAGATATCTGTCATGCAACAATATGCTTTTAAACAATAAAACAAACTAAATATATACAATCTAATAATCTAACTGGTGCTTAGTAGGACTCCATCAATATTTTATTCATTAATTGGATGCATGAACCTTTACATGTCAAAAACAAAGAAATTATGAGAGAAGAAAGAGGAGGAAGCTCTGAGTTGAAGTAGAAGCATAAGGAAGTGCCAAAAATAGAAGTTGGTCCTTTACTAGGTGTGTTCAAAGTTAAACTGCCATCAGAATGCATTCCTGATGCATGGAAAGCACTACTTTTGGAACAAGCAATTAACTATTGGTGCACCTCTAAATTGAAAAGTTGTAGACCTATAGACCTATGTACCTACAGAGCTCCAAAGCTATGGAGCTACAGACCTTGATAGGGTCAAATTCTCAAAATTTTATGGAGTGTCAAAATTGAAATTTTTGCATTTGGGTTTTTTTCTTCTTCATCCCAAAGCCATTTTTAGATGTTTTCCCTTGAATTTCTCTTTCATCTCAATAATCTTAGCCACATCTGGTAGATCTAAAGCCTCATATTTATCTTTTACCTCTGTTGGTAATTGTCTACCTCAATTCAGGTGTCAGCAAAATCCTTGAGTTTGGTATCTAATTCTAACAATGCTTCTTCAATCCTAAGGGCTCATCAAATTTCCTCATCATTAGAAACATCCACAAAAATCTTCCTAAAATTCTCCACTACTGTCTCTACATGTAACAACTTTTCTCGTTCCTCATCTTCAAAGATATACAAGCATGCATCACTATAGTGTCTCTCTGCTTCCAAAATTCCCTCTCGAGCTTGGTCCTTAACCTGATGAATCTCCTATTGTAATGTTCCCATTACCTTATTGATATCCACTATCTTTTCTATCCAGTCATAAATAATATCTAATTCTTCTTTGGTATATACATCACTTAAAATTTGGTACCTTTGCGCCTTTATGACTTGTAGAGTTTACAAATCCTTACTCTAGGCCCATACTTCATCCATAATACTGAAGTCTTGCTTCAAAATTGCTATGATTTTATTCACATTCTCCTATGTAGCATGCAGTAACTTCAAATTCCCTGTGATGATTGTAACACCTTTCTCCTCAAAAATTTCCTGCCACTGCTGATAGGCTTTCAAAAATGAATTAATGTGCACTACTCCCCCTTCTCTGAGAATAATTTTCAAAGTCCACTCAAGGTGTTCAAGATCTATAGGACCAACTACTTTGGCTAGATATCCCTTTAGAATCTTGACTTGCTTTCAAAGTGCTTGGAGTTCGGCCTCATCCTGTTCCATATGCTTAAGGATCTCTTTGACTCCTAGGATCATCATCAATTAGCCTGAATCCCATGTAGGCCTCCCCAACATAACATCCTTCAATTCATAATCCTCAAGATCAAGACCTTCTGTATCTATGCCTTCAAGATGGAGAGCCACTTATGCAAATAGTTCTTGGTTCCTTTTGCTGGTGACAAATGCCAATGGCATTGCCTTGTGTGATGGAGACTCAGGTTTATTCAAAATATTTGCAATGTCACAAATGTCTTCTTCTAAAGCATAGAATTGAGGCTTAGTACTCCTCATTATCTCCTTTTGAATCCATCTAGGAATGCGTCTTGCTGAGGACCTAGCTCTTGATGATGAAGGGGTATGTTCTAAAACTTCCTTCCCTTTATCGCTCTTGCTTGGAGTTGTCTCCTGTAAGGAGGGCTCCTCTTCTGTAGCCTTAGTCTTAGTAGACCTTGTAGCCTGAACCTTAGTGTCTTGGGAAGTTGATTAAGAATATTCCACCATTTGTCCCTCCTTTGACACTTCATCGATCAACATTTTTTATGGTATCTCCTTTAATGATGGCTCCTTTTGAACCTACTCTTGCTCTATACTCTGAGGTGGATGAGTCATCAAGCCCTGTTCTACCACTATAACTCATGGTTGAGATGGAGGAGTAAGACTAGGACACTATGTATCTGGTGGCATCTACATCTAGTCTTTCCATTGAGGTTCATCTATAGGAGTGTCCTTGATCTTATCCCCAATCAACTCTGTACCTGCGAGCATGCAATCAAAATCTAACACTGAAAGAATGTCATCACCCTCTTCACTCTACTCATCCACCCACTTATGTAGTTCATCTTTCAAGGAAGAGAGTTCTACAGGTTTTGCTTGGGTGGATGGCAAGGTACCCATCGCACTATTTCTCCTTTGTAATTCTACAACTCTTGCTAATCAAGTTCTTCCTTATAATGGCACTTGTTCTTCTTCCTCTTCTGACTCTTCTTCTTATTCCTTTTCATATCCCTCTAGAATGTTTTTAGGAATAGATGGGGAAGGGACCAATCTTCCTTTGATCCTTTGACTCTTTTTCATCTGGATCTTAATCCTCTTCTTTTGTTTCTTAGGGGTAGAAGGAGAAGCTGGTTCTTCTTGCACTGAAGGAATGGAGACTTGTGAAATCTCTCCCTCTTCTAGTTGGCCAAGCACAATAGGAGGAAATTGAGGTTCATCCTAGACTTGAGTAGCTCCAATATCTTTGGACCCTTGTGCACTCTTTTGTTGCTACTAGGGAGGTGCCTATTCTTTAGCCTATTCTGTCTGAATCCTCTGAGGGAAGTTCCTCTTTCTTTTATTCTTTCCCTTCCTCTCTCGAGGGTTATAGTATCCAACTGGGCTATCAAGCTGGTAACCATCTTTGGCCTGATAGGAGACCAGGCCACAAAGGTAGGAATTGTTACCTTCTTTCCTCTACCTCTTTTTGGGTAGGCATGCACATGAAAGAATACTGTATCAAGAATTGGATCAAGTCCAAAATGCTTCTTGATCCAATTCTTCATCATTTTGATGAAATGTCTCACTCAATGATTAATATCATCATCCTCCTCCTTGTCAACCTCAGCTTTCATAATGGGTCTTTCACCAATCTTGTCTGAGTTGAATAGTGGGTCCAATAAATCCTTAGAATCTTGTTGCCTTATCCCCTCGGGGATGCTCAACTGGAGAACCTTCTCTGATAGATAAAAAGTCATCCTACAATAGTCCCTAATGTGAACATCATAGTCATTTGTGGAATTCATCCAATGATCTTCAACCACATCCTCATGATGGAAGTCCTTTCCTACCAAACTCTTCATTCTCCCAATATTGTCAAAGTAAGGTTGGGGAGAGTTGTACTCTTCAAGGGGATAATTCTCCCACTCCCACTCGAAGGATGGAATATCTTGCTTCCTTTTCACCTAATATGATCCAATGACCAATGGCCATGCCCAACAAGGCGTCCATTGTCTCTCTTTATCTTCTCATAGGCCAACTCAATTTGTTGGGCAATCTTCAATAATACCAATTTGTCACTTGGATATCTTAGGAGCTTCTTAGGATTGATGGAGGCACCGGCTACCCAAAGATATGTGAACATCTTGAACTAAATGAAGTAGGATCTGAGAATTGTAATCTATGCTTTGGCTTCATCAGATAACCTCTTCCCATAATCTCCCTCAATGCATCAAATGATCGCAAAAATGAATGTGTCATTCACAATTCTATATTCTTTGCTTTGTGCTGAGAGCTTCTTCTTCACAAGCTAAGGGTAGACTATGTATGACCAGGCATTAGGATCCTACATACTATCGTTAGTTGCTCACACAATTTTTCACTTAGTGTGGTGGCCCAATCGATGGGTTTCTTTGCTGCTTTGATGGTCTCAATGAAGTTGACCATGAAAGTTTGAGGTGGCCAACTGTAGGTAAGCCCATAACTTTTCTTAAGAGAATGATGGAATAACCGATATCCTCCGTCATGTATCCTTGGGTCATATCCACTTTTCTTGTTATCTTTCCCCTAGGAGGCTTCTCAATGAGGTATGATGATTGTATAATGTCTTTTGCCTCCTACTAGTGCTCCCTATACCATCTCTCAGCTGCTTCATATAAGAGTCTAATGAACTAGTCTACTCTTGGGAGATGGAAGACCCTCTCAATGTTATTAAGTCGTAGATCCAACACAACCTCTCCTGTGATGCTCTTGACAACCCTTTCCTTAGGAACAAAACATTGTGCCAGGACCATAATTAGTTTAGCTGATTGTATTGACACAGGATGTGAAGCTATGTTCACCAACCTAGAACGGATTAGTGAAGATACAAGAGCTTATCTCTCAATTGGTTTGTTACAGATTCTAAGGAATTCTCCTAGATCTATGTGCCCTAAATCAGTATCCTAATTTTTGCATGGTCATCATGAAATCTTTACTTCAAGAGTATGCCTTGGAACTTGAATATGATAGGATTGGGTGCTACTCTAGATTAGGACACCATTTGATCACTTGCACGCCACAAGAAAAAATGCTTGTTAGGTCAATGATACAACTTAGAAATAAAATGTAAAAGCTTTGAATTTAAATAAACAAAATGAAACACCCAATTTGGGAAATTTTATTGATTGATTTATTTATTTTTTTGTTCTATTATTTTATTTATTTATTTTTGTATTTTTTGTATTTTTTAATCTTTTCAACTTTTTGATTTTTTTTGTGTTTTTCAAATTTTTTAATTTTTTGAGTTTTTTCTATTTTTTTTTTTTTTTTTTGTGTTTTTAAAACCTTTTGACTCTAGCATGTTTTACCGACTCTTGAACTGTGAGTTCAAGAGTCCGAAAAAAGTAGGGGGTCCTCATTCCTGACTAGGAATAGGGTGTGTGTTGTGAGACCACAGCACATCTCTCTCTCTCTCTCTCTCTCTCTCTCTCTCTCTCTCTCTCTCTCTCTCTCTCACACACACACACACACACACGCACACGCATGCACACGCACATGCACACGCACACGCACACGCACGCATGCACATGTGCACATGCATGCATGTGCGCACACACACACACACACACACACACACACACACACACACACACACACATTTTCCTTCTTGAGATCTATCTGATCTCTCCCTTACCCATCCTTTCTCTTCATCTCATCTCTTCACCCTACCTCTTATCCCTCTTCTCCCTTTCTACCCAATTTCACCTCTTGATTATTATCTATCCTTTTGGATTATTATTTTGTTTTGTTTAAAGTTGCCATTCATATTGTCTTAGATTCTAGTTTAGGTTGTAGTAATGATTCAATTTATTTTATCATTCAATTATTTATAGAATTCACATTTAAGTTGATTTTTTAGTAGTTTTTTGGGGATTTATTTTATGATTAGGCCTAAATTTGGTATTATGTTTAATTAACCTTGAGATTAAAGTTTACTTAAGTGTCTAACTTTATATTAGTGTTAGTGTTATGGTTGTACTTGTTGTAGATTAAGATTAAATTAAATTTATTATTATAGTTTGTTTTTAGATTATTATTTTTTGGATTAAATTAGATTCAAGTATATTCAAGAATTTAAAAAATGTATTAGATGTAAATTGATATGGTTTTAAAGATGTATTTATATAATTGATATTTTAGATTTATTTTGTTAAATAGTAATTTTGTGAATTTTTATGTTGTTTACATATATACAGATTATATTTGATGGACCCACCCCTATCCTCTCCCCCTCCCCCTCCCCCACCTCACCCCCTCTATATCCACCTCCATGACCACATATTCCTCCACCACCTAACATAGAGGATCTGAGGGAGAGCATGAGGTGCAACCTTCATGAGCTCATGCAAGATATTAAGACCACTACACATGAGCCTCCCCCCCCCCCCCCCCCCCACCCCCCGCCCCAACCTATATTTCCTTGCAAATAGTATGCAATGCATTATACACTCTATTGAGCATTTCCCCCTCTATATCCACCTCCATGACCACCTAGTCCTCCACCACCTAACATAGAGGTTGAGGTGCAACCTTCACGACCTCATGCAAGATATTAAGACCACTAGACATGAGCCTCCCCCCCAACCTATCTTTCCTTGCAGATAGTATGCAATGCATTATACACTCTATTGAGCATTTGTATAGTGAAATTGATCGCTTTAAACTATGGAGGAAAAATATGTGTGTCTTAAATTCTAATGGCCTATCTTATAAAATGGTCCATCAAATCAAATTAAATAAAGGTCATTTTAAAAGATAGTTTGTAAACCCTAAGAAGGGTCTTGAGATAAGCAAGAAGAAGCATCACATATCTATTAGATGGTGCATGCATCCTCATATATTAGAGCACTTTTGGGAGCGGTAGTCAATGGTATTTGACCATCCACCACATACAAGTCATGAGGTGCCTATCTACTTTGTTAAGAAACCATGGGATGAGTTTGAATTGGGTTTGAAACCCAATTATTTTGATCTTAGAGAATTTCAGGAGGTTGGTGGAGGGATGTCTCAAGATAGGCCTAGGAAAAAGCTCAATGATAATATGAGGAATCAAAAATGTCCTTAGCCTCTTGTACCACTTCCTACACTAGTTGTCCCAATATCTATCCATCATCGAGTGGTGTCATCTGCTCTTACTTCATTGAGTGCCCTTTTAGGCAATTTAGCAAAGTAGTGGATGAAAGCAACACATATTTTTCCACTTGGACACATTTGTACCAATTGTAGAGGTATATGTAGAGGCCCTAGGGTGGTCCTGATGCAGTAGAGGATGACCATGATGCTAAGGGCCCTGGTTTTGATGATGAGGTGTATGTTGCTCATGGTGGTGGTAGTGATGAGATTGATGTTGAGTCATTTGTTGACCTTCTTTCTAGAGAGGGAGGGAGTGAGGAGCAATAGGTAAAATTTAATTTTAAAATTTATAAAGTAAATTTATTTACTTTCTACATATATGCATAATTGTATTAACCATATTAATGTATTTTAATTTTCAATTAATAGAAGATGGATGATATTGTTCCCCCTAGGAGGTAGTATAATCTTTTTTCGAGACCTTCAAATGTTGGCATCCCTCATACAGTATGCACTTTGAATTAAACTATAAATAATGTACATTGGAACTTGAATTTAATAACATTTTCTCATATATTCTTTTATCTTATTTTGTGGGGATTGTTGTCTATTACATAGTCTAATGCTTGTACAAGTTTTGATCCATCGACCACTGAGGGGAAAACTCAAATATGTATTGTATGAACTATGTTTGAAGACAAATGATTTTTACTATTTTTATGTACACAATGTTATTATAACTTATCTTCAACTTTGATTCATGTACAATAATGTATTTTGGTTTTATTAACTAGAGATGGACCATACTTATCCATATATGTCCCAGTATAGTCTATTTTTGACTCCTTTGTCTTTTGACCTTTTTAGACATGTCAATGATCATCATGGTAGCATATCTGTAGACACATCCATGACATTGGCTACTACTCGGGTATGATATATATGTTTTTATTTCAAAAAAATGTAGTGTAAATTATGTACTTTGTAATTCATGTATATATAATTTTGACTCAAGGTTTATGTCTCTATGATTTTAGGACTATGTTCCCATGAGAGTTGTTGAGACTATAGGACAAAGCCAGATGGAGGTATGAGCATCATTCTTCCAGGTCAGTACTGTGATTTATACATACATAGCTCATTTTGATCTTTATCAAATTTTATAAATTTATGTATTCAAAATTACAAGACCTCACCATTGCCACATTTGGTAGCTGCTTTCATAGTCCATCTCCTCCTATTATAGAGGAACACCTATCACATGTGGTATTATTTTTAATAAGTACTACATATTTAATTTATTTGCAAGCTAGATTTTGAAACCCCTTTCAATTAAGCATGTACATATTGTCTTCTCAGGATGTGACATGCCATGCCCCACAGGATGTCCCACATGATGAGACACATCATGTTACACAAGATGATCCATTTTAGTCCTCTTCATATGGAGTAAAGAGGACTATAGATTAGATAGATTAAGTCTTTTCACACCTTTAGATTGTGATTTTATGATACATATTGTTTACTCTGATCCACTTTGTATTAGGATAGTTAACTGCATTATATGTATTTTTTGACTTCATAGATCATATTATGACATGTTAGACCATGTTATATATTTTTATGACTTCTTATCATGGTAGTGTATGCAGTATAGATTATTATGTTATCATGTTGTAAGTATGAACTATTTTCTTTATTGTGACATATTTTATTCATGTTATGACACATTTTGTTATTATATGTTACATGAGTTCAATAATTTTAATTAAATATAGATACATTAATTTAGACATGTTTGAATGTAAAATTAGTGGAAAAATATAGGAGGTCATTACTTTGATTTACGAAGAACTTTAAATATCATGTGCACACCTTTAACTTTCAAATAGAAGCAAACTCCTATGTTTTACACAACTGAAATCATATAAATTTAAAATAGGTGAAGTCTTATATGTATAACACAATGTGAAGGACATAAATAGAAGTGCACTCTTGTTTTAAAATGTTTACTACATATTTTCAAAAAAAAAAAATTATTCAACGCATTTCTTCAAACGAGGTCCTGCAAAATAAAATTTTAAAACAAAAACATGTTTTAAATTAATAAGAGCTATTTTTATTATGCAAATATGTGTAATGTATGTACTCTCTATGTGTAATTGCACAAGATGTTGATGTTTGATACACCATAAACATTAAAATTTTCATAAATTGTAATTGAGATAAGAGGTATATATAAATTCTCTAATTTTCTATTGACAACGCATACATAAATTTAAATTATATAACTACATATATAAAAGGAGCACAATAAAGAAAAAACTTACATGTGTTTGATTTAATTGTAGTGATCCTACTATACCATTTACATCCTCTCTCTTTTGCAATGCATCTATGATTGTCTCATGCTCATCCATTGAAATCATCCATAATACTTTATTGGCGGGTCTCCCTTTGTATCTTTCTAATTTGATATTCGTTGCCACAACCAAATGGAAATAGTGTAAAATCTTCTTTGCTAATTGGTAGTCTTCAAATTCTAGTAAACCATTTCTTCTTGTTAGGTATGTACGTAGCTAGGTGCCAGCTATAATGGTAGACCCAATTGGATACTCAAAACCATCATCATTTACTTGATGACATATCAATTTTTTCTTAGGTTCCACACATCTAGCTAGCCAATACTCAGTATATTTATCATTTTCATTAGGTGCAATAACATCATAAACATGTCCTACAAGATAAGATAAAGTACATAAACACTTTAATAACATGCGCACATAAATAAATAATATATTAGTGACATGTACTTGATTGATATTAAAGATTTATGTTGCCAATCTTCAACCCATTCTGTATTCTCATAGTCTTCCCATTCACCTGCAAGAAAAAAGTGACAAAAACAAGCAAGGTCCCTAGTCCATATAGTCAAAGTGTTAGAATCTGAACTCCTAAATGAATGTCATTTATCTAGCCCACTAATTGTGTCATAGTCATATCTTGAAGGGATATTCTTCTCTTCAACTAGATAGAAGAAATGTCTAATTGTAGAGTTATAACTTGATCATTTGTATAAAAATTTATTACACCATTCCACAATCCCATGTGCATTTTTGAATTTTTCTTTTTCCTTAATTTTTAATTTCTCTCTACAAATGGCTTTCTTCATGCATGCACCAATACCATCATGTTCTCCTTTACCATGTGCAGTCCTAAAAAAACTCCACAAATGTTGGACATTAGTTTTTATATGTGTCCTACTCAACCAATAGAATATTCTAGCATTCTCGAATTATCCTGTAAATTTATCTAATCATATTTAATGCCATGTCGTTTGAATTTGTCTTTCCTTTAAATTATCATAAAAGACCTTGAAACAATATTGGACAAACTCAAATGAATGAAGTTTATTACCAGTCATATGGAAATGGTACTCTCGAAACATTTTTTGATGCTCCTTTATACTATCAGGTGCATGCCTATAAACTATATGAACATAAAATGTTACTTAAACTAAATTGTAATATTTTGGTTGTACCTCATATTGCAGTGCAAGTGTGTAGTTCTCTACAAAGTCAACAACTAAAAGTTTAGTACCAATTGGAAATGTGTTCTTACATATGTGAAATTATCCATCAAGCCATCTAGCATATTGAGAGTCTTTAACATATTTTGGTATGATCACACTCTTAAACTCATCCATAAATTCATGACAAGTAACTTTATCTATAACTAGATCACACCTTTTTTCCAATCTTCCAATCTTTCAATAAATATTCAATAGTTTTGAATCTTTTCACATCAACTAATTGTTTTCCAAAAGTAGTCAAAGAATTTTCATGCAAACATTCATCTAACAAAGAAAGATTGCCACAAATATCACATATACCAAAAATACATGTATTGAAAAGAAAATATTGGTCGTTAGATGGTTCACAAAACAAACCTGACATGAAATCCTTTATAGTTTGAGGTGGTATTTTTATACCACATTCCTACAACATTTCTTTACTGTGCATGGTACCACATATAGATCAAAATACATTATAATGGTAACAAAATTGAACATGAGTTTAAAAAAAACATGTGATTCTTTCCTTGTTAATCCATACATACTATGCTTTACACTTTTCAAAAGATCTTTGACTAATGGTAATAGTTAACACCTTATCATCTAAAGATTTTTTGTACAATTTAGTTTGAGTCATGTCCAAAAGGTGTTTAGGATGTGGATCACATATTTTTTTAACTAGCTATCAATTTAAGAACATCTCTTGAATTAGGTGATACTCTTGTATTATCATGCCAAAAAAATTTAACCAAACTTTTGACTTCACTAGTAAGTTTCATTTCAAATCTTGGGAGTCTACCACTAGAAGTCCACAAACTATTTGTTGGATCACATTCAAAGTTAACCCTTCTCTTTACAAATCTTTCTAAAGTCTTTTGATTCATATTGAGATATCCACTTATGCTACTAATCAATCTTTTGTTAGTAGTTGATTTATTAAATAAAGTTGTTGTTATTGCTAGTTGTGTTGTATTCTTATCTTTAGAGCAACTTCTCTTTTTGATAACATCAAAGGCACTAGGAACAATGGATATAACTTATTTTAAAGAATCATTTTTATTCTTGGGTTTTGCATACATTTCTAACATTTTCATTTCTTTTCACATTTTAGACATTTTAATTAGTTTCAACATCAACTAACATTAAAAACAAAATTTCTTATTATACAAAAAATGTTAATATAATCTAGTAGCACGTGTCTTAATCTGTCTCCATGAAACCAATCCATGAAGATTATCTAGAAAATTATTTAAAAAATTAAAATTATGTTCACACACTTTAGTATCATTCAGATTTTCTTGTTCAATACTTGGTGTTTCCATATCTACATTCATACCATTACATTATTTTCAATTAGCATTTCATTTTCAGTGTTATTTGGAATTTGAATGTCATTTTCATTTTTTCTTGGTCCTTCTTTAGGGGATTGAATTTCCATTAGAGTTTTTTTTACATGGTCATTTGGGAATCTATTCTCATGAAGAAAAACTAAATCATTTAAATCATAACCTACTTCTATAAAATTGACAATTTCATCATGAGAAAAAACTCGACAGTTTGGAGAGATGCCTACATTAAATGTTTGATTAGAATGTGCACCTAAATCTCCTTATATTGGGTTCTCTTATTTAGCCTCTTCATCCATCATGGTATCCTCAATGTTTTTCTCTTTTGGAACATTGTTCAAATCTCTAATTCTTTGGCTTCTCTCTCTTTGACATTGTGCTTTATTCTCTTTGTTTGTTGCAATCTCCTCATTTGTTAGAACTTTTATTTTCTTCTTTCTTCATTGTTTTGATCCCATATTTGCACTAGTTTTGAATTCAAATCATTAGCTTGAAAACTGTAGAAGATAACAAGAAAATAAAATAATTGTGACAAAAAATTATTGTTGTAGATCGAAAGTGTTATTCAATCATTTCAATGATTGAAAAGTTCTTTGTGGGGCATCTTTTGAAGCCCAATGGGTACTTCAAAATTGGGTACCTGATTCTAAATTGAGCATCCAAATTTTTAAATAATCGATTCTCTAATTGTTTAAATATCGGGTGTCTGATTCCAATAATGGCTAAATTAGAATCAGGCACCCACTTTTTGAATTGCAAATCTGGTATCTGAATTCTAATGCCATGGGCAGGAATTTTCCATGCGTGGGAATTTGCATTGGATTTTTCCTTATCAAAAGGCATGGCATAGGCCTGGTGGGACCAAGCCTATTCCTTTATGAACAAAATTTTGACTAAGGTATTTAATAGATAATTTTAGGGATTCTCATCATTTTTATACAGTTGTCCCAATTGAATTTTTTGACAAAACAAAAAACCCATTGTAAGTCTTAGTGTTCTAATTTCAAAAATGTAAATTTTATAGTGTAATGAGTTCACTTGCTATTTTTGCATTATTTATTAATAAAAAGTGTCTCTTAAATATAAAATAGTTAGATTCACTAAAACTTTAATAACTTTTTTTATTTTTCATATTTCTTAAATTAATTTACATGTCATCAATTTCACACAATTATTTAATAGTTAAAGAAAAGAATCCAAAATGTTAAATTTTCATTGAATTATGGTGTCCGTACATGAGAGGTTTTAGAAATTAGCTTAATAATCAATTAAAAATTAATAAAAATTAAATTATTCTTTTAAAAATTTAAGAAAAATATTCTCATCAATCATTATTATGTCAATTAACGTTGTTCAAAATCAAAAAAATTCATTGGGTTGTGTCAAATTATGGTGTCTGTACATGAGTGTGGTATGGTCCTAAAATATGCATTTTTAAAAAAGTGGTTTTTAAAGATCTATACCAAAAAAAAATCTATCATATGTGTATACACATAAATTACATATTCAAAAAGGAGATTCTAGACATTACAAATTCTAATTCTAAATTTTTTTAAAAATATTTAATCTATAAATGCCTCAAATTTTTGCATCAATTGACAAGATATTTTTAAAAGAGGAAAAACACTTCAACATTTTGGCCTTAAGTGAGGCCCAACTTCTTGTACTAACCCTCAATCCTATCATATTTCATAATAATAGTTATTTTATCTATTTCAATATCCTCATTAATCCAAAATTATTGTAACTCTCAAAAAATAAATTATAACATAATTTTTCACCTTTCTCATTGTGCCATCATTCATATTAGTTTCCTGAATGAGGAGGACATCCTCTTTGAGAACTTGAAGAGAGCACTACAACATATGCTAGCATATGTTGTTTTAAGTGACTATTCATCACTTTGAGATTCCAGTATAGTATTCTAATCATAAATGTTTTTAATATAGCACCAAAAAAGTGACCACAAAAACTAGCATCTAACTAACCATTTAGACTTTGTCCTCCCCACACAGACGTCCATTAACAATAAAAATTCCTAGTTTTCCTTAAAAAAATTCTTTAGATATTGGACCATATTCATTAGTTATCGTGACATTTTTATTCCCTTTCTTAACATCTACATTATAATTCATTTTGTTCTTCTTATCAACTTTAGTCCACTCACTCTCCTCAGTAAACTCTTTTTTTGAGAAACAACTAGAATCCCTTAGAGTAGCTATGTTATCAGATCTTGATGATCCATTAAAAAAATGATAACTTCATTCCCCACTCAAGGACTTGGGATAAGAGAGAACCACTAAAATAGTTGAGGTTGATTCAAAAGGGCGGGCTTACTACCACCTCCAAAGAAGTCACTAATTCAGGCTTAGAAGATTTGGCCAACTTGTCCAAAAGAATTTGTTGGGAAGGTGTAAGAAGAGGGATAGATTTAGGAATAGGGATAATAGTACCTTTAGACCCTACAAATTCTTTCATCACAAGAGGGTCCATATTCTCTAGAGAGATAGGGAATTTCAAAGGTAAGACATGTACATCCATGAATGACATGAAAGGTCAACAAGACCATATCCTTTGTATCTCACACAAAATGGATCTTCCTTTTCAAAACTAGTAGTTAAACGTAGGAATCCAACTTGGATTTTAGGGTTATAGGTGTAGGGAGAATGTTATTAACTTGGACACTAACACAAATTCTAGCAAAAAGAAAATGAGATTTAGTCTGAATAACCTTGTCCATCGAAAAAAGGGACCCAAAGGCTTCCTCTACACCTCTAAATACCTCAGTATTACAAAATTCTAGCAACACTCATGGTAGTCTGACCAACATTAGTGTAGAAGCTCCCAAGACAAAAAAAAAAAGGGTATAGTTTTTGTCTCCACTTACAAACATTAAAGATATTCTTCTTATTAGACCCTAAACACCAATGTGTGTTAGTGAGGACCTAGAGAAAATCCTCACTGAATCTAAAAGAAAAAAACAATAAAACCATTTAGGAGAACATTAATCTTAATACTTCCTTTCAAACTCCATGATCCTATAGCCCATTTCCTAATTTGATCAATGGTTGGCCTAAAAAGAAAGAAATGACTGACCAAAGAAAGCTCCATATCACTAATGAAGTCATCAATAATATCATCATGGACCTAGATCTCACTTCCATTCACAATGTATAAACTGAAGGATCCTGCAATCCTTACTTATTAGGATAAACACATAAAATTATGACAATTGGTCCACTTGAATTCTAAACAATCTTTTTTTTTCCAAGAATATATAGTTCATATCTTTTGTAATATGTTAATAACATTAATGTTAGACAATTATATAGCTAGCATCCAAGAAGATAGATATAGATTTTTTTTGGTTGCATTCATCGATCCCATAGTGAAACTCAAAGAATTAAATTAGTATGATTGTATTAAAATATTTTGTCATGTTGGGCCATGCGAAGATGATTCTAACATCACATAAAACTAGTGAACCTATCATTGCATTCTAATAGGATTGCAATTATATTTTCTCACATAAGAATTGATGAATATATTTCAATGATCATTTGATCAATACGATTGCCTCAAAACACAATAAATAGTTCAATAATTGTATACACGTAAAACAAGATTACATTAGTTTATTAATGTAAAGTAAACATAAATGTAATGACTCTGTGTGTGTGTGTGTGTGTGTGTGTGTGTGTGTGTGTGTGTGGGGTAGGATCATGGTCAACCAAACTATGTCCTTAAGTAGCAATGAAAAATCAACAAATTAAGTTTATTTCATCTTGACATGAAATTTTAAACTTTTTATGAACTTTCTATCAAAAAGTTGAGTGAAGAGAATATCTAGGAAATTGAATTTAGTTTCTAAAATACAAGGCCTTATCTAAAAATAAAAATAAAAAGTGATTGGTTAAAAAATTGAATTTTGATATAATAGTACAAAAATTTCTAGATAAAAATAAGACGTAGACATGTGTCTAACCAACTTAATCAAAATCAAATGATAATATATTTTAATAAGATTCTAGATATAAGTAGTAGACTCATGCTCAAATGTGACACATATTTTTGGGTATTTTTATTCTAAATAATTAATTAATTATTAATTTTCTATTATTGTATTTTTGGAATAAGAAAAAACTCTTCTATCTAGCCACCTTAAAGAATTCAAAAATCTACAAAATATAATTTTTTATTTCTTCTACTTATAGTAGAAGAAGCATAGAATGTGATGCATCTTTTGAATTTTAAAATTGTTGTACCATTATAGTTGTTTTTCAATCAACATGTCAATCATCACTTTATACCTAACTCCATTAGAAAATAAGTAATAATTACTTATTGAACTTGTAGTTTGAGAGACATTACATTTAGGGATAGGTAAGAAAAATTTTAAGAAATAATTTTCATTTCATCAAATCTTGGTGAAAAAAATGTCATTAGATACACATTTGAAGTAAAAAATACACAAGAATAGGCCAAAAATACATTTTTGGGACATTTTTTAAGTTGACCATGTAGGGTTGGTATCCAAAGATATACTAGGGCTTATAATGGTATTAAAATTTTTGTTTGGTATTAGGATAGGTGGGAAAAATTTGGAAGGGATTTTGAAATACTTTGAGATATTTCAAAACTACATATTTTTTAAATTGTCACTTTTTGGCACACCATGATCCTGCACAGACCCATATATATATATATATATTATATATATATATATATATATGTATATATATATATATATATATGTATATATATATATATGTATATATATATATATATATATATATATATATATATATATCTGTGTGTGTGTGTGTGTGTGTGTGTTTGAACAACCAAGTCACACAATTTTATTATTATTTAAAGTTAAAATATTGTTGACACAATTATTATTAACTAGAATATCCTCCTAGATACTCTAGTTAGTTCACTTATTTGATAAACTCAATACCTAGTCTATGAAATTAGTTAAGACAAATTAGACAAATAAGAAATCTCTAAAAATCTATACTTTCAATGGTATACTTGGAACTTCATATTGTGACAAATTAGACAAATAAGAAATCTCTAAAAATCTATACTTTCAATGGTATACTTGGAACTTCATATTGTTCAATTTTTTTGAAATAATGTAAAAACAAACTAACCAAGTGATGACAAAAAATAGTGGCATTCTTATCTCAACTAATCTATTATACTATGATAAAAATGAGAAAGTCCTTGAAAAATTCTAGTCACTAATGACATAAAGATCATTATATTTTGCAGTGCATATCATCTTCTTTAGATTGAGGAAACCTTGGAGATGGGATAGTTGGTAGAGTGTGAGCTTCATCTTGGAGGTGTTCTCCTTCATTATATAAATTCCTTTTGTTATTAAATATCAAATATTCAAGAATTATTTACCACTTTCACATAATTTGTAAATATCTTTGATGTTTAAAAAAATTAAATGTATTTTATGACTAATCCTATAGGCTACATCTATAAGAGATTATTAATTGTTGGTGATGAAGGATTTGAGAAATACATAATACAAATACACAAAGCCTAATGAATAACTACAAGTAAAAACTTGTCATAGAGAAGAAAAAGATAAAAGAAGGCAAGGGTTTTCTCTAAAAAATATGTAAATGTATTCTTAGAAAAAGAAGAGATACAAGACACTTACAAATGATCTATCCTTATAGAAGGAGATCAAAACCCAAAAAGGGTAACCTAAAATGTACAAAGGGTAACCTAAAAGGTAAAAGCCATTTAATAATTACTAATTAATTATTAAATGTGAATGCAAAAGTGCATAAAGTGAAATCTTAAGAAGGGAGAAAATGTAATTTAATTAGTGAAATTAAATTAACCTTGAGCAACGATGCAACTACAAACAGTGTAGAAAGAGAAAGGAAACTACAATGCAATGCTAAAAGAAAACTTGGGCCCCAGCAACAACACCTGATAAGGTACCCAATCAAAACCAAATCTCTATGAAATGAAGAAATAGAGAAAACCTAGTGGGAACAACTCTACTCCAAAAATAGATAGCTAAAAACCCAGTGAAGGACTACAGAAGCCTCACATTAGAGGATTGTTCCAAAAAATAGGAAGAAAGAGTGATCATGAAGAAACATAATTGAAGCATGAAGAAGTCACAAAAATTGTCAAAAATAAACTATTGATCTAAAGAACCTCCACTAAAATAGAACTTAAGTAGGTAGAGAAGACTGTAACTTGCATTGAATCAGGAGACACTCAAAGGCAAGCAACTGAACTCGAAGATATAGATGGCATGAAACACCAATGCCTGAAGAGATGATCAATCAAAGCAAGGAAGCATGAGAAACAATAGAACAATGCCCCCTAATGCTGATAAAGGTAAGGCAACAAGAAACTGAGAAAGTTGGCCAATAACGCTTGCAAAAAAGAAAGAACCAAGAACATTGAGAGTGAGGAAAAGGTACAAATAACTATAAAGTCACGTGTGATCGATACATCATGGGGCTAATTTCATGCAAGGGACATTCACATGATAAAAGAAGATGGCACTAAAAGGAAAACAACTATCCCCCAAGGCACTTTATAATGTAGTGTGAGTACAATAACTCATAATGATGTGCAATATCCCAAAATGCAAGGAGTGACACTTTATCTCAGTGTGTTTGAATAAACGTTCTTACAAATGATATCAACAATGATAAAAAAGGGAAAACAACTATTACAACAAATATTATAGCTCAAAAGAAGAAATCTCATGCCACAAAAATGATCCTCGAACCTAAAACACCTAAGATATCAACTATAGTTCAATAAAACAAAGCCCAAAAATAGAAAGATCTTGGAGTAGAATTTGGAAGAGAAACCAATATTTCTAGAAAGATAACTAAATGAGCTTTCCAAAAATATAACATTTTTGAAAAATGAAGTTGGTTTGTTCAAGATATGCCCTCCAAAGTGTAAAATAGAACACTTGAATTTGAATTCCCAAAAAGGAAACAAAACTACATCAAAGCCAAAAAACTTCTTGCACCATTGTCTTCATCTCAAAACCATTTTTCCAACACTTCTTTTATATCAAAAAAGACCCCCATATGCTCAAGATATGGCTAAAAAATTAATACATGGTCAAAAAATGCCTAAAGGGCATGCAAGTGAGATGATTTTATGCTGATATCATGCTGATGTTAGTAGATTATGCATTAAAATTGATGGTTTGGGGGGCCATTGCAACAAAAAAAGACTGCCATGTGGCATCTGTGTGGTAGAGTGAGCCCTACTACTGATCTGGAACCTAACATGTCATAGGTGTTGATGAGGCATCAATGTCATGTGGTAGGTGTGAAAGGCTCCATGTGAGGGGAGGTTACCATAGGTGGTTAAGCTAAGGTGATGGTGGTGAGTTGAGGTGGCACAGTGGTTGTAGTAGTGGCTAGAAGATTTGAAACAGATGTGAAAATAAAAATGATCGAGGCCATAAATAATATTGGTGCTAGAAAAATGCAACAGGGAGCCATAAGTGGTAGCAGTACTAGAAGTTGTTCTATTTGTCAAAAAAGTCTTATGTAGTGCTAGAAATAAGGGGCTGTGGTCAGAAGAAGGTTTGTGGCCCTTTTATTAATTTTTAATTTTTTTGAAAAAAATTGTTTTAGAGTGTGTGCAAGAGGTCATACGGCCCTTTGGAAAAATTATTTTTCCTCCTAGATCAATGTTGTCTAAAATGGACAAACTTTATATGAAGATAGGGGCTTTATTGCCTTCTGGATCCATCCGTGAAGTCCATTTGGCCTCAAACTGCTCCAAAAATCAATGAACCCCCTATTCTCACAAGAAATACTCAAAAAATTCTGATATGATTTGTCAAACCCTCATTCTCCTTTTTCTCCAAATACCAAACAAGCTACAATAGGTCTGGCTCTAATACCATGAAGAATTTGAGCAATACTCAATAAAATATACAAAGCCTAATAAATACCTATGAGAAGAAAAAGACAAGAGGAGGAAAGGATTTGCTCTAAAAATATGCAAATGTATTCTTAGAAAAAGAAGAGATACAAGATAACAGGTGATAGATATAATATGATTAGAGTAGGTCAAGAAAATAAATTTAATTAAATTACTAGACTTTGAGTCTAATTCTATTGAGATATATGTGTGTACACCAAGAAAGGGATGTTATGACAATGCATTGGTGTTGGAAACTACAATTGGAAAAATTATTATATTGTCATTGATGTCAAATCTTACTGTTGTGACAATTAGCTATCTAATTTGAGTGTCATATCTATATGATTGATGAATAGGATTTGAGAAGTTGGTCATGACAAAAGTACCTAGAGGAAAGGTTGAATTATAAAGAGGATACTACAAATGGACACTTGATTAGTTGGAATTTGACAAGATAAAGTGTTTGTTTAAATCATCTTGCAACTTGATAAGACAATAGTACTAAAGCCTTAAAGTAGAAATCAAAGTTAGACCAAATGCATAGGATTGATTGAGCAATAGAGAAAAACATTAAGGAACTTGAAGTATATGTCGAGTGATGATAGTGTTGACTGAGCTATAGTAAGTGCCAAACAAAAATAGGGCTGACCAAGAATCAATATCGATTGAGTGAAAGTATATGTGTCAAACATGAAATCTTGCAACAACCAATTAATCTAGTATTGATTGAGTGTCATAACATAGTGTTGGTCGAGTGATGACATTTTGATAGTTTGTGAAAAATCATAATTTTCAGCTGACAAAATTGATCTCTTGGAATATGGAAAGCATGTTGAAGATAAGGATGAATGACCTAGAAGATATTGTAATCACCCAAAAATGGTCCTCTAGACTATTAGCCCCATTCTCAACATTTTGGCTAATTTAATTAATCATTTACCTAGACCAAATTGCTAATAATTCATTAATTTGGTTATAACCTATAGTTTGAATATGCTATCCTAAGTTCATTATTTGATTAAAATAATATGTCCCCTTTTAATTAAATAAAAAGACCCCATTCTTCTAACCCACTTAGACTGCACACATACAATTCTTTTCTATTTTTTAAATTAAAAAAAAAGCTTATGAGACTTTTGTCTTATATGACAAGTCAACTCATTTTCTATTGGTTGACTTGTGTGTGCACACGGATCCCTCCCATTTTTGAATTCAACTATTGATCATCCACTCTTTCAACCTTGATCTCTACCATCTGTATGACTTTAAGAGAAAGAGAGTTTCTCCCCTCAAAAGATGCACACTCTTGAGTATTCTTATGTTGTAGGATTTCCATTAGAGTGCTTGAGAGCTTCTTGTGGAGAGAAAAATTTTCTTGCATTCATCATTTGCATCCATGGCATTTTTATTTTCATAACATCTTAGCTTAGCTTGCATATAGTGTAGTTCTTTTCTTTTTGCAAGTAGCCTAGAATACATAGTTTAAAGAGGATGGCTAGAATACTATCATTTGTGTAGCTTAGTCACATTGTGCATTCCATTTCTAGAATAGTTACATTTTGCATTGCATATATTCAAGATTATTTGACATTTGCATTCTTTCTCTTGCTCAAAGAATCTCTTGTTTCGTAGTTTACTAGCAAGGGCTGCATTTCTAAGGCTCAATTGAGAGCCATTTTGTGTTTATTGTATGCTTTTGCACTCCATGATTAGGAAGCTCTAAGATGGAATTCAAGCTTTCCAACCCATGGAAAACTTTGGATAGAAGGGCTTAGAGAAGTGCACTCTTTTTGGTGTACATTTTTGGTGCCCACTGTGGGGTTGAACACTGGTTTTGCCCCAAGTCTTTGCTGATTTTGCCACTATTTCACTTGCTATTTAATATTTTCCTTTTTTTTACAGTCATAGCTCTGGGCAATATTTTTCTAGTATTGTACAACATTTCACAGTACAGTTATGTGATACATTTTGTGGAAATAGTTTCACATGAGTATTATGGACTATATCGCCTCTCATGCAAAGTTCTGTCGCCTGACTTAAGGAAAACTATTGCATAGAGAAATTCTGTCATACGAGTATACTATGAAGTATCATCTGATAGACTTCTAGCAAGAACTATCACTTGACACAAACTTTTTTATTGTTTGAGGGATTTTGGTTAGTTTTGACTGTGTTTACTGATTGCTGGCCTTTAGCATGTCTCTAAAATAGTTTTGCAGAAGTCTATTTGTAGATTTATTCTATTTTTTTTTTTTTTTTTGGGAAACTAACCCTTGGCACTAACGGTTGTGGTTGTGGGTTTCCATATTTGAGAGATTGAAACATTGCCTAAAAAGAATGTATGTCAAAGCTCCAAATGCAAAAGGGCTACTAATGATTGCTTGCAGGGCTACCCGATGCATTAAACCAAAACTTATTTTTTCTTTTATTTTATGTGACATTACTAGTTCATCTTTTTTTTTAAGGCACATTAAAACTTGTAATTGGGGTCCTTTGGTGATAGGAGAGTATGCTCTTCACCCTTGTGGTGAATCAAAAATCTTGACCCTCCTTTGGATTTTAAAAGCAAGTGGGTAACTTACACTTCTTGGTGTGTTTCTGTGACACGATTGGAATAGGAGAGTATGCTCTTCACCCTTGAGGTGAATCAAAAATCTTGACCTCCAAAAGTTGATCCGCTCAATGTTTAGTTAGGATCCTTGAGCAGGCTTGCTCTCGAACAACCTAAGAGGAACGACCCAAGTGGGGACAAGCAAATTACTCGACTCTTCCAACTCACTATAAACTCAAGGATATCAAGGACACAAAACTTTGGTAGACATAGTGTTTGTCTTCACCTAGTTGGATCGCTTATGGGATTTTGACCATAGGGAGATCACTAGGAAAGAATGCTTAAGGTACTCATCACAAGGTGAGGTGTCTCGTAATTGGGAGCAAGAGGAGCACTATGAATGGAAGTTCTATCTAGACACCCTAGGTTAGTATCAACCTTATTTTGCCACTCAACTTCTTGGTGCAAGGATCGATCCTAGTGGACTACTCGAATCACCCCAAGATTTACACTCACCATATGTGTTTCCTTAGTTGTGGTTATGGGACTTCTATGACAAAGATAATATCTCTTGTGGGTAACCACTTGGTGTGAGGCAAAGGGAAATCAAGTGTGGGCCAAGTTGTTGAGTAATGAACCATGACCTTAAAGTAGATTTTTTGGCTATTGTTTTTTAATGTATTGACTAGTGTTAACATTCTTGCACATCAAACAATTGTGGTAATGTTGGTAGGGATACTATTATCATATCACAAATGCATGTTGGTAAGGTTGTTTTTACCCTTGTTCGACTATTTGAAGACATGTTAAATCCCTTATTGTTTGCAAACCTGGCTAACAACTGACACAAACTAGAAATCTACACTATCTAATTCAAAAAATCATCTAATTGTTGAAATTGAAAAGCAAAATTTTGGGTCAAAACTGGTTTGTTCTGCAAAAACTGTCACTTTTTCACCTAGTCTTTGAAGAAATATCACATGATAGAATTTTTCCAAAATTGTATCGTCTCCCTTTTTGAGTTATATCACCCTTGGTTCTAAAGTCTATTGCATACCTTTGTGAGAACTGTTGCTTTAGAAAAAAGTATTGCACTGCTTTTAAAAAAGTGTTACATGACATTTTATGCTATTTCACCATCATACGATAATTGATAAAGTATCTCCTGAGGTTATGTCTTGCAGAATTAAAATTTGTGTTCTAGTCTTTCTGGTTTAGAGTGTGTCGTTCTTGTTCCCCTAAATTTTGGTTACATATCTGTATGTTGAGAAACTATTCAAGGTTGAAAAGATGAGTCTAGTTCTTTAGATATAAGTCTTGAGATGTCACTGATCACTCACTTGTCAAAATCTGGTTATTTTCCCTTTTAGCTACTCGCTATTGAGCTTCTTTCTCGCTTTCTTGGCTTGAGTCACCAATGCTGTAAATTCTTGAGAATTTCTTGAGAAGCCATCTCTCATACTTTGACAAGTGACTAATATTGATTGTAAAAGCTTCAAATCTGACTTACTCCTCTTGTCCCATTAAAAAAAGACAAGTCTTTACATGTCAGTTACAACTAGATTTCAAGTTGGGAGTGGGAACCATACCCCTTTTGTTTATAACAACTAGAAAACCCACCTAGACATCCTCACGGACAACCTTGTGTGAAGACCCTGAGCCAATTGAAACACAAACAACTAACGTTAGACATAATCCATTTTACAGTTTTGAAAACCCATTTGGCGCACCTTGTGAGACACCTAAGGTTGAGAACATTTTGGTCACCATGGCACACCTCGATGAGGTGCAATGTCATCTAGAGGAAAAAGCATGTGAAAACCGAAGGATTTTTGAAGCCATGTATGCTAGTGAGAAAGAATGTGAACAAGCTGAAACCAATACCTATACTTGTCATGAAGGGAACAAAGGGACCTACTCTCAAAATCCTTTTGATGGTGATGATGGCAACCACACACCTCCAAAAACTCCTAGACTGACCACGGGCGCATGCACTTCCCATCACAACAGTGATGAAGAAGTAACTAGTGAAGATGTCATAAAGTTCCAACAAGATGATTACTCAAAAATTGATGCTTAGAGCTTTAGAAGAAAATGGAGATCAATATTTCCTTTACATGGCAGCAAGAGGATGGAAGCTTCCCCAAGATTTTGATTTAGAACACATCATTCCAAAACAAGAACCCATTGAAGCAGAGATATTAAGGGAAGAAATAGAAGAGCTGAGGAAAAAATTTACACAACTGCAAGCCTTAAAAGAACCACCTAAAACTTCATTTCTTGACTCGATATGTGCTCTCCCATTTAATAGGAGTCTTTACATGCTACCATTTCCTAAGGATATAGAAGTTCCTAAGTATGAAAAATACAATGGAAATGGTGATCCTCACGATCATGTGCAACATTTTTATGATCTCAGCATGGACTTTATGCATGAAGGCACCTTTCTTATGAGATTGTTCCCTAGGAGCCTAAGAGGACAAGCTATGGAATGGTTCACCAAATTGAATCGTCCCATTAATACATCTAATGAGTTTACACAATGATTCATCCAAAAATACTCTTACAATATTCAACATCTTGTAATAGTGTTGGATTTATGCAACATCAAACAAAAATCAGGAGAGCTTTTTGCAACATATCTTCAACGGTGGAGGGCATTATACTCTCGATATCCCTAGCAGGTTCCTAAGGCTGAAAATTTTGATATCTTTGTCAATAACCTCATACTAGAATTGTATTTTGATATAAGGAAACAACTCTTCACATCCTTCAATGCCATGGTTGAGAGTGCATATCGTATTGAAGATGTTGCTATCAAAAAGAGTGATATTGTCATCAATAAAGATAAGAACAACAATGAAAACAATAAAGATAAAGGTAAACCTTGGAATAAAAACAAGTATGTTGTCAATGATGGAGTGGTGGATACTCCTATGACTAAGGAACCTACATTTAACCTTTCCACTACTATTTACGCCACAAAACAACAAGAAAATGCACGACCACAAACATCTAACAAAAGCTCTAAGTTTACCAGGAAATGACGTGTTTATACACCCATGGCTGAGTCCTATGAAATGGTATTGAAAACTTTAATTGCAAACAACTTGATTACTTTTCCAAAAAATTCCTAACCCTATGATCCACCCATCAAACCCCCATGGTGGAGGGAAGATCATGTTTGCAGTTATCATAGAAGTAAGGGTCACAACACTAAAAATAGTTTCAAGCTCAAAGATGTGATTCAAGACCTTATTGAGGAGGGAAAAGTTGTCACAGATGTTCTTACCAAGAATGCTGATCAAAAAGATTTTAAGCAACCTTTACCAGAATATGAGAAAGGTGAAACCTCTAAAGCCACTAAAAAGAATCATGATGCTAAGATCAGCTATGCTTATGCTAACATAGAAAATGTCATAGGTATGCTTGAGCCTGTTGAGTATATATGCATGGAAAATTCTAATCATGAAAAACAATATGTAGAAGAATGATCCATAGTTGTCCTAAGAACATGTGATGTTCCTCAAAACTATAATGACTCTTGATCTAAGGTGGTGCTCTGGGTGACCGATTCTTTTTCATCACAAAGTGAACCACTCAATGTTGTCACTAGGGGGCAATCTAAGGTTGTCCTAAAGGTTACTCAAGACTCTAAGAATGCCTCATCTTCTAAGAAACTAGTCACTTCCAAGATCTTGAACTATGACCTTATTAGTCAGTTATAGTGTACCCAGGCAGAAATCTCCATTTTTGAGTTGTTAGAGTTATTCCCCTTGCACAAAGATATCCTTGAGAAAGCTTTACACTCTGCCAATGTTCCCATAGATATTGATGCGGAAAAATTCCAAGCTATGGTGAATCATATCTCTTCACCTTACCACCTCACCCTTTTTGAAGAAGATGATCGAGCTCCTAGTCATCCCCACAATCTTTCTCTCCATATCGAAGTCCAAATTTTTTGTACTTGCATTCACTCAGTCTTGATAGACAATGGTGCAAGGTTAAACATTATCTCCTGTAATGTCATTCAATAGTTGGGCATGTCAGAATTTGCTATTGACCCTAGACACAAGATCAACATAAAAGCTTATGACAAAGTTGAAAGACCTTCTAAGGGTCTAATTATGCTACTAATTTGAGTTGGTCTAGTGGAAAGTGATGTTATTTTTCAAGTTCTAGATATACCACTTGCATACAATTTGTTATTGGGATGACCATGGATTTACGATATGCAAGGAGTGCCTTCCACATATCATTAGTGCATCAAGTTTCCTTTCAATGGGAATGTAGTAGTTGTCCCTAGTGATAATTCAATGTCCATCAATGCATTATCTACTGCTGAAACACTAGTTCCTAAAAATCACTCTTCTCATGAGCCACACCATCTCTCGCAAAATGTGAACAAAAAATGAAAATGATGAGCCTCAACTTGGAAGAATACACTCTAGACTCTATCGCTACTTTATCACTCTCCCCTCAGTCTTATGGTAAAGCATCTTCTAAAAACAAACCCTCTGCATTTGCCATGACACTTTTTGGCACCTTTGTTTAGTCCTCAGTACCTTTGGAAGTGGAAAAGAAGAACAAGCCATTAGAGACTGGATATATAGAGGAGAGGACGTTACAATAACCACTCCCATTTCCCCCAAATGATATGGAAAGGGGTATAAAATGCTTGCAAATATGGGATATCAGGGCCATGGATCTTTAACTGGTAACAAGAATGCTCTAGTTGAACCTTTAAGTCATACCTAAGGTCGTGACACTCGAGACATTGCTGGCTTAGGATTTGGTCTAGAGGATGATATGCCAATGTTTACTTAAAATATGCCTATTTCTAGTGACTCGAAAGATGATGATCCTCCCTTTGTTGCTACTACTTTGCAAGATGAAGACTTTGTGACTACAAATTCTCTTCTTTGTGGGGAGCATACACCAAATACCACTAATGATGTAGAAACTTCCACCTCTTGACAAATAGGACAAGATGAATCCAATCTTGAGGACGTGAATAGAGGACAGATTCAGCAAAATATTGCTCGTCTAATTACTAGGGATCAAAGAATAGACTCTTAAGAATATGAATGGGAAAGTTTATCAAATGCTTCTTGTGAGCTAGGAGTGGATGTTATTCATGCCTATGTAACTCAACCAAATGTAGTTGAAGAGTCTAGTGTAAGATTAGATGAGTTTGGCCCACAATATGCTTTACTGGATCATGCTAGTTCCTCCAGGGTTATTCTTGATTTAGAAACCTTTGTAATGTTCAATATAGGCTCACCTTCACATGTCACCAAAGATGACTCTTTTCATGTCAATCACATCAAAGCCTCCCCCTCACTTTCATTAATCCATCCTGATCTCATAGATTGGTCCAGCCAATACCAAGCACCAAAAATACTATCTTTCCACAATGACTATGAGATCACTTGCTATCTAAACGCCATTGAACCTATCACTTCTTCCACTAGTGAACCTAAAATTCACATAACAAAATCAGATATCAAGTACCTTAGTCATAAAATTAAAGGAAAAAATAAATGGTCAGATGGCGAAAACTACATTGTGGTAGTGTCTAAACTTAAAAAAAGTAAAAATAAAGATGTATCTAATGGTGAAAACCTCTTTGAGGTACCCGCAGATGAGGTACTTGGTAGTTTTCCAAGCTATTTTCAAGATAGGTCATCAGTTCTTATTGAGCCTACATAGCCAATTAAATTGGGAATGGAGGAATCACTTAAAATTATCCACGTAGCTCAATCATTGTCAGCTAAAGAAAAGGAGCAGTTTACTCAATTTTTATAGGATAAAAAGATCAATTTTGCATGGACATATGCGGACATGCCTAGGCTTGACACATATCTCATCATGCATCATTTATCCATCTCTCCTGATGTCAAAATTGTTAAATTTTTTTTTGGAAAATGCATCCTCATGTAGCTTTGTTGGTAAAAGCAGAGTTGGAGAAACTTCTGAGTGCAAACTTTATTAGAGAAATTGACTATACGGAGTGGATTTATAACATTGTACCCATCTCCAAGCATGAAAAAACAATCCAAGTTTGTATCGACTTCAAAGATCTCAACAAGGCATGCCCTAAAGATGATTTCCCATTACCAAATATTGATATGAGTGTAGACATGACTATGAGATATGAAATGTACTCCCTTATGGATTTTTTGGGTATAACCAAATTAAGATAGCTCCAGCTGATCAAGAGAAAATGGCCTTCACATGTGCATGGGGTACCTTTCATTGGAATGTTATGCCTTTTGGGCTTAAGAATGCTGGTGCTACCTACCAAAGAGCAATGACCACTATCTTCCATGACATGATGCATAAGAATATGGAAGACTATGTTGATGACACACTAGCAAAATCTAGAACAAGAGACACACACCTTCAAGACCTTAGTTTGATATTGGACTATATGGAAAAATTTCAACTTAGGCTAAATCCAAAAAAGTGTGCCTTTGGTGTCACTTCAGGAAAGTTGCTAGGTTACATTATCTCCACAAAAGGCATTGAGGTTGATCTTGAAAAAGTCCAAGCTATCATAGATATGCCTCCTCCAAAGAATACCAGTCAACTTAGAAGCCTACAAGGGCATCTACAATCCATAAGAAGGTTTATTTCTCAATTGGCTGATAAAGCTCAACCTTTCAACAAGAATTTACACAAAGGGTCTACTCAAATATGGAATGATGAATGTCAACAAAGTCTAGATTAGATCAAAGGGTACTTGGAAAAACCTCCAGTATTGATGCCACCTATTCCAGGAAAACCTTTGATTTTGTACATCTCAGCTACAAATTCTTCTTTAGGAGCGTTATTAGCCCAAAGTGATGAGATTGGTAAAGAATGTGGCATATATTATATTAGCCAAACTTTGGTTTCCTATGAAATGGATTATAACTACATTGAGAAAGCTTGTCTTGCGGTGGTCTTTGCCTCTCAAAAGCTCTAACATTAAATGTTGACGCATACAGTCCACCTAGTCACTAAAATAGATCCTTTGAAATATCTGTTGAGCAAGGCTACATTTATTGGTCGTCTTGCTAAGTGGATGATGATTCTTTCAGAATTTGACATTCAGTATGTTGAACATAAAGCCATCTAAGGACAAGCTATAGCTGATCAACTTGTTGATTTCCCTTTAGAAGATACAACACCCATAAAAGCTGATTTTCCAAATGCCTCAATAATGTACATCACTTAAAGGACTTGGAAAATGTTTTTTGATGGTTCCCACACACAAAATGGAGTTAGAGTTGGTATATTGTTTATTTCTCCTCATGGGTATACGATTCCCAAATCTTACAAACTCTTGTTCCCTTGTACAAACAATATGGTAGAATATGAGGCCTTAACCAATGGGATCAAGATGGCTCTTGAATGGAGGATAACTGAGTTGCATAGCTATGGGGATTCTCAACTTGTTATTAATCACATGAATAATGACTATCAAATAAAGGATGACAAGTTGATACCTTATAAAAGGTTGATAGATGATCTAAGGAACTACTTCACTTTTGTGACATTTAAGAAAATTGCTAGAGCAGAAAATAAAGCTGTAGATGCTATGGCTACTCTAGCCTCTATTCTCCAACTACAAGAACATGAATCTTGATTTGAGTTCCTGGTGGAAGAACTGTGTTATCCTGCCTATGATTCCCCTAACAACCAAGTGATTTGCACTATTGTAGGTCATGATTCTTTTTGCTATGCTAACATCTTTTCCTACCTACATGATCAAATCGTTCCTGAGGACCTCACACACAACCAAAAATGCCAATTCCTTCATAATGCCTCACATTACATTTTTTTCTCTAGTGATTTGTATAGAAGGGGTCTAGATGGTACTTCTCTTAGGTGTTTAGAGCTAGAAGAGTTTGAAAAGGCACTTGCCAAAGTCCATGATGGAATTTGCAAGGCACATTCTAATGGCCTTGCACTTGCTCGAAAGTTGCTTAGGGCAAGTTATTACTAGCCAACTATACAAGATGATGTTGTTTGTTATGCCAAGTCTTGTCAAAAATGTCAACTCCATGGGAACTTGATACATGATCTAGGATGTGAGTTGATCCCTTTTGTGAAATATTGGCCATTTCAACAATGGGCCTTTGACTTGGTGGGTAAAATTCACCCAAGCTCCTCTAGTGGCCACAAATTCATTATTATTGCAACTGAGTACTTCACTAAATGGGTTGAATCTGTGCCATTATATGCTACTACAGGAAAACATGTTTCTTTATTCATACTAAATCACATCATTTATCGATATGGTATTCGTTCTTCTATTGTCATCAATAATGGAGGGTAGTTAATAAATAGGGACCTAAGACAATTATGTAAGAAGTTTAAGATCAAACAACACTAGTCCTCTATTTATTAACCTCAAGGGAATGGACAAGAAGAAGCTTCCAATAAAACATTGCTAAAAATCTTGCATCACACAGTTCATAAGTCTAGGAGAGATTGGCACCTACAGATAAATCCAATACTTTAGGCCTATAGAACTACTATTCGTACTCCTATAGGGGCCACTCCCTTTTCCTTGGTCTATGGTTCTGAGGCTGTCCTCCCATTAGAAGTAGAGATCCCTTCCTTATGAGTCTCTTTGCATGGGTTGATAACTGATGAAGATTATGGAGCTATGCGAATACAGGAATTAGAGACCCTTGATGAGCACCGTAAAGTAGCTTTTGATCACATGAGAGCTTATCATAAGCGCATGTCTACTCAGTACAACAAAAAGGTTCATCCACATGAATTTCAAGTTGGTGATCTTGTGCTTACAGAAAATCCAAAGAATCAACAACATAGAGAGCAGAAGGGAAAATTTGAACCTAATTGGTTAGGCCCATCCATTATCACAACAACATTCAGGTCTAGTGCTTATCAGTTGTCCACTCCTAAAGGGGAAGAGCTTGCAAAACCTATCAACATCCTACACTTAAAGAAGTTCTATGCTTAAAAGGTTTACTTCTCAACTATCTTGTATATATTTATGATCTTGAAAAAATTCCTAAAAATTAGAAAATGTCCTAAAAAAATGATCATCTTAGTTAAAAGCTAGCAATAGGCACTTTGATGTATCACCACAAAAAAAAAATCTTTGCCAAGTGGTGAAAACCTTGAAACAGGCACTGCTTGAGACCCTTGCAACTATGTCTATTAGTCTCATTCACTTCGCTAACCCAGTTCCTAGCTTGGAATTGTTTCTCATCCTCATCTTGGGGGCACAACTACTTAGCCTATTTTGAGGTCTCATTGTGCATTACGGTTTCTTTGGAAACTTAGCAAAATAGTGTTTCTCAACACTACCCCCCAGCTAGACATCAAGTGTTTCTCAACACTTTTCAGATAGTTTACCTATGGTCTCCATTGTTGTGATATTTCTCACTACTAGGATCAAAGTTTAAAGAAATGGTCAAGTGACTTACACACACACACACTTAAAAATTTAATGATTGAGCTATGATGATCTTTATTTACTTTTTGTTCTATTTATGATGACTTCTTTACTATGTGTTCCCTCTCTAACAGTCTCTCAAGGATGTCATTGACTAGAAGACTGGGAGCATGGGGCATGTTTTCTTGATTTTTACTTGTGGGTATGCTTTATTTGTCTATAGTATTTTCAAGCATTTCATGCTGATCCTATTCGACACTTGGATTTATGAAAGCATCATCCTTGATTTTTTTTTTCACAAGACCACACTTGGGGGTTATCCTAGCATTTATGCATTAATACAGGTGTAACCTTGCTATATTAAACTTAGGGAATCTGATTGTATAATCATCTTGACTTCTATGTCTTTGATGCTTAGATTAGATTCCCACATACCTATCTGATATTGATCATACTCATATCTTCATATTTATACTAGTGATGGATGTATGATCTCATGATGTCCCTAATAAATGCTCAATGATGAAATAGGAGTCTAAATGTTATGTGTCCCTTTCTGGTAAAACCACTTTGCATATTAGCTTACATTTCAGGTTCATTTTTTTAGTTTAGTCTTGCATTTTTTTGCATATGGGGAGAAGTCTCTCTTCATCTTTTTTTTCCTACAGACTTGTCATCTAATTGATTTAACGATCTTCTTCACTTTCTTTTCATGTCTTTCACCTTCTTGCTATCTTGACATCACAAGGGGTTAAGCTAAACATCACACTCAATCTATCCAAGTGTCACATATTTTCAGAAACATAAAGTATACATCGTGCACATGAGAGCTAAAAACATCACACATAAGAGAGATACATGAACATAACTATCCAAACAAATGCATACATGAGCTGAAAATTGAAACTGAAACATCACATGGAAACTAAAACACTAAAGCATCCATTTGAGACAAGTACACAAGATTGCCAATCGAATCCAATATCTCATATATATATATATATATATATATATATATATATATATATATATATATATATATATATATATATATATATATATATATATATATATATATATATATATATATATATATATATATATATATATATATATATATATATATATATATATATCTCAATATGTCACAGTACATATACAAAAGAATGAGATCCAAAATCTAGATATCCATCACAAAAATACATGCTGTACAATCAAAGCTATCAAAACTATGACTGAGTGCCACCTTCTATAGTAGGTGCAGGTGGTGGCCCTGGTGGGGGAGCCTGTCTCCTATTTGGTGGCTATATTGCACCCTTTGATCTACCAGCTTGCTCAAAGTAGTCGGGAAGTCCCTACCCTATGAGTACCGCACCCCTGTAGGTGGCATAATAATATGTGTCTCATGCACCATGATGTGCTACCTCTCACCTTATCGCATCCCGCTCTCTCCAGAGTTCATCTTCTTGCGCTTGCTCATCCATGAGCTGCTGATCACACACTACAATAGTAACTCACACTACCTGTAACTCTACCTCTAATGTGTGGATCCTAGCATCCCACTCATCATCCCCCTCCCTCACTGGCTACTCTATCTCTGGCTCTACCTCTACTCTCCTAGCCTGTCCCCACCTTAGTGGCACCTCCTCCTCCTCCTCCTCCTCCATCTCCACTTCCATCTCCCTTGCCATCTATGCCCATGTCCTCCTCCTCCCTAATTGGGATCACTCCCCCATGTCCATCTATCTCACACCCTTACCTCCACCTCCGCCTCTGCCTCCACCTCCATCACCTTTGTGTCCCCCTCCTGCAAGTAGAACATCAGGCTCAATAAATTGCAAGAATGGGTGTCTTTTCATCTCATATAAATATCTAGGATCTACCCCTACATCTTCCACATCTGGGTGATAATCCTAGGGAATCACTACCAGAGCTGCTGTCTCCTGTACTACTATCTGATAGTCTAGCATCAGGAACCATCGTAGGGCCTCATTTGAGTGCATCCAAGCATAGGTGGTTGTCTCTACTGATATCCCTTATCACTCTTCAAACTACAACCATACTTGGCTGATCACAAACCGCTCTACTATATCTATGCTTTGACCCACAAATGACCTATTATACCTCATATAATCCAAGTCCCATGCATTAAACCATCTATGGAACTCTCGGTAAGGCCTCCATGTGAATGCCATTAGCTCATAAAAAACACACCAATAGTAGGTCACATCCCCACTATGTCTTTGTGGGATAAAACCTTTATACCCAAAAATGTAGGGTTGGCTCTGCTCTCATGGCTGCACCCATGGTCAAATCACAACAATGTGCTCCCACACCCAGATTTGTGCTAGAACTGTACCACATGCCCATGAGCCACCTCCATGGTACACTATCTCGTAAAGCTTGTGATACATCTCTACTAGTATAGCTAGCCCCTATGCCATCCTATGTGGCCATGACACCAGATCAAACACCAATCGACCCCATCATAGTGGGAAGCCCTTTTGGCCTTGGTCTGTCACTAGGGCCTAGGCTACCAATGAACAGAACAAGCTCAGCAAAGGGAAATCATCTCCATACTTGGCAATCAATCTCTCCTAGCTCAAATGATGATCTAGGATGGTCACATCCTGGAACTGCTGTTGCATCCGCACTCGTCCCTTTGTCGGGGTCTTATCATAATACACCTATGACACCACCAAAGCTTGGCATCAATATACTTGACATCAAAACATTGAAATTGCTAAACAAATGACCAAGAGCTCTTAATCAAGTAACTTATCGGCTCACCATGGCATAGCACTCGAAGAATGCAATACACATCCTCTAAGGTAATCGAGGCCTCTTCAGTCGGTAAGTGAAAAGTATTATGCTCATTGTGCCACCGCTCAGCTAGTGCAGTTAGCAATGCATGGTTTGCCCATATATGGGGCATTCGTATGACCCATCACAAACCCATAGTAGATATGGCAGCCTGCTCATCATCGCTCAAAAATCCTATAATATGCAGCCCCACCACTTTGGGGGCTCTGATATGTAATGCCAAAAACACCTCTTGTCAACACAAAACATACAAACATCAGTGCCATATCAAAAATGTGATCATAATGCAAAAAATTAACAAAAACATGCCAAAACAAAGCTGTGTGATACTTTTTTAAACCATAGGCAATATTATTTGTTGGAAGATTATCACGCGACACATTTTCTAAGGGCGTACAATATAATTCTTTGCTGCAAAATTTTGCACTAGTCCGAGGGACATATGGGTTTGTCCCAGGCGACATTTTACATAACATGCATGTGATACTATTTCAAAAAAATTATGTCATGTGACATTTCCCAGAGTACTCGTGCAATACATTTTAAGTATCACGCGACATTTTGTGCAAAACCATTCATACGTGCAAAAAAATGCATAAAAAGCTCGAAAACATGAGAAAAAGAGGTTACTTACCGATGCCCCATACTGCTTTGGCCGGTTGTGCAACCGGATGCGCTCGAAATGGTGTCACTGAAGAGGAATGTTTTCCAATGGATCTAGATACCTCAAAAGCTCTCTCCAACTCACAAAAGACAAAATGAATTTGAAAATGACACTTGGGCCCCTTTGATAGCTTCTGACCCTAATTTGACCTAATTTTTAAAAACCATCTCAAAATTGCACAAAAATTGCACTCCTGGCTAATTTCAACGTCCTAGATCCATTTTTGGGATCGAAATTGAAATTTGAGTTCATCTTGATGGTCAAAATTGCATTTTAAAATTTCACCTTCTTTTGAGCAGTTAGTTGACCTTCTGAGACCTAATCTCTAAATCATTCCTAGGGCATCTTCATTTCTTCATATCTTCATCATTTATATGCTTCATATCTCCTTACATTCACCTTTTCGCATCTAAATCACTTTTCTACTTGATTTGACCTAATTTTTATACTTTATCTTTCACGATTAACTCTAGTCAAACTGAGGCATTCTCTCACTTTTTCATAGTCTTTCTTAGGTTCTAATCAGTTATTTATCATCTTGGAAATTTCTATATCTCAATTTTTCTCATTTTTGCATTCCCCTTAGCACATTTTGATTTCGATCTTGATGGGGCAAAAATACTCTACCATCACTTGCTATAGTTGTCTATTTCTTAGGAGCATGTGATTGATCTTTTTACTTGCTTCTAATCTATCTAATTTGCTACGTGTTAGTATTCTTCTTGGATTCTAACATCATCTTCTCCTAGTGTTTAGTACTATCGCTATCAGGCTATCCATTCAGGATTTTCTATCTCTTTCTACACTTTATTCTCTGGGACTAGATGCCTATGTCTATGGCTGCTTGCTTGGCTTCTATTTTCTTTGACTTAATGTGTTCTCAGATCGATCACACATTAGTCAAAGAGGGGAAAATGTAATCACCCAAAAATGGTCATCTAGACTATTAGCCCCCTTCTCAACATTTTGGCGAATTTAATTAATCATTTACCTACAACAAATTGCTAATAATTGATTAATTTGGTTATAACCTATAGTTTGACTATACTATCCTAAGTTCATTATTTGATTAAAAGAATATGTCCCCTTTTAATTAAATAAAAAGACCCGATTCTTCTAACCCATTTAAAGTGCACACATAAAGTTCTTTTCTATTTTTGAAATTAAAAGAAAAGCTTATGAGACATTTGTCTCATATGACAAGTCAAGTCATTTTCTATTGGTTGACTTGTGTGTGCACATAGATCCCTCCCATTTTTTAATTCAACCATTGATCATCCACTCTTTCAACCTTGACCTCTACCATTCGTATGACTTTAAAAGCAAGAGAGTTTCTCCCCTCAAAGGATCCACACTCTTGAGTATTGTTATGTTGGAGGATTTCCACTAGAGTACTTGAGAGCTTCTTGTGGAGAGCAACATTTTCTTGCATTCATCATTTGCATCCATGGCATTTTTATTTTTCATAACATCTTAGCTTAGCTTGCATATAGTGTAGTTCTTTTCTTTTTGCAAGTAGCCTAGAACACATAGTTTAACTAGGATGGCTGTAATACTGTCATTTGTGTAGCTTAGTTACACTGTGCATTCCATTTCTAAAATAGTTACATTTTGCATTGCATATATTCAAGATTTTTTGACATTTGCATTCTTTCTCTTGCTCAAAGAATCTCCTATTTCATGGTTTACTAGCAAGGGTTGCATCTCTAAGGCTCAGCTGAGAGAAATTTTGTGTTTATTGTATGCTTTTGCACTCCATGATTAGGGATCTCTAAGCCAACATTCAAGCTTTCCAACCCATGGAAAACCTTGGATAGAAGGGCTTAGAGAAGTGCACTCTTTTTGGTGTACAGATATAAATCAAGGGAAACTATGTTTGCACATTTTGATGTAAGGATTTGTGAAGAAGTCTCTACAAAAGCAGAGGATGAACAAGAAGTCCAATATATTCATTGTACATGTTGAATATGATCATAACCCTAAGATCTATGGTGGTGTTTAAGTGAAAAATTATTAGAATTACCTATTTAGGGAGGTACAAAGGATAACCTTAAAGAGTTGTTGAAGGTTAGACTAGTTGTTGATGCTATTGATTGGTGAACTTAAGTAGAAGGTTAAGAAGAGTTTACAAGAGGAGAAGTGTGATTTATTGAAGGGTTGCCAAGCAAATTAGAGACTGAGATGACAATGAAGGCTTGTATGTGGATCAACTTGTGAGTTGAACTAAGACTTGTATTTTCAAAGTGAGTTGTATTTGTTAGATCAAATTTTTCTATCACTTTCTAAACATCATATTAGTATTGAAATCCTTTAATCAAGGTTTCAACCTAACATTCATATGTAAATTTTTTAATCATGGTGGCATTCTAATGGTTTTAAATTCCTCTAATAAAGCCACTCCCAGTGGAGTGATTAAATATTTTAACAAGGTCATATTTAATAGTGTGTTTTGTAACCTTTAATATGGTTGTCTCTTAATAAAGCTCACTTTAAAAGAGTTAAAGATTGGTGACATGTTACTACTAGTTTTTTCAAAATTAGATTTTCATGTCATAGGGTAAAAGCACAAAAATGTGTCACCCTTTTGTAAAAGAAAAGATTAACAAAAGTATAATTCTTCACCTTCAATGATATAAAATTGTTATTATTATTTTAAATTTGAAAATGAAGCAAACTAATGAATTGTGTAGAAATGGATGAAGTTTAAGATTATAATTTTTAATAATATTATGGAATAAGAATTGATATATTTTCCTAATTTTAATAGATAATATTTTAGCTGCTGAAAAATGTTGAAAATTAAGGGTCTAGTTCCCACCACAAAATTATATAGAAATAAAATTATTTCTCTTTGATCTTAGACTATGTTATAGATAACATACATAGCTACAACAATCAAAAATAAAAATTGGCTTTAGATATATATTTTCTCTTATTTTCTCTTTTATAATGATTCAAATTTCAGCTCACCTAAGATCGATAGTTTTCATCTCCCACCACATTTTTCAAAACAAAATTTATCCAAAACAAAATTTATACATTCTAGAAAAGGACTCTCTCCTCTAGAACATCATATAATCTTTAAACTTTTTTGATATGATTTAATATTTTTTTCTTTCTCAAAATTGATATCTTTTGAAGTGTTAAAATATGTGCTTGTAGTGTTTTTTAATTACAATATACTATATCCAATTAAAACACTATAAACTCTATCTGGGAGTATTCTTGACTTTGAACTCTATAAAATGGTGTTTATAAGTTATCAAAAAAAAAATCATAAAAAATAGTAAGAGTTATTGAAATGCCACTTTTTTGAAATAATTTTATTTCTTCAGTAATTGGATATAAACTAGTATAAAACATGAATATCATGGACATTTCCAATCGGAAAAGTGTGAGACCATATATAACTTACCTAGAATGAATTTATCATAACATATTTTTCAATGAAATTGATTTTTAGATAAAAATAATCAAATTCATTTGTTCTGATAAGTCAATCTGAAAGGTGAAACGACATTGTACTATTACCCTATATCCTAGTGTCAAACTTGTGTGAATGTTATATCAGATGATTTACTATTAAAGTTTACACTCTAAAAGTGTGTTATATTTAGGATAGTGGGTAGTTAGTCGATGTTACTAAAAGTTGACTATAAAGATTGAGCTATTGAATGTTGATATCTAAAGTTGTTTTAGTAATTGTTTGTTCAATTGGTACTTCTAGACCTTGGATAACTGATTAACCCCTCCTCTTAGTTATTCTAAATATTCTAACAATTGGTATTAGAGCTTAGGTGCTTGTAGAGAAAGATACTTAAAGCTAGAGGTCATGATGTACAAAAAGGAGGTTCAATGGTTGAACAAAGAGAACTTCCTTGCATGGAAAAGTTTGATGAGGATACATCTAGTAGGAATTGGAGAGGGTGCAATACATTTTGTGGATAATTCATATGTGGAGATAACACTAGTTCCTCTTACAACTTAGCAACTGAAAGATAAGCAAGAGCACAACCAAAATATATTGGATATTACATCAACTCTAAGTTATGTTCAATTTGATGTCATTAAAACCCACAAGAATGAAAAATAAATGTGGGATACACTACAAACCATCTATGGAAGAAACAAGAATTTCCTAAGAAAAAAATTAGAGAGCTTTAGAGGTAAGTTTGATGAAATGAATGATAGAAGGTGAAAATATAGTATTCAAGAATCAAAGAAGTTGTTAATGCTATAAGAGGAACCAATGGAAATATTGATGATGAAATTGTAATTAGTAAGGTATTGAGAATTCTAATTCCCATTTATGCTATTAGGTTGCTACAATAGAAGAGATGAGATGTACTCCAAGTAATGACCTAACTATGGAGGGTGTGATTGGTAGACTTACTGCTTTTGAGATGTCAAATTTTGATAATTTCACACCTACTTCTATTGAATTCACTTTTAAATCACAATTGATTCTTAGTAAGAAAGGAAAATGAAAATATATGAAAAGTGACATCTATACTTTTGATGATAAGCTTGATGAACTTGAAGCACTGATGGCTTATAGACTTCCAAGAGGCAAAGGGAAATACAAAGGTAAATTTTGTATAATATGTTTTTCATGCAACAAGGTTGGTCATATTGTTGCAAGATGTCTTGACAGAAAATACAAGGATGAAAAGAGAGAAAGAAACTACAAAGGAAGAGTAGATGACTAAGACAATAAGAGAAACAAGATTAAAAAGATAAAGGTAAGAAATCTCATTACAATTCTAAAGAAGAAATTGATATCGAGTCTGAAAGTAATGATTGATAAGTAGTCTATGTTTCTATGAAAGAAGATTATGATGAAGATGAGAAAACTACATTAATTTCATATGCGAATAAACATGATAGATGGATAATTGATAATGGTTGTCCAAATTACATGACTAGTGATAAAAGTAAATTTGAGAACATTGGACCTTACAAGGGTGGTTGTGTTAAATTTGGAAATGATGTTCCATGTCTTGTGAAAAGTAAAGGATCAATACAACTAAATGATAAGATCAAATATGACAATGTTTATTGTGTTGAAGGTCTAAACTACAATTTTTTGAGTGTTTCCCAGGTAAAGAAATAAGGTTACATAGTTGAATACCATCACATAAAGGAAAATATATTTGATGTTGATGGTGAGCTAATTGGAAGTGGTGATCAAACAACATGTGACTTGTTCTATCTAGATTTATATAATTTTTTTGCACAATAGAAGATATTTGGTTATGGCACAAGAGGTTATGTCATGTACATTTTGACAATTTGGTTAGCATTAGTAAGAGGAAAAGACTAAAAGTTTTTCCAAAACTGAAGAAAATTGATAATGCTATTTATAAACAATGTTAATTGGGAAAAATAATGAAGTCTAGTTTTAAGATAAAAACATATTCATTTGATGATATTTTGGAATTGTTTCTTACATAATTATGTAAACCTATTGGTGTTCAAAGCTATTGTAGAAAAAAATATTTCATTCTATTTTTTGATGACTACTCTAAAATGATGAGTTTGATGTTTCTTAAAGAAAAATTTGATGCTTTTCAGTTATTTAACTGGCTTTTAGCCAAAGTTGAAAAGGATATAGGAAAGAGTTTGAAGTGCTTGAGATCTGATAGAGGTGGTGAGTTCATTAGTTCATTTCTAATAAATTTAACACATTTTGCAGTGATAGAGGAATCAAAAGATAGATTTCAATACCTAGGTACCCTTCTCAAAGTAGAATAGATGAAAGGAGAAATAGATCAATCATATACTATGCTAGAACATTGATGATGGAGAAAAATGTGTCAAAAAATATTGGAGAGAATTTGTAAGTGCAACTGTTTATATTTGAATAGAGTGCAAGTCAAGAAAGAACTTGAAGACTATAGTTCATTCATATATGTGAATGATGCTACTCCTAGCACCTCACCTAAATAAGAGAAAAAAGTTGCACATTAGCAAAAATGTTGAGTTGCAACAACTAGTTGCCAAAAAATAGATTGTAGTTGCGGAGCAATAGAAAAATGATGGTAAATCATAGAAAGAGAGAGCCAAACATCAGGAAGACATTATTGAGCAAGATGAACATGAACTAGAGAGAGACAATGAGAATGAAGGGTAAAAGAACAGATCTATGTCACCATTTGTGATACAAAAACTTGTTTTGGTCAGATCTCATTTCTCTATCAAAACTCAGTTTTTTTCAAAAACTAAAAATACCCTTTTATAGATCTCAGATTCAATATCATCATTATATAAATTTTTGAGTTTTTTGAATAGTTACAATATTTTATAATCCCAAAATATTATAAGTCGATACTTCAACATTTTAGAAGATGCTCTCTCAAAAAATGAAAAAAATAGTAAATCATATCAAAAAAATTAAAAAATTATATTTATCACTAGAGGAGAGAATCCTCTTCATGAATATGTAATTTTTTTTCAAGAAGGTATATATTTGATAGGGAAGTTTTGACGGGAGGAAAAAACTATTGGATTCTGACAAGGTCGAACTTGAGTACTTATAAAAAAGAAAATATACATAAAAAATAATTATTTCTTTCTTTGTTCACTAGCTATACATGTCATCTATAAAATATTTTCAAATTAGAACAAAAAATGATGATTTGCACATACTTGTTTGACGGGAACTACATTCTATATTTTTTACAGTTAAAAAAGGGACTTCAAAATAAAATAAAATGAATAAATTCTTAGTCAAAAAAATTATAAAAATTATAGGCATAAAATTCATACAATTCTACACATTTCATTAGTTTACATCATCTTCATATTTTAAACACAAATACCATTTTTTCTGTCATTAATGTTGAACTATCACATTCTGATATCACGTTTCTTTATAAAAGGTGACACAGGCTTGTGCTTTTATCCTGAAATAATTTTCAAGATGAACCTATTGAAGAATAAAGAAGAAAATAACTTGTATTAGTAAAATATGTGAGAAGACATCATGCACTTGAGAAAATTATTGGAACTATAGAATATGGTGTTATTACAAGAGAGAGACTCGAAAGTGATACATGTTTACTTTGTGAGTTTGAGTCCAAATATGTAAAATATGCTTTGGAGAATGAGGACTAGGTACAAGAAATGAATGAAGAAATTGAGAAGATAGAAAAGAAAATAAAAATGTACACTTGTACCAAGATCTAAAGACAAAAATGTTATTGGAACAAAGTGGATATTCAAGAACGAGTTGAATGAAAAAGGTGATGTTACAAGAAACAAGGCTAGATGGGTATGTAGAGGATATACATAAGAAGAAGGTATTGACCACAGGGAAAAATTTTCCCATATAGAAAGACTAGAAGGAGTCAAAACACTACTTTAATATTTTTCTTACAAAGGATTTAAGGTATATCATTTGAATGGATGTCAAATCTACATTTTTGAATGGGTTAGTTGAAGAATAATTGTATATAGAGCATCTTGAAGGATTTTTTGACCCTAACAAGAAGAATATGGTGTGTATGTTGTACAAGGCTCTATATGGTTCGAAACAAGCCCTTAGAGCATGGTATGAAATACTACACAATTATTTGGTGAAGATTGGATTTGAAAAAACTAATGATAACATCAATCTATACTTAAAGAATGACAAGAACAATAAGGTATTGTTATCTTTTCTTTTTTTTTTGCTGATATCATATTTTGAGGCAAGGAAGCATTATGTAAATTATTTTTTGATGAGATGAAGAAAGAATTTGAAATCTCTAAGTTAGGTGAGATCAAATTCTTTGTTGGTTTACAATTTATTAAATGAAACAAGATATCTTCATTACCTAATCCAAATATATTAAGGAGATATTGAATTTTTTTGGAATGGAAGATTCAAGACCAATTAGTACTCCTATATCCACTAGACATAAAATATCTAAGAATGATGATTCTTTTGATATGAACTAGACATTGTATAGATCAATGATTGGAAAACTACAATATGTTGTTCATAGAAGACCTTATATTGCATTGGCAATTAGAATAGTTGCAAGAGTTTCTGCAAGTGCTAAGGAAAATCACATGATGATAGTAAAAAGGATTATATGATATCTTAAAGGAATAGAAGACTATAGATTGTATAAAAGAAGAATGATAAGTTTGAACTGAAGGTGTTTACTAATTCTAATTGGACAGGAATTGTTGATCATGACAAAAAAGGAATAAATGGAGGGGCATTCTTTCTAGGAAAACTACTAGCTTCATGGACAAGAAAGAAGCAAAACTTCATTTCTCAATCAATAGTTAAAAATGAATGTGTGGCAGAAGTAGTACATTTCTCAAATATCATATGGATCAAGCAATTGTTCAAAGGTATGATGAAAAAATCATTGATCCAATTGTTATCTATCATGATAACACTAGTGCTATTAATATATATCAAAGAATCTTGTGATGAACACAAAAACTAAATATATTGTTATTATCATTACTTGAGAGAGATATTTCAAGACAAAGAAGTGAAATTGGAGTATGTGAACACTAAGGAGAAAATAGTTGATATAGTCACTAAAGCTTTGACTAAATATTTTTATGAATATTTAAGAGGTAAACTAAGGGTGATTACTCTAGACAAAGCTACTTAAGCTAAAATGGCGTTCTCCATCAAATGTGCTAATTAAGCGATCTTAAAAATTGGTGTAGACAATCCTACTTTAGGAGTTTCCTAAAGTAGTAGTGACAAAGAAGGACCAAATCAAGTTGTATCAATCAAATAGAGATGATAGATAAAGAATTCAGTATTGACATGAAGATATCTACACAATTGGGATGCATGAGTTAAAGTGTCTTTGGCATTTTTTTTCAAAGAGTGAGATGTTGCAAAGAAATTATCATAAGAAAAAGTGATAAAATGAAAGTTAGTAAGTTATTTACCCATGTAAAAAGAGGTATCTATTGATAAACAAAGAGGAAGATGATGAAATAAATTGCATAGGCATGAAACACATTATTAGTAATACAGAAGGATTTGATTGATTTCATGATTTGATATGATAAAAGAAGCATATGTGCTGCATATCAAAGCTACATGGATGAGAATTAGAATGAAACTAAAGTGTAAGAATTTTCCTTAGGGAAAAATAACACCCAGATCAAGAAGCTCAAACACTAGCACAATATGGACCAATAATGGATGATCATAATAACAATAATGAGAGTGAATATCATATTGAATACACACTAGAAGTTCCTATATATAAAGGCATCTAGAATGACTAGGAGTTAGCAAAGTGATAAGCTTCGCAACTAAGCACATGTCCACCAAGAGTGGATTATCCTCCATTGCATAAAGGAGTTTGTGTGATGATGAGAGGATAAGCTTACATAGGTGTATCCTGTAAAGAGATTTTATAGACACCATGTGCTCAATTGGAGTATGAACAATTGTGTTGTCTACATGACAACTCAGATGAATATGCAAACTCCTATGTTGTCAACAAGAAAACTCATATAACTACGCATAATCCTAGGTGTCTATATGATAACTAATAAAATAATGCATTTAACCTAAGTAAATTTAAGTAAAGTGTAACAATAATCAATTATTTACACTAACATGAAGAAAGAGATTGTTCAACATAGAGATGTGAATCATAATGAAACTAAGGATATTAATGAAGATTTGATACTAAACAAAGAGGGAGTTTTCTCAATTCAATACATGTTTTGGATTGCATGGTAACTAGAGGTGTCACCATCAATGCCAAAGAGGGAGATTATTGGAAACTATAATTGGAACAATTGTTATGGTTTCATTGATGTAAAACCTTATTGGTGAGATAGTTTTATATCTGATTTGAGTATCATGTCTATATGATTAATGAAGAGGATTTGTGAAATTGGTCATGACAAAAGTAGCTAGAGGAAAGGTTGAGTTATGAAGAGGAAACTACAAATGGATAGTTCATTAGTTGGACTTTGACAAGATAAAGTGATTGTTTAAATGATGTTGCAAGTTGAGAAGATAGTAGTACTAAAGCCTTGAAGTAGAGCTTAAAGATACACCAAATGCACAAGATTGACCAAGCAATAGAGAAGAAGATAAAGAAACTTGAAGTATATGTCGACTGATTCTAGTGTTGATCAAGCCACAGTAAGTGTTGAGTACAAATAATGTTAATTGAGCATCAATATAGTTTGAGTGACAATATATGTGCTAAACATGAAATCTAGTAGTGAACAAGTAATCCAGTATTGACCAACTGTCACAACATAGTGTTGGCCAAGGGAAAATATTTTGATAGTTTATGAGAAATCATAATTTCAAATTGATAGATTTTATTTTTGGGAATATAGAAAGCATGTTGAAGAAAAGGATGGATGACCTAGAACATTTAAATCAAGGGAAACTATATTTGTGTATTTCTATGTAAGGATTTGTGAAGAAGTTTCTAGAAATGAAGAGGACAAACAATAAGGTGGGCATATTCATTGTATGTGTTGAATCTAATCATAACCCTAAGATCTAAAATGGTGTTTATGTGGAAAGATATTAGAATTACCTATTAAAGGACGTACAAGGGCTAACCTTAAAGAGTCATTGAAGGTTGGAACAATTATTTATGTTATTGGCTGGAAAACTTAATCATGAGGCTAAGAAGAGTTGATAATAGGAGAAGTGTGATTTTTTGAAGGGTTGCTAACTGAATTAGTGGATCAGGTTGTGAGCTGAACTAAGATCTATATTTTCAAAGTGAGTTATATTTGTTAGATCAAAACCTTCTATTATTTTCTAACCATTGTATCATTATTGGAATCCTTTAATCACAGTGGCATTCTAATGGAATGTTCTAAAGTCTTCTAACAAAGCCACTCCTAACAGGATGATTAAATCCTTTAACAAGGTCATATTTAATAGTGTGTTTTGTAACCTTTAATAGGATTGGCTCCTAACAGAGCTCACTTTACAAGAGTGAAATACCAGTGACATGTTACTAGTGATTATCCCCAAAGTTGTTTAAGTAATTATTTATTTAATTGGTACATTTGGACATTGTATAACTGATTCACCCCACCTCTTTGCTATACTAAACATTCTAACAATTAGTGTATGTAGTAATGTAAGAGAGATAGAGACATACATAAAATATCTTAAATAGATCATTTGAAGATGAATTAAAACAAATTTAATAATTAAAATAAATTTGATATATTTTATCTATAGACAATATGATTCGGTGAATGTTGGCATTTGACATGAGTCATTATTATTTTGTAGGAGTTGATCCTTATATGGGTCAAATCATGAAGTAGGTAAGGGTCTAATGGGACCCTAGAAATGATTCATCATCTAATTGGGAGAACTGGTGAAATACTTTAGAATAACTGGGAGGTGGGTGAATCAATTATCCAAGGTCCAAATGTCCCAATTAAACTATTCAATGCTTAAAAAAACTCACACATATATCTCATTATCTTGTATCTTGCATGCATCCACTAAATCATTCAAAACTTAAACTTGTAGGTTATTGTCCTCGGTCAAAATAACTTTTTAGAAATGTAAACATGAAACATAAAAAAATTATTCACATATATGACACACGGGTTTTACGTGAAAACCCAATTTGGGAAAAACTATCATTAACATGCTACTAATTCTCACTCTTCTAAAGTGATGCCCTGTGAAAGGCCAACTATGTTAGAGGTTACAATACACACTATTAAATGTGACCTAGTTAAAGGATTTCAATAATCCTATTAGGAGTGAGCCTTTTTAGAGGACTTTAGACCATTCCATTAGAATGTCACTTAGTTAAAATATTTACAAATGATTGTCAGGTCAACCTTAATCCAAAGGATTTATCCTAGACTGATACAATTATTAGAAAGTAACAGTAAGGCTTTGATCTAATAACAAATTACAACTCACTTGCAGATTACAAATCTTTGTTTCAGTTCTCCATTTTGCTTGGCTTCATTCACTTAAGCTTTGATAACTTGTTCACCCTTCAAGCATTCATCCTCTAAAGCCTTCTTTCTTTGAATGTCAATTGTAGACTCTATAATCTAGCCACCATATGAAGAAACACCCTAGACTACTTGTCTTCCTTGGGTTCTTGTACATGTAAACTATTTCTTCAAGCCTTGTACCCCCTTATAAAGAGAATTTTGGTGTACCCCTTTATAAAGAGAATTTTGGTCCTTTTCCGCTCAACAATCATCCATTTTTGGGTTAGGTTAGATACATTGAATCTTCCCTCTTTTTCATTTTGCTCCCTCTAGAAACTTCCTTCTAAATCCTCTTTGAATTTTCCTAAAAATGGTTTATCTTGAATTCTATGCCTCTATCTCATCAATCTTATCTTGCACATGCTTCACACAATCCAAGAAATTAACTTTGTTAGCTAATATTCATCAAATTCATGATCTAAATCATAATATTGTAACTCAACATTAAATGACCTCTGATGCTTAGCACACACTATGTTCCTCAACATCCACTAACAATTCACTCAACATATACTATCTTTTATTGTCACTCAACACCATCTAGAATTTACTCAGCATAAACTAAGTTCACTTGGCATACACGAGATCTTCACTTTTCTTGTCACTAACTAATTTTCTGTTCAACTTGAATTGACTTTTCTCATCACCAACTAATCACTCTATCAAGCTTAGCAAACAAAATTTTCCTTCCATGTTCTTCTAGACTTAGCTAGTGTATCCATCAAATTCATCTTTAAGTACATAAAAAAATACAACATATCATCCATGTCTCATTTGGTCTTAATACTCATTTTCTATAGAAAATAACTCAAACTTTCCTCTAGGTGCTCTTGTTATCACATTTGATCAAATCCTCTTCATCAATCAAACAAATGATAGCATTGAGACCAAATAAGAAATTGTCTTACAAGAAAGTAGCAAGTTTGACATCATTGACAATATAATGATTATTCTAGATTCTATACAAACAATCTTGTTTTCAACTCTTTGGCATTGATGGCAAACCAATACCAACAACAATACCAAAAAAGACTTGTATTAATTTTTTTTTTCTATCTGTATTTTTCCTTCCTCTATGTAAGGTAATGTGTCTTTGTCAATCTCCTTCTTTCTTTCATACCTCCCTCATAGTGTTTTACTTGTGGCTAATCTTTTGTTCCAACTCTTGATTACTTTAGGTAGCTCCTAAAGTAAGATCCACTACATCAATGTGTAACATATGTCATCCAACTCAGTTGATGTAGGGAACTTCTCATGCTACTTAAATAGCTTTGGATAGGGGCGTAACCCCTAGTTTACCTCTTAGATACTCATGAGCATCTTTGGGTAAATCTTTTGTGAATATATCAGTTATTTTTTCTTTGGTATTCACATTTTCCATCTTCACTTATTTGTCTTGAACCAACTCTCTCAAGTAATGATACTTGATAGCTAGATATGTTTTGTCTTTGTGTGCATCACAAAGTTCTTAGATATGTTTATTGTATTTGTGTTATCACAATAGAGTATGACCAGTTTAGTAATTTCCTCCTTCATTCCTTTGAGTAGTTTTTTGATCCATACAATATTGGTACAATTCACTACAATAGCAACATATTCAACTTCAGCAATAGATTGTGATATGAAATTTTGTTTTTTACTAGTCCATGTAACTAGTCTCTTTCCCAAGAAAAATACTTTTTCTATCATCAACATTTCTAGCCCAATCAGCATCCATCTAGGCTCTCAATTCAAATTTTTCATTTTTCTTATAGTATAGACCAAATTCCTCTATTCCTTTTAGATATCTCATAACTTTTTTTTATAGCCAACAATTGATTCTGCTTAGGATTTGCAAAAAATTTTGCAACAATCCCAATAGCTAGTGCAATGTCAAGTCTTCTATGAACTACATATTGTAATTTTCCAATAATAGACCTATATAAAGTTTGGTTCACATCAGAAAAATCATGATTCTTTGACAGTTTGTGTCCTCTCACCATAGATGTGCTTACTGGTTTTGAATCTTCCAATCCAAAAGTTTTCAATATTTCCTTTGCATACTTAGACTAAGTGATGTATATATCATATTTCATCTAATATACTTGCAAGCCTACAAAGAATTAAATATTGCCAAACATAGACATCTCAAATTCTTTCTTCATTTCATTTGCAAATGCCTTATATAATGCATTTTGTCTTCCAAATATGATATCATCAACAAAAATTTCAGCTAATAAAATACCTTTTCCACCTTCAATATTCAAGTAAAAACTACTGTTGTCATTAGTTCTCTCAAGACCAATCATAACAAGATAATTATGAAGTTTCTAATATCATACTCTAGGTGCTTGCTTTAAAGCATATAAATCTTTGTGTAATCTACATACCATGTTCTTGTTGTTTATATCAACAAATATTTTGGGTTGTTCAATATAAACCTCCTCTTCTAATATGTCATTCAAAAATGCAAATTTCACATCTATTTGATAATATTTGAAACTTATGTATGTAAAGTAAGCAAGCAGAGTTCTTACTCCTTCCAATCTTGCAATAGGGGCAAATGTTTCTCCATAGTCTTTTCCTTTTTCTTGAGCATACCCCTTGCAAACTAAACTTGCTTTATTTCTTATGACTTCACCATTTTCATCTAACTTGTTTCTATACACCCACTTGGTTCCAATTATGTTCTTGTCCTCTGGTCTAGGTACAAGTGACTAGGTTTTTTTCTTCTCAATTTACTCAACCTCTTCTCTCATGGCTTGACTCTAGTCATCATTCTTTAATGCATCCCTAATTGACTTAAGCTCACACATGCTTAACAAAGATGCATCACTTCTCAAATTGTTTCTTGCCATGAGTCTGGCCTCTTTATCTTTAATAATTTGTGTAGTAGGATGATGTCTTTTGACATACTTTGACAATCTTGGTTCTGCTTTGTTTCCTTTAATGGGTCTCTCAACTTCAAAATCACTATGTGCTTCTCTATCAAGTAATTCAACATTTCTTTCATGTGAACTGGTGTCATTATTAGAATGTGACTCAATTTTTTTCTATAATTATGATCCTGACTATAACTTGATTCCTAACTAAGGGTAAAAATACAAAATTGTGTCACCTTTTATAAAGAAAGAGGATATCAGAATGCAATAGTTCAACTTTAATCACTAGAAAAATGGTATTTGAGTTTATAATTTTAAGATGATGTAAACTAATGAAATGTGTAGAATTGGATGAATTTTATGCCTATCATTTTTTATAAATTTTTTGAGTAATAAGTTATTCATTTTTTCTAAATTTTGAAGTCCCTTTTATAACTGTCAAAAATATATAGTGTAGTTCCTGTCAAACAAGTATATGCAAAACATCTTTTTCTATTCTAATTTGAAAATATCTTATAGACAACATGTATATCTAGGGAACAAAAAAGAAATAATTGTTTTTGATGTATATTTTCTTTGTTATAAGTATTCAAGGTTGACCATGTCAGAATCCAACAATTTTTCCTCTCGTCAAACCTTCTCTATCAAATCTACAGCTTTTTGGAAAAAAAAAATTCCATATTCATGAAGAGGACTCTCTCCTCTAGAGTTAAATATAATTTTTTTTTTTTTTGGATATGATTTACTATTTTTTTTCCTTTTTTGAGGGAGCATCTTTTTCGTCTCAAAACATTTTTGTCTCCTCCATAAATGATGTGAAGAGAATCCCATGTGTTCTTTGTACTATCACAATCCTTGATGTCATCAAACTCAAAGTAACTTAGGGCAAATTCAATCTCTAACCTTGCCTAATTGTGCTCTTTTCTTTTTTCTTCAGATCTTCAGTAGTGAGGGCTCCAGTAGGGTCAATACATTCAACAAAAATGGTAGTTCATGCATGATCTCCAAGACCTCCTAGGTGTAGCTTCATTAGAATTTTCCATGTAGGAAATTTCTCCTTATTAAGCTTGGGTTCCTCTCTCTTAGGCATTTAGATCCTTAGCTTATACTAACTTCAAACTATCTCTCACAAGAAACCAATGCTCTGATAAAAATTGTCAAAATACTTTAGAATAACTAAGAGTGGGGGTTGAATTGGTTATCCAAGGTTTAAATGTCCCAATTAAAATTTTTAGTGCTTAAAAAAGATCATACATATATCTCCTTATCATCTATCTTTCATGCATCCATTAGATCATTCACAAGTTAAACTTGTAGGTTATTATCCTAGGTCAAAACAACTTTTCAGAAATGTAAACATGAAAAATAATAGAATCATTCATACATATGACACAAAATTTTTACGTGGAATCCCAATCTTGAAAAAAATACCAGTAACATAGTACTAATTCTCACTCTTCTCAAGTGATGTCCTGTGAAAGGCCAACCTTGTTAAAGGTTACAATGCAAACTATTAAATGTGACTTGGTTAAAGGATTTCAATCACCCTCCTAGGAGTGAGCCTTGTTAGAGGACTTTAGACCATTCCATTAGAATGTCACCCTGTTAAAAGATTTACAAATGACTACTATGTCAACCTTAATCCAAAGGATTTATCCTAGACTAATACAATCATTAGAAGGTAAACATAAGGCTTTGATCTAATTACAAATTACAACTCACTTGTAGATTACAAATCCACGTTTCAGTCTTGCATTCTTCTTGGGTTCATTCACTTCAACTTTGATAGCTTGTTCACCCTTCAAACATTCATCATCTTAAGCCTTCTTTTTGTGCATGATGATTGTAGACTCTATAATTCGACCACCATATGAAGAAATAACCTAGACTCCTTGTCTTCCTTGGGTTCTCACACATGCCAATTGTTTCTTCATGCCTTATATCCCCCTATAAAGAGTATTTAGGTCTTTTTCCATTCAACCATAATTATCCATTATAGGGTTAGGTTAGATTCATTGAGTCTTCCCTCTTTTATATTTTTCTCCCTCTAGAAACTTCTTTTTGAATCCTCTTTGAATTTGCCTCAAAATAGTTTATCTTGATTTTTTTGTCTCTAGCTTATCAAGCTTACCTTGCACACGCTTCACACAATCCAAGAAATCAACTTTGTCAGCCCAAATTCATCAAATTCATGATCTAACTCATAATGTTGTCACTCAACATAAGTAACCTTTTATGCTCGACACACACTATGTTGCTTAACATCTATTAATAGTTCACTCAACATATATTGTGTTTTACTATCACTTGAAACCAACTAGAATTTACTTGACATAAACTAAGATCACCCAGCATACACTAGGTCTTCACTATGCTCATCAGAAACTGATTTTCTACTTGGCTTGAACTAACTTTACTTGTCACCAACTAATCACTCAGTCAAGCTTAGCAAAACTAATTTGCTTTCTATATTCTTCCAGACTTAGCTAGTGTATCCATCAACTTCATCTTTAAGTAGATAAACAATACAACATATCATCCATGTCTCACTTAGTCTTAGTACTCTTTTTCTATGCCAAATAACTCAAGATTCCCTCTAAGTGCTCTTATTATCACATTTGATCAAATCATCTTCATCAATCAAACAAATGATAACATTGAGACCAATCAAGAAATTTTCTCATCAGTAAGTAGAAAGTTTGACATCATTGACAATATAATCATTGTTCTAGATTCCATTCATGCAATCTTCTTTTCAACAAGGACACATCAAGATTACAAGATTTTTATCCCTACTTATTTATAGGCTTCAAAGAGTAAGCCTAACTACAAGGGGTTGGATGCAGTTCCTGCCCTTAGTTTTCTTTGAGTTTATATTCACAAAATCTTTTAGGTCATTTTTCATGCATATGTCAATTGATTTTGTTATACTTGATTGTATATTTGTTTGACACTACCTCATGTTGGATTCATATATATTACGAGCTACTACGTTATTGAGACATTACATGTATTTATTGTTGATCCTGGTTGTACCATCTTAAAATGGATGTAATTTTCTTTTAATACCTTTTACCACCCTTTCCATTATGCCTTTCTTGGACCATGGATGAACTTGTTCTCAATTTCCTCTTTTCCCTACACTATTCCACTTTCTTCCCTATTTCTTCTAGTAACTACATGAGCTCTTTGTGGCTCTCCTGATGTGATCTATGGGAATATGTCAATATAGACTAGAATAGGTCAATCTAGGTTGACCTAGACTAGACTAGGTTGACCCAAGTTGACCTAGTCCCCAGTGATTTTAGGGCTCAAAATCTGAAAGGACTTGTGGATTTAATTATTTTTGTTGCACTCTCATGTTGACTTGTATTATTTTCTTGCCTAAAATGACATATATATGAAGACTTGTGTAACGCCTCACCAAGGCATCCAAAAGAAATAACCTAAAGTTTGACTAAGTTTGATAGCATTTTTTTTTTAAAAAAGAAAGTATAACATACACATCAAACACAAAGTAGCGGAAGCAATAACATACATAACAGGTTGCATTCCTTAAAGATCCTATGATGTTGAATCACATTTAAAATCTAATCTAAAACTTAGTCCATCATCTAATACATCCATAAGAAAGAATAATGAAAAGTCCAATGTCCATAAAATATACAATTGTTCTGAATGCCTCTTGGCAAATTAATTCGGAATGCTCATTCATCCACTGTACATGTCACAAAGTATGAAAGGCTTAAAAGAATATACATAAGCAAGATAAATATACATCATCCTCTTCGGATCCATGATACACATGCAATAAAATAAATGAAACCATCCATCATAAAATGATACAACATCCAACATATAATATAACCATCTATCACAATGATCCATGAACAGAATGAAGGTATATGCCAACAAGAACACTCCAGTGATGGTGTCTCCGACAGAGCTCAATGGTAAGAGTAAAAATCACTACCACCCGACCACGTGGAACCTAAATGGTCCACTCCCACCGCGCTGAGGAGATAGTCTAAGGTCCCAAATAGGATAACAAAACATATAACATAAATACTCTCTAAGTCCAGGAAATCCTATAAGTATGCTAACTCAAAGGTTCCTAAAATAGATTGACATCTAAACCCAGAGGCACCACAAAGACACGCAGGTATCTACTATGTAAAAGGAAAAGTTTCATCGCACAAATCATGTTCAAAGTTACCCGAGCAGTCCCTTAGGACTCCCGGGTCCCTAGTGATCCCTGCGGCCACTAGTATCCTCTCGCACTGACAAGGCATACTACGAAATGCAAGGTCATAACCAAGCGTTCTCTCTACTCCCATCCTAGTCTGTAATAGCACTCATGGCATGGGCGAGAACATACAATTATCTCTTATTAGGTTCATTTAAGTTAGTATTAAGTGTAAAGTTATCACTTATTAAACAACTTACACCCAGGACCACTTAAGGTCCCTGGCCCCCAATGCAAGACACTTCCCGACACTGCATAAAGATAACCTACCCTAAGCTCATGAAATCACAAATCACATAATCATAGAAAAATCACCTCAATCCTATACAAGTGACTGGAGAGCATCATAAAGATAATCATAGTAATCACATCAGTTCTCTACGAGCAACTAGAAAGCAACAAAATAAATCAAATTATCCATCGGTTCTCAACAAGCAATCAGAAGTAATCCAATAATACTGATCAATGACTCATAATGGTTATTCAGGTATCTCATAGCATACATTCCACTATTTCACCAAGACACTGAAAACATAATAATCAACATAACAAATATACTCATCATAAACATACCATCACATACATGGTTGAGCAATAATGATTAAGATCGAGTCAACGTGATAACACACTAACAAAACCCCCAAGCCTCTGGTAGACGTCCTATAACTTGGTCAACAATCTAGTCAACCCAAAAGAATTCCAAACATACATAGCATAAGGAAAACAAGATACAAGAACATTTCTTTCAATTTTAAGTTGAATGTGGAGATGCAGTTTCCATTTCAGATTTTACTAACAAGTGATGGAATATTTTCATCATTTTTTTCTTATAGTAAATTTAAATAATAGCTTAAGCATAAAACAAATAATTACCCCATGATCAATTTTCCAAATTTACTAAGGTAAATATTATTATATTGACTCTAAGCTAATGATGATAAGATTCCTGTTGATTTTCATTAATCTCGACTTAAATTAAATGATCACCTAATTTAAAATAATCAATTAATATCTTTAATTAATTGGTCATAATATATATATTTTATAAACAAAATATTATTAAGTAATATTTTATTTATATATAAAAAAAAAGTATTACAAATATTAATCTTATTAATAATTATTATTAATAAAATTAATAATTAAAAATTTATACATATTAAAAAAAACTATTAACAAATGTTAATAATTTAAAAATGATAAAATAAATGTTAAAAAAACTAGTGTTTATAGCCCGTGTGGCTTTAATTTAAAGCTGTCGGCCGCAGGCCAGGCTGCAGCCGCAACAACAGTACGTAGTATTGTTGCTGCTGCCACAGTCTGTACTGTGGTCAATGATAGCAGTATTGCAGGAAGAAAGTGGGGAGTGAGTGGGGTAAAACCCCCCCTCCCAAAGTCATTTCTATTTTTTCTTTTAATAATTTTTTTAATAAACATGAAACGAATTTCCAAGAAAAATGACATTTTTATGAAAAATGCATTTTTTATAAAAAACATTTTAACAACAGAACTTTGTAAATAATGAATTTTATTATAATCAAATCTATTTTAAAATGAATATATATATTTACTGTGTATATATATATATATATATATATATATATATATATATATATAAGTTTTCACAATTTTCAATCTATTGGGAAGAAATTATATTGAACAATTAAAACATCCCATATACATAATAATTTTCCAATATCTAGAATTCACAAGCATGATATATATATTCTTTACCAGAATTATCCAGACAATTATTTAGCAAACACGAAGAAGACAGGAATTAAAAGCACGTATTTGAATTATGCAAATCTTCACAAGTGTCTACCTGGACACTGATGCTAACTTGCTACGCTCCAGAAATCTATTGAAAACAATTCCCGTTTCAGAACTTTTTCCTACTCTGAAATTTTTTCTTCTTCTTCTCCAAAATTTCCAGCCCTTTGAAAAATGAACCCCCAATTTGTGATAAAGGAGTTCTCTCCCTATAATCGGAGGATTAATTGTGCATTCCCCTCAGAGAACTCTTTGCTCACACCTTTTTAACTCTTTATTAACTATCATTTATCTTTCTTTTATCTTTCCCATGCACATACAATAATCTATTAAATTAATTTATTTAATTTTTACTTGACCTTTTTTTAAATTGATTTATTCAATTTAATCTTATGCACGTATTATGCAATCATAAAACTTTTAATAATTTAATTTTCTTTTCCCACTTCTAAATTTATTTTTGAACAATAATTTTGATAACTATCTATTAATTTTAATAATAATATTATTTAGCATTTATTTAAAAATGCACTCCAAAGATATAAATATATTTATATTATTATTAAATTAATTAAATATCATCATGTTCAAATTTAAACTTATAGATTTATTCTCAATTTTAATTCTTTTTATATGATTCTTTTATATAATTAATTTCTCAATTAATAAAATATTAACATAACAAATAATTTTCCATTAAATTAAATTATTAATTAAATCTTTTTAATTAGACTTAATTAACACAAAATTCACCAAAACTCATAAAGAAAAAATACGAAAACCCATCATAGCTAAACACATACAAAATTCAACTAAGGGTTTAAAAATCATGAATTAACATCATCTGACGCATTCGAATGGTACACAACTTAGATACTTGTCCTAATTGTTAATTAGGATGAATGGCTCAAAGTTTTAGGATTTGGACTTAAGAATTTATCTCACCTCTCTTACCATTGAGATAATGCGATAGGGTACGCTCATCCTGGCAATTCAGGGAAGTCGATACCCAGTACCTACAACCTGCATAAAACCCATGCATGTACATACACAATATATACTAAGCTAAACAGGCAATGGCAGGAAGTGGGGAATCATGTAGATCCCAACTAGCAGGTGACTACGACTCCCTTCCTTAACCATATCATAAACATCATACATAAAGAAAAAAAACACGCACACCATACACATGCAGTATGGGGTAAGTATCCATCATAAAAGACATAGGATAATCCATCTAACTAAAGATCATCAATAATCTAACAGCATTGTAATAATCATCATGCACACATGAAGTATAGAGTACCAAGTAATCTCATCATATATCAACTGAGTCTAAAACAATATCTAATAATCTCAAGATAATGCTACTAATTATCAAACATAAAACTTGGCCTTAAAGAGTTTGGTAATGATATCAGAAATATAACTAGAAAAATGTAGACTATGGGTAGGCACTACATCCACCCCCCCTAGACTTAGGCTTACTCCTGGAAGCCTACAAACAAATAGGGATATAAATCCCGTAATCTAGATGCATCCTCCCATGTAGCTGAAGAGTCATCAGTAGGGTCCCATTGGACCCTTACCTGCTCTATGGTTCGACCCCTGAGGGTCAACTCCCACTGCTCCAGAATACGAACTGGCTCCAAAGCCAGCTGCCCTTCCTCTACTTGCAATGCATTCTGTTGTCACTTAGGTTTGCACCCTTGTCCAAGGCCTATGCACGAGGACAACCTAGTGAAACATGGAAACAACCTCCAAGGTGTGGGACTTGAACTGCGAGGTTGAGTCTCCGGAGAAGGTCGGCTTCCTCTTACTATCAGGGCACACCTATCTACTCTTGGAGAGGAAAAGGGAGAAGAAGAGCACGAAAGCAAATCTACCTAGTCTAATCTAAGGAGGTGATGCACCAAAATAGAGTGTTCAGACTTCCTTTCTGCCCATATATGCACTACAAAACCAAGATAACATTCAAAAGACATACACACCCAGACTCATATCAATCAGTAACCACATACAGATCAAGAAATCAAATTGAATAACACAAGGAAAAGGATTTCACTTATATATTATCTAGTAGGCCAAAAATAGATACAGTATGCCAGTCACAGATCTCAACAATACACCAATGAGAGGCAAGACGGATGTACATACACATTGATGGTTGAAGGAGATGATACAGAATGTTATAAAACTCAGAGACAAAGGGAATTTTACACTGCAGACCTATGACCAGTAGCAGAGAAATCATAAAAGGAGTCGACCCTAGAAAAAGATCACAAAATTTCCTTTATAGTTTAGGCATAACTGAGGATTTTTGCATTACATTTACTTCTCACCTACTAGCATTAACTTCTCACCTTGGGAATCCAATCAAAGATCTGATTTGAAAATGGTTTGCGTACCAAAAAATTTGATATTTCTTTGAGAAAGAGCCTGGAGAAGACAAAAATGGTGCCCCAACATCCATGACATAGTAGATAGATCGATTGGATGGATGGAGTGTCTTTCTGCACCTGGTATTCATTCCGAGTTGGTGGCAATTAATCACATGATCAGATTCGCGACAAAACTTTGATCTCTTATCGTTCCTGGTCTCATGAATTCGTCGAAGTCAAACAGTCAACCAGGTTATACAAGCCAGTTGGGCTATGCGGGCCAATGATACTCTTTATTTTTTTGCCACCCTGGAAGTCCTCTTGTGGTTGACCACCTTTATTGAACTAACGGCGCCACCCTTCAAATATTAACACTAACTGTGACGGTTACACTAACAGCCAGTCACCGACCGTCAATCTTGACTGGGCCAGTGAGACACGTGTCATCAGGGCACTATGTCGCCAACATATACTTTGTGCAACTTCTTCATAGCGATACAGTGCCATCCATTGATCTTTGAAGATTTGACGATCGTGAAGACTTGTCATGTGTCATACTTGCTTCTTACCCTGGGCCCCTCATACCTAGCACCACCTTAGCAACCACACCATGCTTGAATGACACCTGGCCATCTTTAGCGTACATTCTTTGGCGAGACCTGGTCCCACGAGGACATGTGTCCACCAAGCACCAACTCGCTATTGTAAATCCCGTGCAACTTCTCCATAGTGCGATGGCGCCTGTTGTCGATCTAACTTGATCTAACGGCCATGAACGATTTGCCCCTCTTTACTGCACTGGCTGCATGAAAATATGGTCCCACTGGGACACATGGCACCCGGGCGCTATGTCGCCAATGTTATCTCCTGAGCAGTTTGTCATAGCGCGATGGCGCCTACCCTTGATCTCTGCAGATCTGACGGTGGAGGACTTAACCATTGACTGCGTTGGCCTCGTTGAAGATCTGGTCCCACGACACATCTGTTTTATGACTTGGCATATGTGGTGGTTCCTCATTGGTCCAACGAAGCACCACCTTAGAAGACTCAAGACTTGACCCCACGAAGCGGCCACGTGTTGACTAGGTGCCATGTCGCTATGAGAAAATTGAGGTCAAATTCCCATAGCGCCATAGTGCCCAACTAATGACATGTCCCCTCTCTTGAATGTGGCTCCCTCTAATTCGCCACCATGGTAGCAGACTCTGCCAACTGGGTAGATGATGTATGAAATGGGACCCAACCACTTGCCTGAAGCTCTCGCAGTTGATCTCTTTCGTTGTCGCAAACCTTGTCGCCGACACTAGGACTCACCGTAGAAATAACCTCTAGCTGGCCAGGCATTATGTCGCTACCGAAAAACTCGTGAGTTTTTTGATGGCGACATGGCGCCTTGCCGCCTTTTGGACTTTCTGGCCCGTCGTGAAACTAACCGCCCACCGCTAACTTTCTCGGTGACGCGACATACCCGTCGTTAGACCTTTTCGTCGGGCGCTATGTCGCTATAAAGATTTCCCGACCAACATGCGATAGCAACATAGCGCCTACGGCGCCGCAAAACTTTTTCGACCCACCCTTCATTGTAACCTGTTCGCTGAATGTGGACCCACCATGGCAATGTGTCATCAGGGTGCCATCTCGCTATCGTAAATATCGTGCATCTTTTCCATAGCGCGATGGCGCCATCCGTTGATCTCCTTTGATCTGACGGAAAAGAGCTTACGAGTTGAAAAAAATATGTTATAAGGTTTGAAACTTGGTATTTTTCAACATTTCCATGGGTATTAAAATATTACTAATCGGGGAGGTGACCATTGGGCTGGGTAACATTTGAATTTTGAAATTTGGCAGGGCAAACAAAATGTGGTAACACATTCCAATCAAGAATATGTACAAAATCAGGGATATACTATCTAAGTACTGAAACATGGAAAACATTGTGAATGCGAGCAAGGCTGGGCGATAAAGCAAGACAATAGGCAACTAGACCAATCCTCTCAAGAATATTGAATGGTCCCACAAAGCGAGGTGCTAGCTTCGAGCACTTTCCATAACGGATCAGACTCTTCCACGGACGTACTCTCAAGAAAACCTTCTCCCACAGCAAACTACTTATCTATCCTATGTGCATCAGCATACTTTTTTTGCCTATCCTATGCCGTTGTTAAGTGCTCTCAGATACACACAACCTGTTGCTCCATGTCACGAAGTATCTCAGGACCCAATAGGATGCGATCCTCAAGACTATCCCAACTCAAAGGTGTATGACAAGGACGTCCATATAAGGCTTGGAAAGGTGCCATGCCAATAGAATTGTGATACCCGTTGTTGTAAGCGAACTCCACTAGGTAGAGATAGTCCTCCCAATGAGCCTGCCTATCCATCACATACATCCTCAACATATCTTTGAGAACCTGATTCACTCTCTCTATTTGTCCATCTGTCTCTGGTGATATGCTGAATTGAAATTCAACTGCGCTCCAAGATCATGTTGTAGTGATGTCCAAAATGCGGAAGTGAAAACATGATCCCTATCCAAAATGATCTTTTGGGGAATACCATGTAGTCTCACGATGTCACGCATGAAGATATTAGCTATAGAAGTTGCAGTGTAGGAAGACCTAATTGGTGAAAAATGTGCCACCTTAGTCAACCAATCAACGGTGACCATGATAGCATCATGACAACGAGAAGTCATAGGTAATCCTACTATGAAGTCCATAGAGATGATGTCCCACTTCCATGAAGGAATGAGATTCGGCTGCAAAAGTCCGGCAAGATGCTAGTGTTCTGCCTTGACTCTCTGACACTCAAGACATCTAGCCACAAAATCAGCAATGTCGCGCTTCATCCCGGACCAATAGAATAAATGTCACAAGTCTGCATGTATCTTCTTGACACCTGGATGTGCCGAGTAAGGTGCACGATGGGCCTCTGATAGGATCAATATGCGAAGCTCATCCAGTAGCGGCACATAGATCTTTCCTGAATGTCTCAAAAGGCCATCTGACTCTAGGACATAGTCTGAAAAACTTACCCTCGAAAGGTCTCCCTGAATCAATCTCTTTGCACACCTCCTGATACCAAGAATTGTTAGGAAGTGCTTGAAGTATCTGACACCTCAAATCAACACTAAGAGTCATAGATGATATCACATGTTTCTTGCGACTCAAAGCATCAGCTACTATGTTCTCCTTCCCTTGGATATACTTTACCTCAAAGTCATACTCACATAAAAACTCCATCCAATGCCTCTGCCTAGCATTCGGATTAGGCTATGTGAATATGTACTGAAGACTATGATGATCGCTATGTAGCTCAAATCTATGACCCAACAAGAAATGTCTCCATCTCACTAAGGCATGAACTACTGCTGCTAACTCAAGGTCATGTATAGGATAATTCAACTCATGGTCCTTGAGTTTGCGTGATTCATATGCAATCACTCGACCATTCTGCATCAAAACTGCTCCAATCCCCTCAAGGGAAGCATCTGTACACACCATGAAATCACCTTCTGGATCAGGTATTGCTAAGATTGGTGCACTAGTCAGAAGCTCTTTGAGCTTCTAAAATGCTTCTTCACATTTTTCTCTCCATAGAAACTTCTTTCCTTTCCTCTGAAGGGAGGTAATAGGATGTGCTATTCTAGAAAAGTTTTGGACAAATCTACGATAATAACCAGCTAGACCCATGAAACTATGAATCTCCGACACAGTAGTGGGTGCAGGCCAATCTACTATTGCTAGATCTTCGCAGGGTCTATAGAGATACCTTCACCTAAAATAACGTGTCCTAAATACTGTATCTATGATTGAAAGAAATCACACTTTTCCGCATTGGCATAAAGTTGATTATCTCTCAAGCGAAACTCAAATGTTCCTCATGTTCCTTTTGGGACTTAGAATATATCAGTATATCATCGAGCAACACAAGAACAAATCTATCAAGATAGGAACGGAACACCCCATTCATCAAGCACATGAAAACTGATGGAGCGTTCGTTAGCCCAAAAGGTACCACTGTGAACTCATAATGCCCATAGTGAGTTTGGAAGGCAGTCATATGAATATCAACTTCCTTGATGCGAAGTTGGTGGTATCCTGACTTAAGGTCAATCTTGTAGAACACTGTAGCTCCCTTGATCTGATCAAATAAATCATCAATCCTTGGTAAAGGATACCTGTTCTTTATTGTCACCTTGTTCAGCTGTTTGTAATCAATGCAAAGATGCAAAGAACCATCCTTCTTCTTCACAAAGAGCACTGGAGCTCCCCATGGTGATACACTAGGTCAAATACTACCCTTGGCCAAAAGTTCCTCTAACTGCAAACGCAATTCACTTAACTCCTAAGTGGTCATATGGTAAGGAGCTCTAGAGATAGGTTTCGCTCCTGGAGTAAGCTCAATGCTAAAATCAATGTCTCTCTTCGAAGGCATGCTTGGAACCTCACTCTAAAAGACATCTGCATACTCTTATAAAATAGGGTGATCTAGGCTCTTCCTCGTAGAGTCTTCTTCATCTAGCTCATTTACTGTAATGACAAATACTTGACATCCCTTATGAAATCTCTGCTTTAATTGCATAGCAGAGATCATCCGTAGAGATATAGGTCTCGGTATCCCCACAATCTCGACATCCTTCCCTTGGTCATCCTGACACATAATGGTCTTCTTTCTGCATTCTATACTAGCCTTATGAGAGCCAAGCTAATCCATACCTAAGACCACATCGTAAGAGCCAAGAGGAATAACTCGAAGGTCAACTGAAGTCTCAAACCGTCCTATTCTAAGTCCACACTTATAAACTACAGAATTTGTGGAAAATTTAGCGCCTAAGGCTAGTTCCACTTGCCAACCATGATCTTGCTTAACTGCCTCCAACTTACACTTAACAACTAGAGATGGAGAAATAAAAGAATTTGTAGCACCTGAATCAAACAATATAGAGAGAGGTGTACCTCGGATAGCTCCTGTAGTCTCAACTACTGTCCCCTAATGGTCTGCCTGACGGTGATCCACCACTGCAAATACTCTATGAGCTCTACCTGTATCTCTGGCTGTAGGCTCAGATGCTGCTAGCTTAGGTCCTAAATACTGAGATGCTCGTTGTGGACAGTATGCTGCAATGTGACCAATCTGTCCACATGAATAACATCCGGTGCCTCTACCAGATCCTCTCCCTATAGGTGGTGCATTCGACTGCTGGTGGCTATCCCTACTAGCAAAAGACTGGCTACTCTGTGCAGGCTGACCTTGCTGATTCTGTTTATTGCGTTGAGCATTGCGATTGTTCCTAGAGTTGGAACCACTGCCACCACTCTATGCTTGAGGGTAAGATCCCTTCTGCTACTGAGGCTACTGCTGAGACTGCTGCTGTGACTGATTCCCCTTAGGGAAGGGAGGCTTCCTATTTCCATCGGAGTTGTCGTTGCCCTTAGATCCTGCTATAGTAGGTGCTCCCACAAAACCTCCCTGTCCAAGGTTGACACTCTGCTCTACAAGGATAGCTTGATGTACTGCATCCTTGAGGGTTTTAGGCTCAAATACCTTAACACCCCCAACAAAATGGTTGTTCAAGCCTCAAATGAAATGTTGTGCCAACTGTGTTGGGTTGTCACTAAATATCGAAAAGGGCATGAGCTCATAGAACTTGTGCTCATACTCTACAACTGTCATAGTGTACTGTCTCAGGTTATGGAACTCATCTGCTCTATGTTTCTTCCATTCCTCTAGTAGGAATCACTCATGAAAGCTCTCTAAGAAAATCTCCCAAGTGACACTACCCATATTAATGCCCAACTTCTTTTCCTCAATAGTCCACTAGGTGGCCCCAAATAACTCCAGGTTGGTAATGGCAAACCTCACTTTGACATTACTGTCAAACTCCTGCATAGAAAAAATCTTGTCAAGGGCAATAAGCCACTGCTCAGCTACATAACTAGAACCTTTTCCGTTAAAGGGCTTGATCTTGGACCTCTGAAGGTCCTTCATCTGAGAAGATACAATGGATCTATGTTGATCCCTCTGAGGGCTCCTAGACCTATGTCTATGCTCATGTCCTGCTTGGTGTGCTCTATCCTACTCATGAACTGGAGGTAGGCAATCAATGATGGTTCGCATCATTTTCCTCAGATCTACTTCCTCAGAGTCAGCATGATCCTGTCTGTGGTTCTCTTCTCGATGCTCGCTGACATGCTCTTCCCTATTCTCTTCCTGAATGGGGCTCTTGTGTATACACTCATGAACATTGATATCTCTGCCTCATCCACGGCCTCTGCCACGGCCAAGGCTACGGCCTCTAACAGAAGATCTCGTCCCAGCTACCATCCTACAATAATATCCAAGACACAGAATACTATAACAACCACAATGCATAAAATTGTAAATCGTATATATAAAAGACATACATTTTGCAAACAGTAAAAGTATCATTTTAAATTTAAAGTCTTAGTGTTGAAGTATGAAAAATATGCAACTAATAGTTCACATCATGTTTCAGTTCAACTAGTTTCAAGTTTTAGTTTGAAAGAGATACACATAATAGTTTAAAGTTTTCGTTCTTGTTCAACTAGTTAACACTAGTGACGTTCCAATATACCCAGAGCTCCCAATGTAGAAACTCTGGCTCTGATACCAGATGTAGCGCCCCGCCAAGGGATCCAAAAGAAATAACCTAAAGTTTGACTAAGTTTGATAGCATTTTCTTTTTTTTAAAGAAAGGATAACATACACATCAAACACAAAGTAGCAGAAGCAATAACATACATAACAGGTTGCATTCCTTAAAGATCCTGTGACGTTGAATCACATTTAAAATCTAATCTAAAACTAAGTCCATCATCTAATACATCCATAAGAAAGAATAATGTAAAGTCCAATGTCCATAAAATATACAATTGTTCCGAATGCCTCTTGAAAAATTAATTCAGAATGCTCATTCATCCACTGTACATGTCACAAAGTATGAAAGGCTTAAAAGAATATACATAAGCAAGATAAATATACATCATCCTCTTCGGATCCATGATACACATGCAATAAAATAAATGAAACCATCCATCATACATAATAAATCCATACATCAAGAGATATACATCCATCATAAAATGATACAACATCCAACATATAATATAACCATCTATCACAATGATCCATGAAAAGAATGAAGGTATATGCCAACAAGAATACTCCAGCCATGGTGTCTCGGACAGATCTCAATGGTAAGAGTAAAAAGCACTACCACCCAACACTGTGGAACCTAAATGGTCCACTCCCACCATGCTGAGGAGATAGTCTCAAGTCCCAAATAGGATAACAAAACATATAACATAAATACTCTCTAAGTCCAGGAAATCCTATAAGTATGCTAACTCAAAGGTTCCTAAAATAGATTGACATCTAAACCCAGAGGCACCACAAAGACATGTAGGTATCTACTATGTAAGTGGGAAAGTGTCATTGCACAAATCATGTTCGAAGTTACCCAAGGAGTCCCTTAAGACTCTCGGGTCCCTAGTGATCCCTGCAGCCACTAGTATCCTCTCGCACTGACAAGGCATACTACGGAATGCAAGGTCATAACCAAACGTTCTCTCTACTCACATCCTAATCTGTAATAGCACTCATGGCATGGGCGAGAACATACAATTATCTCTTTTTAGGTTCATTTAAGTTAGTATTAAGTGTAAAGTTATCACTTATTAAATAACTTACAATGGGTTACCCCCAGGACCACTTAGGGTCCCTGGCCCCCATTGCAAGCCACTTCCCGACACTGCATAAAGATAACCTACCCTAAGCTCATGAAATCACAAATCACATAATCATATCAAAATCACCTCAGTCCTATACAAGTGACTGGAAAGCATCATAAAGATAATCATAGTAATCACATCAGTTCTCTATGAGCAACTGGAAAGCAACAAACTAAAGCAAAATATCCATCGGTTCTCAACAAGCAACCAGAAGTAATCCAACAATACTGATCAATGACTCATAATCATTATTCAGGTATCTCATAGCATACATTCCACTATTTCACCAAGACACTGAAAACATAATAATCAACATAACAAATATACTCATCATAAACATACCATCACATACATGGTTGAGCAATAATGATTAAGATCGAGTCAACGTGATACCACACTAACAAAACCCCCAAGCCTCTGGTAGATGTCCTATAACTTGGTCAACAATCTAGTCAACCCAAAAGAATCCCAAACATACATAGCATAAGGAAAACAAGATACAAGCACATTTCTTTGAGTTTTAAGTTGAATATGGAGATGCAGTTTCCATTTCAGATTTTACTAACAAGTGATGGAATATTTTCATCATTTTTTTCTTATAGTAAATTTAAATAATAGCTTAAGTATAAAACAAATATTTACCCCATGATCAATTTTCCAAATTTACTAAGGTAAATATTATTATATTGATTCTAAGCTGATGGTGATAAGATTCTCGTTGATTTTCATTAATCTAGACTTAAATTAAATGATCACCTAGTTTAAAATAATTAATTAATATCTTTAATTAATTTTTCATAATATATATTTTATAAAAAAAATATTATTATGTAATATTTTATTTATATATATATAAAAGTATTTCAAATATTAATCTTATTAATAATTATTATTAATAAAATTAATAATTAAAAATTTATACATATTAAAAAAAACTATTAACAAATGTTAATAATTTAAAAATGATAAAATAAATGTTAAAAAATACTAGCGTTTATAGCCTGTGTGGCTTTAATTTAAAGTTGTCGGTCGCAGTAGCAGTACGTAGTACTATTGCTGCTGCCACAGTCTGTACTGCGGTTAGCGGCAGTAGTGCTGCAAGCAGAAAGTGGGGATGGGGTGGGGTAAAACCCCCCCTCCCAAAGTCATTTCTAATTTATTTTTTTTATATAATTTTTTTAATATACATGAAACAAATTTTCAAAAAAAATGATGTTTTTATGAAAAACACGGTTTTTATAAAAAATGTTTTAACAACAAAACTTTGTAAATAATGAATTCGATTATAATCAAATCTATTTTAAAATGAATATATATATATATATATTTTAAATTTTTTTGCGGAAAGTTCAGAATTAAATCTGATAGACAAAAATCTAGATCCCCATTACTTATTTTCTTATCAATATTTTTAGAAGATTTTTCGATAAGATTTCTACCTTTTGATAAGTTTTCACAATTTTCAATCTATTGGGAAGAAATTATATTGAACAATTAAAACATCCCATATACAGAATAATTTTCCAATATCTAAAATTCACAAGCATGATATATATATATATATATATATATATTCTTTACCAGAATTATCCAGACAATTATTTAGCAAACACGAAGAAGACAGGAATTAAAAGCGCGTATTTGAATTATGCAAATCTTCACAAGTGTCTACCTGGACACTGATGCTAATTTTCTACACTCCAGAAATATGTAGAAAACAATTCCCCTTTCATAACTTTCTCCTTCTCTGAAATTTTTCCTTCTTCTCCTCTAAAATTTCTAGCCCTTTGAAAAATGAACCCCCAATTTGTGATAAAGGAGTTCTCTCCCTATAATCGGGGCATTAATTGTGCATTCCCCTCAGAGAACTCTTTGCTCACACCTTGTTAACTCTTTATTAACTATCATTTATCTTTCTTTTATCTTTCCCATGCACATACAATAATCTATTAAATTAATTTATTTAATTTTTACTTGACCTCTTTTTAAATTGATTTATTCAATTTAATCTTATGCACGTATTATGCAATCATAAAACTTTTAATAATTTAATTTTCTTTTCCCACTTCTAAATTTATTTTTGAACAATAATTTTGATAACTATCTATTAATTTTAATAATAATATTATTTAGCATTTATTTAAAATGCACTCCAAATATATAAATATATTTATATTATTATTAAATTAATTAAATATCATCATGTTCAAATTTAAACTTATAGATTTATTCTCAATTTTAATTCTTTTTATATGACTCTTTTATATAATTAATTTCTCAATTAATAAAATATTAACATAACAAATAATTTTCCATTAAATTAAATTATTAATTAAATCTTTTTAATTAGACTTAATTAACACAAAATTCGCCAAAACTCATAAAGAAAAAATACGGAAAACCATCATAGCTAAACACATACAAAATTCAACTAAGGGTTTAAAAATCATGAATTAACGTCACCCGACGCATTCGAACGATACACGACTCAGATACTTGTCCTAATTGTTAATTAGGATGAACTGCTCAAAGGTTTAGGATTTGGACTTAAGAATTTATCTCCCCTCTCTTACCATTGAGATAATGCAATAGGGTACGCTCATCCTGGCAATTCAGGGAAGTCGATACCCGATACCTGCAACCTGCATAAAACCCACACATGTACATACATAATATATACTAAGCTAAACAGGCAATGGCAGGAAGTGGTGCATCGTGTAGATCCCGACTAGTAGGTGACTACGACTCCCTTCCTTAACCATATCATAAACATCATACATAAAGAAAAAAAACACACACACCATACACATGCAGTATGGGGTAAGTATCCATCATAAAAGACATAAGATAATCCATCTAACTAAACATCATCAATAATCTAACAGCATTGTAATAATTATCATGCACACATGAAGTATAGAGTACCAAGTAATCTCATCATATATCAAATGAGTCTTAAACAATATCTAATAATCTCAAGATAATGCTACTAAATATCAAACATAAAACTTGGCCTAAAAGATTTGTACAATGATATCAGAAATGTAACTAGAAAAATGTAGACTAGGGGCAGTTGAAGGCTTCATTTTCATATCTCACTCTCATAACATAAGTTTCTCTCTCAAAATCAAGCATTCATATACTTTTGAAGACAAGAAATCCATTCAAGGAGATTGAGCATTCAAGTAAGGGAGATTTCTATGTAGCATTGAAGGATCCTTTGTGGGAATTTCTCCTTCAAGATCTATCTTATTGTTGGCCATGAAGGGAAGAGATCTACATTAAAGATTTCATTATCTTCTTTATTGATGTCCACTCACATCCATGGAACCATGATAGGATAATGGTAGATCCATTGCAAATCATGTTTATACACTATCTTCTCATACTTAATTCAAGATCTACAACACATTACTAGGATATCATTATTGACAAGGATTTTAAGCAAGGTGAATCATAACATTTATCTTCTTCTTTTCAATCATTTATATTCACATTTATCATTTATAGTGAATTCCTCAACCTAGGTCTTGACCAAGACAAACTCTCATGCAACCTAACAACAAAAACTCTTCATTTTATATGTATAACAATAGAGTAGCAGAATTTCACATCCGAATTCGTAAATAACTCTATTGAAGATTACTAGAGAGGTTGGTTTGATTTTTTATAGTACTTTCAAACTATGTCAACTTTTGGGAATCAATCCTTCCAAATCGACCTAGTCTTCCTCTAGTTTGACTTAGTTTTTTATGAATTTTTGGACAAACAATTTTTGAGTTTTTAACTTTTCATAATTTCATTGGAGAATCCATAGATTGATATTTTAAAGACAAGATCAGATCCATGACTTTATGATTTGACCCCTAAGGTGATTCTTTCATATTTGATTTCCTTTTATGTATTTATCTTAGATCTATATGTATATTGGGTTGATTGTATACACATAACATCTAGATATACACTATTTAAGCAATTGGTTCAATTTGGCATACACATTATCCTATAAGGGCCAAATATTGTATTTCCTTGTATTGCATTATCCTTTATATTTCAAATTTTGAATTGGCACCTTTTCTCCTTTAGGTTCTAGTTAATTTAATTTGGGTTATACAGAGGAATCATATTTAGAGATTTCCCTATTTCCCTCATATACATATTTGAATGTTTTAGTGGTCTAGAGAAGTGCGGATCTACAGTCCTATTGAAGTGTCTCTATAGTACTCAAAAAAATAATGTTAACCCAACAAATCCCCTCCTTGGAGTTAGATCCTTCTTTATTGTTCTAGGCGTTTATCTTTTTTTTTTTTGGTAAACTCCTTTTTTGTTCTTCTCATAGAGTTAAATTTCACTATCTTGTGTGTGGTTAGATCTCTCTTTTATGATCTTTATTGCATTTATATGGTTAGATCTCATTATATTCTTCCTTTATGATCTCCCCTTTTATGAGCTTAATTACACCAAGTCCAACCTAAAGCATTCCCGTTAGGAGAAGCAGTAAACTCATGGACTCCTTTGATCATGATTCTTTGTTTCTTCCTAGGACTCATGATAAGACTAACATATTTTCTCATGATATTAACCCTATAATGGAGCATAACTCTTATCACTCATCCCATGACTCAGATGAAGCTTTAACAACTCCTCTTTCACAACTTGACCAACTTTCTCATAACATTGATAAATTTGAAACTTGGCTTGTGCAACAAAATAAGAATCATAATACTATTGTTGATGTTGAAGTTCTTAACAAACTTGTTAACAATGATGATATTTACATCTCTATCTTGTGTGGTCTATCTCATCTTATCAATATTGATTGCCAAGTCTTTGACGGAATGTGGTCAAGAGTTAGAATATCCTCCTTCTTCCACAATTGTTAAACCTTCTATCCTAATTTCCTTTATTTTTTATCTTCTCATTAGCCTTTGTCTAATTCTCATTAAATTTTCTCAATAGATCATTTGTAACCTTCAAATCAACTTGGAATCTATCATTCTCCTTCAATATAATTTCATTTATTTTTGTCATGTTTTCAATATCCATCTAGAGCTCTTTCTTCTCTTTATTAGTTTCTTTGAAATGTGCATTGTATGTACCAATCTCTTATTCTGACATGAAAATGTCATCTACCTTATCCTAAAGATGTGACTGAAATTGCTATAAGATTTAGCTTACGTCAAACTAATCTTGTTCAGAACTCTAGTTCCGGCGACTCGCCGAGTGATGTGCGGTCGATGCAGAGCCAAGCCATAGTGGATTGCATATTCCTGTACACCCTCACGGCCGACTACTTGAATTCCAGTTTGGTGATGTTGAGAAACTCAACAAACGCGACAATGTAATGGAAGAGCATGGTGTATATTCAGAGTTATCTGAGTGTGGCCCTCACAAATCAAGGCACGTGTCTGGAAGGCCTTAGCCAAGCAAATGTAAGCCTCACTTCATAGCATTTTGCCAAATACATAGCTAACACTTCGGATTGTGCGGCCTCTACTCTCACTTTGAATAAGAAATACTTTCTTGCGGAGAAGGGTCCTGCGAAGTGCAACGGCCACAATCGACGGCTCTTATCTGATGATAATGATTTTATGTCTGAATATAGAGTGCTGGATGATGGGTTCCCGTCGTGGTTGTTCCACATGGACAAAAGGCGTCTCACGGAAAGCTCCAGTGGTGACATCATTTTAATCGGTGACTACGTAAGGGTGGTGCAGGATGGCAGCGGGAATTACACCACCATTAATGCTGCTGTCAATGCTGCTCCAAACAAAAGCATAGATAGGTTTATGATTTTTATCGCTGTAGGCCGTGTGTACTTCAAAAACATGGACATTCCAAATAACAAATACAGCATTATGTTGATCGGGGATGGAGTAGACATGACTATCATCACTGGAATAGAAGCGTTGCGTCTAATTGGACTACGTTCAACTCTGCCACATTCAGTAAGCCAGCAACCGATTCAAACTTTTCTATTTGTGATTAGTTTCCTATGTTATTGTTACTTGTATTTATATATGTAATTGATTTGTGTGAAGGAGACTTTAAACTAGTCTTGATTTCACGTGCAGGTGCAATCGAGGTAGATTTTCTTGCACGGGATATGGCGTTCGAGAACAAGATGGGAGTAGCGAATAACCAGGCAGTCACTCTAGGAGTTGGATCTGATCAATCAGCCTATTCCGTTGCAGTTGCAAGGGGTACTAATAAACTTTCTACACTTACTCCCTCTGTCAATTCTACAGATAATGTGACATCTACAGCACGATTGATTTCATCTTTGGCAACATCACAGCAGTTTTTCAGAACTGCAATCTGTTCGCAAAGAAACACATGGACGGGCAGCAGAATCTTTATACTACTCAAGGTAGAACATATCCAAACCAAAATACTGGAACGTTCATTCAGAACTGTAATGTTAAGTTGCTGCGCCTGAGCTTTTTACTGTTATCATCTCTTTCCCCACGTATCTAGGAAGGCAATGGAAGGAGTACTCTCATAGTGTTTACATGGAGCCTTATTTGGACAGTTTAATCTAGCCAGCTGGGTGGTTAGAATGGTCAGGAAGCTTTTCCCTGAGCACGTTATATTATGGCGAATATAATAACAATGGGCCAGGGGCAGATACTTCGCAGAGAGACACATGGGTTGGCTCTCACGAGATGACCATCTCCGATGCTCAAAATTTCACTGTGAGCTCCCTAATGACCGGCAACACATGGATACCGAACGATGCAGTGCCCTACGATGCAGGCTTACTTTAAACCCAAGTAGCAACCATCGCCAAACGGATGCCCTTAAAATTTCTTCTTTGCACGTAATCGCGAGAGTTTTTTACTTATTACAAAATGCTCTTCTCCAATCTGGTTGGATATTTTATTTGTTAGACTTCTTTTTGGGATAGGCTAATCTCTCACAAAAAGTACCAAAGACAAAACAAATTCAAACAGCTTTTTTCTTTTTTTTAGATTTACTAAAACATAGTGATTTTTTTCCAAAGTTTTTGTTGTTTTCAGCATGCAGATCATGAATATCAAATGCTGAAATTTTCGAAAAAATCTATGATGTTTTTGATCTTTTAAACATTGGTCAACTATACTTTTTTAAACAAGGATAGCTGTGTCCCTTTTTCTTCCCCTTTTTTCACTTAAAGTCTAAATATATATTTATGACATATTTCATTTGTTGTACTTAAATTTGTCTTCTCTTTTTTACATGATATTGTCTAACTAAATATATATCTAGGACATTTTATTTGTTATACTTTTTTTTTTTCCCTCTTTTTGACATGATATTGTTGATAACTTATATTGAATGTTTAGTTCTACACATACATTTATGACAAACATGATATGTTCTCATGCACATTGATACTTTTCTTTCTGTTTATATTGCAAAAATATTTTAGGTCAGCTTTCATGAATATGTAATTTAATTTTTTGATACTTGGTTGTATAGTTGTTTGACACTACTTCATCTTGGGTTCAAATATATCAAGAGCTATTGCATACTTGAGACATTACATGTGTTTATGATTGCTCATGGTTGTAGTATCTTAAAATGCACACACTTTCCTCTTAAGAACTTTTACCACCCTATCCATTAAATGCCTTTCTTAGACAATGGACGAACCTGTGCTTGATGTCCTCTTTTCCCTACCTTCTTCAACATTCTCCTCTACTTCTAGTAACTTCCTGAGTTGTATTTGGCTCTCTTAATGTGATCTATGGGACTAGGTCATCCTAGACTGGACTAGTTTAACCTAGGTCAACCTAGTCCCTAGTGATTTTAGGGCTTAGTGTCTGAAAGGCCTCATGGGTCTAATTAGTCTTGTTGTGCCTTCATTTTTATATCTCACTCTCATAACATAAGTTTCTCTCTCAAGATCAAGCATTCATATCCTTTTGAAGAGAAGCAAGCTATTCAATGAGTTCGAGCATTCAAGCAAAAGAAATTTATATCTAGCATTGAAGGATCCTTTGTGGACATTTCCCCTTCAAGATCTAGCGTATTGTTGGCCATGAAGGGAAGATATCTACATTAAATCTTTCATTGTCTTATTTATTGATGCACACTTACATCCATGGATCCATGATGAGATTATTGTAGATCCATTGCGAATAGTGGAGATACCCTATATTCCCATACCAAATTCAAGATCTACAACACATTACTAGAAAAATCATTATTGATAAGGGTTTTTTAAGCAAGGTAAAATCCTAACATATATCTCTTTTTCAGTCATCTACATTTACATTTATCATTTACAGTTAATTTCTTATCCTATGGATTGACCAAGACAAGCCCTCATTCAACCTAACAACAATAATGCTTCATTTTTTTGTGTATACCTGAGCATGGTAGCATAATTTTGCATGCAGATTTGGAAATAACTCTACAAAAGTGTTCTGGAGAGGTTGGTTTGAATTTTTTATAGTGTTGTCAAACTATGTCAACTTGCAAGAATCAATCCTTCCAAGTTGACCTAGTCCTCCTTTAGTTTGACTTAGTGCTTTTTGCTTTTTTGGACAAATAATTTTTGATTTTTTTTACATTTTGTCATTTCATTTGAGAATCTGTAGTTGGATATTTAAGTTCAACCCGCTTCAATCCATGACTTTATGATTTGACCACTAAGGTGATTCTTTCATATTTCATTTCCTCTCATATATTTATCTTATATCTACATCTATACAAGGCTAATTGTATACACATAACATCTAGATATACATTATTTAAGAAATTGGTTCAATTTGGCATACACATCATCCTATGAGGGACAAAGAGCATATTTCCTTATAATGCAATCTCCTTTATATTTCAAATTTGGAATTGGCACCTATTCTCCTTTAAGTTCTAGTTAATCTAATTTTTGTTATAAAGAGGAATCATATTTGGAGATTTCTTTCTTTCCCTCACATACATATTTAAATGGTTTAGTGGCCTGGAAAAGTGGAGATCTACAATCCTATTAAAGTGTCTATGTATTTCCCCCTAAACATTTTTGTGAACTCAACAAGTCCCCTGTTTCTTGGAGTTAGATCCTTCTCTTTTGTTATAGGTGTTTGTCTTTTTTTTTGGTGAACTCCTTTCTTTTTCTTCTTGTAGAGTTAGATTTTGTTATCTTGTTTGTGGTTAGATCTCTCTTTAATTATCTTTATTAAATTTATATGGTTAGATCTCATTAGGTTCTTCCTTTATTATCTCGCCTTTTATGAGCTTAATTATGATAAGTTCAACCTATTGCATTCCTATTAGGAGAAGTCGTAAACTCATGGGCTCCTTTGATGACGATTCCTCATTTCTTCCTACCACTCATGATAACACTAACATCTTTTCTCATGATCTTAACCATATAATGGAGAAAAACTCTTCTTACTCATCCCATGATGAAGATGAAGCTTTACATAGTCTTCTTTCACAAGTTGACAAAATTTCTCATGAATTTGATAAATTGGAAACTTGGCTTGTGCAAGAAAATCAGAATCATGACAATGTTGCTGATGTTGAAGCTCTTAAAAAACTTATTAACAATGATGATATTTACCTTTCTATCTTGTGTAGTCTATCTCATCTTATCAATACTTGTTTCTAAGTCTTTGACAAAATGTGCTCAAGAGTTAGAATATCCTCCTCCTTCCACAATCGTTGAACCTTCTATCCTAATTTCCTTTCATTTTTTATCTTCTCATCGGTATTTGTAGAATACTCATTAAATTTTATCAATAGATCATTTGTTACCTTCAAATAATCTTGGAATCTATTATTCTCCTTCGATATACTCTCATTTATTTCTATCATATGTTCAATATCCATCTAGAGTTCTTTCTCCTCTTTATTAGATTCTTGGAAATGTGCATTATATGTACCAATCTCTTATTCAGACATGAAAATGTCATATACCTTATCCTTTAGTGCTTGTTCCTTATCTTTTAGAACTTCTTTTGTAACTTTACTTTCTTTCATCTCTTCACCCATCTTAATGGAAAAGGCTTCCAATTCTTTCTTTATATTCTTCTTTTCATTAGATGATTGCTCATTTTAAAATGACATAACCTCCAAAGCCTAAGACTACTTAGCGCTATAATTTATATACTCTTTTAGTTGATCACAAATTTTGTTTCCCTTTTCTCTTGGTTTCTTGATTTATTCCTTCAACTACTCAATTTTGGAAACTTATAATAGGAAAAAAATTTGTTTTATCATTGATCTCAAATCTATTGATAAGACATATTGCTACATAATCTAAATATCATATCTATTTGATTAATAAAGAGGATTTGAGAAATTGCTCATAATAATAATATCACCTATAGAAAAGGTTGAGTTATGAAAAGAAAGCTACAATGGATATTTGATTAGATAGACTTTGATAAGACAAAATGATTGTTTATATAAGGTGCAAGTTAAGTTAAGCCGAGAAATAGAGTCAAATTTAAGGCATGTCAAGTGATGTTAGTGTCAAATGAGCCACAATAATTGTTGAGAAAATCTAGTGTTGACTGAGCACTAGTATGGATCGGGCAAAATAGTTGATGCCAACCCAAAATTTTTACAGCAACCAAGTGATTGAGTGATGACTAATTGTCAAAACTTAGTGATTGTCGAGTGATAGTGTTGAGAATGAATTTGAGGAAATCATGATTCTAGATAACTCAATTGATTTCTTTGGAGATAAAAATCATGTTGAAGATAAGATTGATGAAGTTGGATCATTAAGTTCAATGTGAGGATTAGGTAAAGACCCAACAGAGATATTATAGAGAAGTTTCTAGAGAATGATCAAGAAAGTGGATAGATACAATGAATCATGTTGAACTTGATTGCAAACCCTAAGATATATGATGATCATACAAAATGACAAAGAAAGAATTACCTATTTAAGGAGGAATAGAGACAAATAAAAGTGTGCGAGTGTATGTTTGAGGCACATACAGAAGAATGTTAACCAAAGTCGCACAAGTGTGTGAGACTGAATGTGAAGCTAAAGGAGATTTCTTACGTAGATGTTGCTGATATTGATAGGTAAATCAGAGTAGATGGCTTAAGTTTTGTTGAAAGGAGAAGATAGAGTGCTTGAAGGGTTGCCAACCAAAACAAGAATAAAAATGACAATGGAGAGCTTATCATTGAATCAACACATGAACCAAACCATGATATAAAATTGAAAAGTGAGGTGTAACCATATAGATCAAAACCTTTTTTTTTTCTTTCTAGTCATTGTAAATTGTTTGTATTGAAATCTTTTTAACAGAGGTAGAGGTTGACCTAACAATCATTCAAAGGACTTAATAGTCTATGTAAATCTTTTAATAGGGTGAAACTCTAAATAGAATGATCAAAGTCTTTTGATAGGGCCACTCCTAAGAGGGTGATTAAAACCTATAATGAGGTAACATTTAATAGTGTGTATTGTAAACCTTTAACAAGGTTGGCTCCTAATATAGCTCACCTTGAAAGAGTGAAAATGTGGTGACATGTTACTGGTGGTTTTTCCCAAATTGGTTTTCCACGTAAAAATCTTATTATCAAACTTGTGTTGAATTCTTTATATACTTTACATTTTAAATTTAGCAAAGTATGTTATGTTTGGAACAGTAATTATTTCTATCAATACAGTAGAGACTGAGCAATAGAAGGGTAAGAAGAACAATGAGTGTTTTATGTTTAATTGTTCAAATGCTACTTATGGACCTTGAGTAATTGATTCACTCCCTTCCTCAGTTATTCTAAAAAATTCTAACACTCAATGGAATCCTTATCCTCATAAGCTAATTTTCAAGATGTCTCCTATATCCAGTTAATCCCTCCATATCTTCCTTAAGGATCTTTCAAGGGAACTTATATCTTATACCAATTTCCCATGTTATAAGGAGCTAAGAGGGGGCAGGGTGGGGAAGGGGGAGGGGGTCAATTAGTATAGACATGGATATGTATCCATTTATAACTAACTTCCATAATAAATAACATTAAATAGAGACTAGAATATATAAGTTAAATTAGACAATGGTCCAATAATAAGAAAACCAAACCAAGATTTTTTAGATGGAAACCCTTTGTCAAGGATGACATTGACTATGGGAATAAACTATAATTTTTTGTACTATAGTAATAAGTTTCTCCTATTAGGAGCATTAAATCACACTATAATGCACATATTACGTTAAGAGTATCTCTAGCCTACTTAAACCTATTACAAAAATACATTAGGATCTACCTAGTTCAGGGATTTGAAACTTCTTTTGAGAGTCACATTATTAGAGGACATGGCAGTGGAAAATCATAAACACTTTACTAAAGTAGGCTCTAAAAGCAATTCAATATTGTGAGTAAGCATGCCAAACCAAAAATCCCACTTTGTGTATGTTAGCATAAAAGAGTTCAATAAGAATATAATCCATACTTTGACATTGACTCCACTAGATTACCAATTGAAGATTACTAACCCTATCGATACTCTTCTCCAATTTTTGTCACTAGTTCATCTCATCAGATCTTTTTCAATATTACAAAATGGTTGATGCAACTCAAGACACATATTGATATGACTCTATTGATACTTCCATATCAACCACACACTCTAAACAAATAAAATCTCCATCATTGATCTTTAACTAGTGATCATGTCACTTGTACATTCAACACTTACATTTTTGTCTAATAAATTCAATCTTTTACTAGAATGTTTGATCCACACCTCTAGAGTGATATTTTTTTGCAATAATAACATCACTTTGAAACTAAATGTTTTTTATGCCAAAAACTTGTCAAACTTCTTTATTATACCAACATATTTTGGGTAGTGCTAATCTAACTTAGGTCCTTGGAAGGTTATGCTTAAAGGTCCCTCTTTCACTTTCCATAATGTACATCTAAGATTAAGGTTTTTTCACACCATCTACATTATTTCTTAATTTTTATGTTGCAATAATATCCAATTTTAGAATCTAAAATGATATCTTGTCTTGGGGTTCATAATAGAATCTTCATGAAGGGGCTCTTGAGAAGTCAAATAGGGATTGTTTCAATATTTTTTTAATCTTCAAGAGGAGGGGTTGATTAAAAGATTCATCCTTTTTGAAGCTACAAGAAGAGACAGTGACACATGTTTAGATGATTTTACCTTTTAAAGGAAGTTTTGTGACCAGATAGAGGATAGGGGATAGAGAGTATCTTTGAGATTAGGACCAACTGAATTCTTCAATTAATTAGGAGGGGGCAAGATAGAGTAGTAAGTTAATGAATCCCGCTATTTTGTTTTAGGACACCTATATAAAGATTGTTTAAGATTAGGTAGTTATATTTATGTGAACAAAAAAGGCATTCCTGATTGAGGCTTCCTTCCTTGCGGTTGTAGAAGCATGCATTATCTTTATTAGACTAGTTAATTTATTGATCAAATTTGAATAGGTAGGCCATACAAGTTTGATGTAGCTAGGAAGAGTTAGAACTAGACCCATTTCAATGCAAGCACTAGGGTCAAAGCATAAGTTGTCTCATTTATCTATGTTGTTTGCACCACATGACATTTTAATGTTAGGTGGCAATATCTTACAAGAAGGGATGAAATGCTTTATTGAAAAAAGAAAGCAAAGGCCATTAGGGTATCTAGATTTATTAATGCCTCCTTGGTGATAGCCTAAATCCTTGGCTCAAGCACATTGTTAGTTAGACTATAGACAATCCAAGCTCCTTATCATAGCCCCACACCTAAAGATGGTCAAGGTATATAATATTTAGGCTGCACATATCATCTACCAATACCCTTAAAAGATTAAATTTCCCATTTCTCCCATTTTAAGTCATGTCAAGCCCACTTCAAAAAAAAAGTTTTTTTTGATAGTACATCTCTAATAAAGAATAAGATTTTTACATTTTCCTTGTAATTTGAGACAATATAAGTGACTTCATCAAATAGTTTAATGCAAACATTTTTACCTTTGTATCTTGAGATCTAAAGGCTACAGTATCTTGTAATAGAAAACTTGAAGTGAAGTTATCAATGGGGGTGAACTTTCTTATATATCAAGGGGAAACTTCAATAGCTTTAGCATTAGCGTGCACGAATATGGTGTTGCATGAAACCCCTCCTTTAGCTTCATCTAGCTCAAAGCTTCCTTGTAGCCTCATTTTCTTTTATGTTTTCTTGCTCAAATTTGAACTACAAATTGGGCTCTTAAGTAATTCTAATTTAGATGTGTTAGATCCTTCTAATTTTTCTATTGGTAAAGCTTTGTGCCTAATTTAGACTTTAGCAACACCACAATAAAAAAGGTTACATTGTAGAGCATTATACAATGTATAAAATAGATAGCAAATAAGTTTTGTAAAACTAAATTAATCTACATAATTATTTAAAATATAATTATTTTTTCTAAATAAATAAATTATTATTAATAGTTTTAAAAAATAAGTATTGTTTCACCATTTGCCCTGACTATATTTCAGAGCTTGACATCAAGCAATTCAGAACTCATTGTCATGTGCTAGATGCTCCCAATCACAACTCATAACCAACATTGACTATTCTTTGTGTGAAACCACTTTTCTAGACTTCCAATTGGAAATTCTTCAAGAAAAAATAATAGGATAAGTGAACATGCATGTTTATTCAATTAGACATTAAGCACATCAGGCAGGCGCTGATATCCCATCATATAAAAATTTACAATGAGATTCATGACTGTAGAGAAGTTTAATGAAACATACATGATTGAGTGTAAATTAAGCTTAGAAGTTAGAGCAATTCGTGTTTGGGATTGATAGTTGAATTGAACAGGGATTATTCAGATTGATGATATTTTAAAGGGATAATAGAGTTTGATGATTATTTCAAGTGTATGATTCATTTTATTAGAAATTTTTTAATTTGATTTTAAGTACGTGGAATAAATTTACATGCATGTGATTTATATTGGATCTGTGTATTAATTTTATATTATAATAAAATATATAAGTGACAATTTATTTGTTTCCACATTCTTAACATGTAAGTTTCTTAAAAACTATTTTATTTTATAAATTGATGTCTCAAAAGATAAATATTTTTTTTTTGGTCAAATATCTTCAACTAAAGTAGATTAATAACAACTAACAATAATGATATTGAAAACATCTTACATATTTATTATAATAATTATATAATGTTGCAGTTAATCTGATTCTTATTAGTTTTATTATTAAAATATATTACAAGAAGTTCTCACAAATATCACATGTGAATTGATTGCCTATTAAGCCATTCAAACTAAATCCTAATAAACAAGAACAAATAAAAACTATATTTAAACGATTTTAGAACAATTTTAAAACAAAAAAATATATACTTGTTAGCGAATAATGGAATGCATATACAAATTCGCCATTAAATTTGGCGAGTCAAACCGAAAGAGGAAGAGTTTGCAGCACGGCAGCCTTATCTCTTAAATCTCATAAGCGTAAGATACACGCAAACGTCTAAAATATGATAATGCGAGTCTTGCCTATCTCAATTGATTATGTCCACACAGTCACCTGATTGAATGAATGAAAGAAAGAGAGAATGAAGACAAATTGACTTAAGAATCCTGATGAAATCTGAAACGCCCGCTGGTTTTCTTCTACGTAGAAATATATGAGCAAATCCCGTCTAGATTAGGCGTTCATGACCCGTCAATTCTTTTTCCTGCGGTCAATCTCATATCACAACTCTTTCTAGGGCTTTTTTCACACCTCGCGTTTAGATAGATTACAGGAGAAACTTAATAGCTGAGAGTTACTTTTACTTTTTTCTTTTTGTAAAAATATAGATGAAATGCATAGATATATTTGGCTAATCATTTTTAAGTCTTAAGTTTGCTTTTTTATCTTTCTTCCACGTCATTCCTCATCCTTCCGTCTGGTTTATATATGCATTGATTAAATCAAACACCAATTTAATAAAACCCCATTTAGTTAATGTAATCCTCAAAACCAACAACATATGCAGTTCATGGGAATGTTGACAAGTCTTTCTGCGGAGTCATATCTGAGGAAGATTCATTATATCTTCTGTAAAAATAACACTGACGAGGGTTTATAGACATCAATATTCTCCATCCCATTTCTTATTTTGGAAGAGTTATGGCTTGTGTTTATACCTCGTGTCTTCTGGTTCAGGTTCCTTCATATGAATCAAAAAACGATGATAAAAACAATGATAGTCAATCTGCCTGCGCGGACGCATCCAATCGCAAATACTGCGAGTGGGTGTTGTCAGAGGGTGGAAAAGCGTCAAAAAATGGGTCTAAAGATGTGACGGAATTTGCTATAAGATATAGCTTGCGCCAAGCTAAACTTGTTCAGAACTCCATTTCCGGCGACTCGTCGAGTAATTGGCGGTCGATGCAGAGCCAAGCCGTAGCGGATTGCAGTTACCTCTACACCCTCATGACCGATTACTTGAATTCCAGTTTGGTAAAGTTGAGCAACTCGACAAGCACGACGGTGGAATGGAAGAGCGCGGTGTATATTCAGAGTTATCTAAGTGCAGCCCTCACAAATCAGGGCACGTCTCTGGAAGGCCTTGTTAATTATTGTTAGTTGGACAGCTGTTATTTCTGACCCGGAAATAGCAGCACTATTTATGGGTAGCTTGGACAGCTGTTCGTCCTTATCTATGAATAGCGGTTGTATTTATGGGTGGTTTGGACAGCTGTTTGTCCACTTGCCAAAAATTAGTAAATGGTTATTATTTACTAATTTTAGAGATTCCCTTTTGGACACCTTGCAACCAATTCTATTATTGGCTGTTGAGTTGTCTTAATCTTAGCCGTTGGTTTGATTTAATCTCGGTCGTTGGTTTACCAACGAGAGTAGTATAAAAAGGGGTCTAGGGGGCATTTGGAGAGTAAGGCAGGAAGCTTTTGGAGAAGCAGTTTGCAGTGTTAGCAAACAGTCTTGCAGTAAAAGGCAGGAAGCTTTTGGAGAAGCAGTTTGCAGTGTTAGCAAACAGTCTTGCAGTATTACCAAGGAAGCTTTTGGAGAAGCAGTTTGCAGTGTTAGCAAACAGTCTTGCAGTATTAGCAAGGAAGCTTTTGGAGAAGCAGTTTGCAGTGTTAGCAAACAGTCTTGCAGTATTAGCAAGGAAGCTTTTGGAGAAGCAGTTTGCAGTGTTAAAAAATAGTCTTGCAGTGTTAGCAAGTGAGAAGCTTTTGTGAAGCAGTTTGCAAAGTTAGCAAACAGTCTTGCAGTGTTAGCAAGGGCACAGTGAGAAAGCTTTTAGAGAAGCAGTTTGCAGTGTTAGCAAACAGTCTTGCAGTATTAGCAAGGAAGCTTTTGGAGAAGCAGTTTGCAGTGTTAGCAAACAGTCTTGCAGTGTTAGCAAGGAAGCTTTTGGAGAAGCAGTTTGCAGTGTTAGCAAGAGAGAAGCTTTTGTGAAGCAGTTTGCAGTGTTAGCAAACAGTCTTGCAGTGTTAGCAAGGGCGCAGTGTTAGCGCAGGGATAGCAGTGAGAAATATCAGCGGGAGAAATTAGGAGGTTGTCGGAGTTCTGCTAGTGTGAGGCAAGGAATTTTGTATCTCTTGATTTGTTGAAGTTTAATATAATTTCTCATCTGTAGAACTGGTTTTCCCTTAGGGGTTTTTCTAGGGACAATTTGTCCAAAAATATTGTGTTCATTGTGTTGCATTTCTTTCCGTATTTTTAAGTGAAGTTGCAGTTGTGTTATTTTTCGATATTAGCTGAGAATTTATTTTCAGCAGTTTAATAATCATTTGTGAAGGAGATTAATAATCAGTGACTACAATAGTTTGATTTTTCACATGGTATCAGAGCATTGTTAAGGGTAGAAGAGTTTTGCCCTAGGAAAGAAATTTTGATCTCTTTAGATTTATTATTGCTTTAAACCCTTGAGATGGCTTCAGCTGGTTTGAGAGATCAGGATAGATTGGATGGTGCCTCAAATTTTGGTGTCTGGAAGGCCAAAATTTCTTTATTGTTGGAAGAGAATGGTATCAAGGATTATGCTACCAGTGGTGTACCTGTACCAACAGATGCAACACAGCTTGTAGCATATAGGAAGGACGATGCCAAAGCGAGGAGGATTATCCTTGATGGTGTCAAGGATCATATTGTTCCACATATCTTGGAGCTAGATACAGCAAAGAAGATGTGGGACGCCATTCTAAATCTGTACCAGAATGCTACCACTAACAGGAAGTTGATTCTCAGAGAGAAGCTAAAGAATACCCGGATGAATCAGGGAGAAGACGTCACAAGTTACCTCACCAGGCTCAGACTTCTCAAGGATGAGTTAGCAGCTGTTGGAGATAGCCCTAGTGATGATGAGCTAGTGAGAATAGCCCTAAATGGGTTTACTAAACAATGGAGTGTCTTTGTTCAAGTTGTCAGTGGACGAGATACTTTACCGAGTTGGGATCGACTATGGACTGATTTCACTCAGGAGGAGTTTAGACTAAGTCTTGTCAATGGGGCCAACAAGAGTCAGAAAAATGAGGTGGAACAAGAGAACGTTGCCCTAGCGGGTAAAGGGAAAGCAAAGAAGGGATCTAGCAAAGGATCAAATTCACAAAGTGAAAAGAAGAAGAAGGACCTTTCTAAGGTCAAGTGCTTTGGATGTCACGAGTTTGGCCACTATGTCAGTGATTGCCCAGAGAAGAAAAAGGGTAAGAAGCAGGTGGCAGCTTCAGCAAGTGCAGAAGAACTCTCTAGCAGAATGGAAGATGAGTTTGCACTCAAAGCTTGTATGGTTAGCTCAACCTCACAGTGTGTTTGGTATATAGATAGTGGGGCATCATTTCATATGACAGGAGTTAGAGAGTACTTCTCCAGTTACAAGGAGGAGGACACCAACATCCAGATTTCTATGGGAAACTTGTTCAAACTCAACCCTGTTGGGAAAGGGACTGTTCAGTTTCAGAGAGAGACTGGAAAGATAATTCCTCTTCATGATGTGTTATATGTGCCGAGCTTAGGTATGAATTTGATTTTTGTATCTGTTCTTCAGGATAGGGGGTATAATGTACTCTTTAGAGGGACACATGTGTTGATTAAGCACAAGGATTGGAAATCACCCATAACTATTGGAGTTAGGAGTGGTCGCCTTTATAGATTGCAGTTTGATACTCCTAAGGCACTTATGAGCAACAATAATCCTAGAGATCTTGGAGAGCTATGGCATAGGAGGATGGGCCATATTCATCATGGAGCACTTAGATTGCTTCGTGAGATCGTGACAGGTGTTCCGGAGGTGAGCACAGAGCATGACGATACATCTAAGGAGAAAGATGTAGATCCCACTTTATATAGACAGTTGATTGGTTCGCTTATGTATTTGGTCAACACTAGACCAGATATAGCATTTGCAGTAAACTCTCTTAGTCAGTTCATGGTTGAACCAAAGAGAATGCATTGGAGAGCGGCTAAGCATGTGCTACGTTACTTGTGTGGTACAGTCGAGTATGGGATCAGATATGTTCAAGGTGAAGGTATCAGGTTGATAGGCTATACTGACGCAGATTGGGCAAGAAGTACAACAGACAAAAGGAGCACTTCAGGGTGTTGTTTCAGCTTGGGATCAGGAGTTCTATCTTGGTTCAGCAGGAAGCAGAAGTCTATGGCTCTAAGTTCAGCAGAAGCAAAATACATAGCAGCTAGCATGGCGACATGTGAAGCTATATGGCTTCAGAAGTTGTTAGTAGCCTTGTTTGGTCAGAAGGTTGAGACTACTGTGATACATTGTGACAATCAGAGTTGCATCAAGTTGTCTGAAAATCCAGTGTTTCATGATAGGTCTAAACATATAGATATCAGATATCACTTCATCAGAGATTGTGCACAAAGGGATACTCAGGAGTTTGTGGGAGCTCCTAGGAAGAGTACTAGACAGCGAAGACAACCAGCCAAGTTCAATGACTATGTGGCATTAGTTAGTCAGTTGGTAGATAGTGAGCCTTCTAGCTATCAGGAAACTGCAGAACATCAGGTATGGCGAGATGCTATGGTTGAAGAATATTCTTCAATAATGCAGAATGATGTGTGGGAGGTAGTATCTAGACCAACAGATAGGGCTGTAGTTGGATCACGCTGGATTTATAAGATAAAGCACGGTGCAGATGGTAGCATCGAGAAATACAAGGCTAGGTTCGTGGCAAAGGGGTTCTCTCAGAACGAGGGAATAGACTATGAGGATACATTTTCTCCAGTTGCCAGGTATACTTCTATACGAGCTGTAATCTCACTTGCAGCACAGATGGGATGGCAGATCCATCAAATGGATGTCAAGACAGCATTCCTCAATGGTGAGTTGAAGGAGGAGGTATACATAGAACAACCAAAAAGCTTTGTAGCACACAGCAAAGAGACCCACGTGTGCAGATTGAAGAAAGTTGTTCGACTACAATACATACCTACAGATGAGCAGGTAGCAGACATTCTGACGAAGGCTTTGGGAAAGGCCAAATTTATCTTCTTCAGAGATAAGATGGGTGTCATGCAGAACAGCTTCCTCGCTAAGAGGGAGTGTTAATTATTGTTAGTTGGACAGCTGTTATTTCTGACCCGGAAATAGCAGCACTATTTATGGGTAGCTTGGACAGCTGTTCGTCCTTATCTATGAATAGCGGTTGTATTTATGGGTGGTTTGGACAGCTGTTTGTCCACTTGCCAAAAATTAGTAAATGGTTATTATTTACTAATTTTAGAGATTCCCTTTTGGACACCTTGCAACCAATTCTATTATTGGCTGTTGAGTTGTCTTAATCTTAGCCGTTGGTTTGATTTAATCTCGGTCGTTGGTTTACCAACGAGAGTAGTATAAAAAGGGGTTTAGGGGGCATTTGGAGAGTAAGGCAGGAAGCTTTTGGAGAAGCAGTTTGCAGTGTTAGCAAACAGTCTTGCAGTAAAAGGCAGGAAGCTTTTGGAGAAGCAGTTTGTAGTGTTAGCAAACAGTCTTGCAGTATTAGCAAGGAAGCTTTTGGAGAAGCAATTTGCAGTATTAGCAAACAGTCTTGCAGTATTAGCAAGGAAGCTTTTGGAGAAGCAGTTTGCAGTATTAGCAAATAGTCTTGCAGTATTAGCAAGGAAGCTTTTGGAGAAGCAGTTTGCAGTGTTAGCAAATAGTCTTGCAGTGTTAGCAAGTGAGAAGCTTTTGTGAAGCAGTTTGCAGAGTTAGCAAACAGTCTTGCAGTGTTAGCAAGGGCACAGTGAGGAAGCTTTTGGAGAAGCAGTTTGCAGTGTTAGCAAACAGTCTTGCAGTATTAGCAAGGAAGCTTTTGGAGAAGCAGTTTGCAGTGTTAGCAAATAGTCTTGCAGTGTTAGCAAGGAAGCTTTTGGAGAAGCAGTTTGCAGTGTTAGCAAACAGTCTTGCAGTGTTAGCAAGAGAGAAGCTTTTGTGAAGCAGTTTGCAGTGTTAGCAAACAGTCTTGCAGTGTTAGCAAGGGCGCAGTGTTAGCGCAGGGATAGCAGTGAGAAATATCAGCGGGAGAAATTAGGAGGTTGTCGGAGTTCTGCTAGTGTGAGGCAAGGAATTTTGTATCTCTTGATTTGCTGAATTTTAATATAATTTCTCATCTGTAGAACTGGTTTTCCCTTAGGGGTTTTTCCAGGGACAATTTGTCCGAAAATATTGTGTTCATTGTGTTGCATTTCTTTCCGTATTTTTAAGTGAAGTTGCAGTTGTGTTATTTTTCGATATTAGTTGGGAATTTATTTTCAGCAGTTTAATAATCATTTGTGAAGGAGATTAATAATCAGTGACTGCAATAGTTTAATTTTTCACAGGCCTCAGCCAAGCAAATGTAAGCCTCGATTCCTTGAACTTTGCTAAATACATCGCTAACTCTTCAGATTCTGTAGGCTCTACCCTTGCTTTGAATAAGAAATACTTTCTCGCGAGGAAGGGTCCCATGAAGCACAACGGTCACAATCCACTGCACATCACACACTAAGGAAAGAATTAAGCTTGGGAAAAAAAGTCAACTTTAACTATTTAACACTTTTGGTCTAGGAATTAAGCTTAGTGTGTGATGTTTATGTTGGAATATTAATTGTGGTTGGTCGTTTCTCCTTGGAACCAAACACCCGCCTACCACTTGACAACCAGTAGAACAAATAGAAACATAAATGCGGTGGGTGAGTTTTTAAATTTAGAAATGGGGGGAAAACATTTTGCAAGTATAACAAAACGAATGATCAGATTTATTCGACCAGTGAGACAAAGAGAGTTCAGCAGAGCAGAGAAGTTGCAGAGCAAAGAGAAGAGAAGTGATCAGCAGATCCAGTCATCAGAGTGCAGAGAAAAGAAAGTTTATTTCATGCCTACAATTGCATGTGTTTCTTCTCTGGTCATTTTGTAAGTTTATTATTTGTTTGATTCGACCTGTTGAAGTAGTGATTGCTCTAGGCATTGTAGTATGCAACCATTAGAGCTGCAAGTTTGAAGTTTAAAGTTTGAAGTTTTATCAGTTTAAAGTTTAGGGTTATTTTAGGGTTTTCTGGTTGAAGCCGAATGCTCCCAGATCTTGTACTAGTTTGAATCAAAGTTAAATAGAAAGCAAGAAGGCATACTTGAATCTATTTCTCTTTCCTTGTTCATTGCATTTGATAAGTTTATTGTTGAGTATTTCAAGCTTTGGATTTCTTGTTTTAATGGTGAAAGTTTTTTACATTATAAATCAACACTCAGTGAAGTCTTGTTAAAAGATCATCTCTACTGTCTCTACCGAGTTCACTCGGTATCTTCATCTACCTTACTCCACTCTCTAGTGGCTACCGAGTTCACTCGGTAATTGCATTGTCTATCGAGTTCACTCGGTAATTACACCCTGTAGTGTCTACCGAATTCTTCATTTACCGAGTTGATTATTCATCTACCGACCTCACTCGGTATCTAGTGTTTACCGAGTTTCCCTTCATTTACTGAGCTCACTTGGTAAACTCTCCTGACACTAAGTTTCTTTGGTTATCGAGCAAATTTTTGGCACTCGGTAATAGTTGTTGTCGAGCAAATTTTTTTAGGTTTAGGGCTATTTTTTTGTGATTAAAATTTTTAATATTTCTCACATGGTATCAGAGCTTTGAGGCCCCACATCCACAGTGAGTTAGGAAAAAGTTTTATTTGGGATATTTATCATGGCAGGAGATGCAGGAAAGATATGGCAGCAGCCACAACCCTTCAATGGACAAAATTATGATACATGGGCAAAGAAGATGAAGACCATAATGGTTGCAAATGATTTCTAGGAGTTTGTAGTTAATGGATTCAATGATGTGATGGACCCAGCTCAGTATGCTGCCCTCACAAATGCACAAAAGACTCATTTGAAATAGTCAAGGAGGAAAGATGCTAAGGCATTAAGTTTGATTAAGGCAGCTATGATAGAGACAGTATTCCCAAAGATTGTAGCAAAAAATTATGCAAAGGAAGCTTGGGATATCCTTGAGACAAACTTCAAGGGGACTGATAAAGTCCATACAGTAAAGCTATGTTAGTACCCGATATGGTCACAATTTCAAAACTTCAAGTTTAGAGTTGTTGAACCACTCCGAACTGAAGTTCAAAGTAGTTCAAAGTAGTTCGATAGTTCAAAGGTCCAAGTTGGTTTATTGGTTCAACATGCAGACTCAGATAAGGCTTAAGGTTGTAAAGTTCAATGATTCAGAGCAAAGGTATAAGGATCATTTAATCTAAGTTCAGAGGACTTCACAAGAAGTTTCACAGTTTCATAATTCAGTTTCAGATGTTAAACCCCTTTGAACCACTTCAAACTTCAGAGTAGTTCAGAATGGTTTAATGTTTCAAATGATCCATCCTGCAGGTTCAATAGAAGCATAATTCAAACTCAGGGTTCAAAATGCAAATCGGTTGACTCAGCAAAGTTCAAAATCAGAAGATCAAGTCTGGTAGATGTATGGAAGATGAATATTTTTCCAGAGCAATTTCATATATTAGGCATGTACGTGGATACCTACAATGTGATAAATGAAAAGAGGCCCACAAATTTTGTAGGAAACTGCGCAAGATTGGTATAACCTATGGCTTTCCCCCAGTGCACATAAATATATATTAATCAACATCATTGTGATGGGCAACAACAACATTTTAAAAGTCAAAAGAAAATCGAGTTCACATTTCAAGGACAGTCTAAATCTCAACACAATCACATTGGTCCACACACTTCTATAAGCCAAGCATCTATGAACTGGAAAGACTAGTTCCATAAAGGCCTCGATCTCAGTATGAGATCATGGAGTTGAGGTGGGTTAGAGGAATACAAAGAGTATATGCTCGATGCCAAACATCTTGAAACGCAAGGAGTAATTTGTGATCATCTATAAGTTGAAACTTTGATGATATATTGTGCCTGAGCTTCTTTCAGTATCAATGTTACATAAAGGTCATGCGACAAAGCACTATGGTGATCGGTTGTAATGAGAACAAGCAGATATACATCTCATGAAAATTTTGGATGCTCTGATGAAAAACACATAGTCATATTTAAGAGGTCATAAATCCCAATATGACCGTTGGATCTAGCTGCATTTTAGATATTTCTTGAAAAACCTAGTTATCTTATTCTTCACCAAAGATTTTTGTCATATTGTTTGTGGATCAAAAGTTACAGGTTCTTGACTACACCACTATTGGATCGGAAATAATAGTCATGAATTGCAGATGTAAGAAAATAGTCATATTTCGAGGGCCATATCTCTTAATCTGATTGTTGGATCATGCTACATTTAATATATTTGTTGGAAAACCTAGTCATCTAAATGTTCTCCAAATTTTTTTGTTAGATTTATTATGGGTCAAAAGTTATAGGTTTCTTTTTACACCTCTATTGGATCAGCAACTAACAATTACAGAATGCAAACAACCAGATTGGGTCTCAGTGCGAAGGCCATAACTTCCAATCAAACTGTTGGATTTGGTTCAATTTAAGATATGTTTATAAGAAGCAAGCTATTCACGATCTGACCTAAGATTTTTTCAAACTCATACCTAGTTAATAAGTTACAACTGATTGAGTGGGACACTGTCAATGGAAGTTATAAAACCATGACAGAACATCATCACTAGCAAGTGCCACCTATCAGCATGAGTATGTCATAGGGGCCACGAATTTGCAAAGATATAAAATTTAATATTATATCCAAAGAAATGTAATCCAAAGATAAAAAATCATTAATTGACACCTGTCAATTAGTTATGTACACTTGACCAAAGCAGATACAGTCACATGAAGATGTTTGAACTTTGGTTAATAATCTTTGGAGATTCTCACATAGGGAAATATTGTAAAACTGAAAGGTCACCAAAATAACTTTGAAAATGATTATTATTAATGAGAATAAAATTTAATAAAGTTTATGAAAGTAAGCTGATAGGGGAAAATGAAAAACTGCCTGGAAATGTGTAAAGAAACAGTTGGCAAGAAGTAGTTACAGGAATTGAAAGAGGGATTCATGCAGAATTCTATTTAAGGGAGAAGGTAAGATATAGAGGGGGTTCCAATTTTTGGAGTTTTGTCTTGGAGACTTTGGGCTACAACAAAACAGAGGTCGTGAATATAATGATAGGAGGGAAGATTGGATTTCTTTGCGACTTTGTGCTACAAGAGGTCCCATTCTTTATCCTGTTCGATTCTGACTTCTTCCAGACTGCAGACTTTGAGCTTCAGGCAGGGAGGAGATCGTGCAAAATCATTTTTTTTATTTCCTTGGGAGATAGGGAGAGGCAGATCATGGGCAAATTTTTCTTTTTTTGAATTGTGTGTGTGAGATAGAGAAAAGGTTTTGGTGATTGATGTAATATTGTGAAAGAAGTTTCTGCTTTTCTTTAAATAATGGTCTGGTTGTAATATTTTAAGGAGTCCTTGTGTACTTTTACAGTCAGGGAAGGGAGGCTGAAGGTTAAACATATTATACTTTGTTGATAATGTATTTTTCCTTGCACTGAATTTGGACTTTGAGTCATTTCCAATTTTTCCTGAAATTACACTTTGTTGTCATTGTTTTTTTATTACGTTAATGTTCCAAACATCTTTCAGAGCTCTGATTTTAATTCCCTCAAGAGAGCGGAGGTTAGGTATTCATTTACATTATGTGATACAATGTATAACAAATTAACTTTGTGTAATCTATTGTATTCTATTTCCTTTCTTTTCAATTCTTAGGTTTTGCGTCTACTCTGTGTTTACGGATAGATGCTTGGTATCCTTTCATGCTTTTCAGTTAAAAGTACCTATAATTAATTCATTGTAAATCTTGCACGGGGAGCTATACCCAATAAAATTTAGAGGAAGGTTATTAATCTAATAATAACCTATCCAACTGTTGGTGCTAATTTGTCCTTTCATTTGGGCATTCGGGGTCAGATTTGCATGCATTTTCTCGAAGGACAATCTGTTCACTAACAGATTTTTGGTGAATATGCCAGGGAACAAAACAAAGATTTAAGTGCCTACCTTTATTTCCTCAATTTTATGATTATCTCTGTGTGCAGGAGATTGGCAACTCTACATTTTTAACCCGATGAATCTTTGATTGTGGGGTTTCAGCTTGTATAATGGCATTAGTTGCAACTCAACCATGGGGTGCTCAAATTGGACCATTTGCCTTGGCCCAATATTCAACCTTACCAAAAAAGTCATTAGAATTCTTTCCCAAGTTTCATGGAGACAGAACACAAGATCTGACTGATCATATCAAAGCATTTATTGTTGCATGCAGGATTCTTGGTGTGCAGGAAGAAGATGCATTTGTCAGATTGTTCATCCAAAGCCTCATGGGAAAAGCCGCAGAATGGTTTCAGCAATTGCAAGATGGATGCATTGCAACTTGGGACGATCTTGAGCAGAGATTTTTGGAAAGATTTCAGCCCGCAATTAATTCCCATCAATTATTGGTGAATCTTCTTCAAATTCAGATGAAAGATGATGAATCTATAAGGGAGTTCATTGATAGGTTTAATCAGGCTATTGGTAAAATTCCTCTAGCCAACCAACCAAATGAAAGAAATCAAGTATGTTTCTTTATTGCTGCTATAGATGTTGAAGTCGAGTTTTGGTTACAACACCTTGGAGTGCAAAATTTGGTAAATGTGCAAAAGGAAGCAATCAAGTTAGATGATGCCTTAATTCTTAGTGGTATGAAATCTATAAAGACTTCCCCAATGGAAGAATACCTTTATGGACAGCAACAATACATGGATGAAGAAGTTACAAAAAAGAAGCGCATTTTAGAAGAATCCAAACCTACTCCCAAGGTTGCTCATTTTCAGAATCTAACAATCTTTAATGGTGGAGACTTTAAAAGACCCTTGTTGACTAAAGATGGTGCTTTAAAGATGTCAGGATTCTGTTGCACGCATATTGAAAATGATAAAGAGGAGCAAAGCAATGCTAAAGAGCTCATAAATTCAGGTAACAAGATTTTGCCACAATCTTTCTTCAAACTAGAGACTAGATCTCCCAAATCCATAGGTACAGAATGTTATCTAGTTTCAAATGATCCAGATGGTAAAGATTTTCATAACGGTATTTAGAAGTTTAGTCTCACTGAAAGAATGAATATGGATGATTCTTTATATTCTGAAAATTGTAATCAGCAAGTTAAAGAGTCTGTCATATGTGATGCTGAAGTTATATAATATTCCTCTTTTGAAACTTGTCCTGATAGTAAGGTGTCATATGCTGATGAGGATAAAAAATTTTGGAGTCACCTTAATCCACTTTTCATGCCGATGGGGTTTGATGAGAATACTTCTATCAAAGAAAATCCTCTTTTCCAATTTCAAGATTCACACTTAAATAATGAAAATCTGTTCAATAGCCGCTAGCCAGGTGAAACTTTTTTTGAAACACCACATGAAAATCTCATCTATGAATAAGAAGAAACTATGGGTATGTCTCTACCATCACTTAAGCTGGATCATTTTCCTGATCATACCTTAGGTACCTGTTCAAATGAGTTCTAGAATGAAGCGTGTATTGAAAAATTCCCTTCTCATTCATCTATGCATAATGTCATTGATTTGGAAGGCAAAGGAAATGATGAGATATGTGATGACATTCTGAAAAGAGAAAGGAATGGGATTTGCAGCATGATTGATGACAGTTGGTTTCTTGAAAGAGGTGAAGGAGATATACATCCAAGTGCTAATCCTATGCTGAAGGAGGCATCATTATGGCTAAAAACTAATCATGACCATGCACAAGAATTGAATCTGCATGACAATATTCTTAAGGATTGCAGATCATCTTTTGGTGAGGCTTTTTCATTTCATGTTTTTCAGCTTAAGGTGGAAGAAAATCATGCCCATGGGGGAAATTAATTCTTAAGTGAAGGAGAGCACTATGATGAGTTTTGGTTGTTTGGGAAAGAATGTTGGATCCATATATGCATGCACACTGATAGTCTAAAGTTTTGCATTGAAGGAGTCATCATCAAGAAATGGTTTGGAGCTATTCCATTGAGGTACGCTTTGCTGATTAGAAAAGGCTCCTATTTCTCTCAACCGGTAAATGGATTGACTTAATTTCTTATTTCTTCCAATATTTATGGTAGGTTTCTTTTCCTACCTTTGTAAATATTGTAAATAAGTTTTTGTTGTGCGTAGTATAGTTTGGAATAATGTGCAAGCTTTAGGCTTCCTGGTAGTTTTGGTTTGTTGGTGTTGCCCTGCTCCCCTCTACCCTCTTTACAAGAAGCTCCCGGTCTTCTCTTCTTGTTGACTCTATTTTCCCATGGATAATGCAATATTCTTTTCCCAGAGATTACTGGAGTTCTCTGATTTTGCATCAAAATCAGTCCCGCAGTTAGAGCCCCTGTTAGTACCCGATATGGTCACAATTTCAAAACTTCAAGTTTAGAATTGTTGAACCACTTCGAACTGAAGTTCAAAGTAGTTCAAAGTAGTTAGATGGTTCAGGGGTCCAAGTTGGTTTTTTGGTTCAACATGCAGACTCGGATAAGGCTTAAGGTTGTAAAGTTTAGTGATTCAAAGCAAAGGTATAAGGATCATTTAATCCAAGTTCAGAGGACTTCACAAGAAGTTTCATAGTTTCAAAATTCAGTTTTAGATGTTAAAACCCTTCGAACCACTTCAAACTGAAGTTCAATGTTGTTCAAAGTAGTTCAGAATGGTTTAATGTTTCAAATGATCCATCCTGTAGGTTCAATACAAGCATAATTCAAACTCAGGGTTCGAAATGCAAATCGGTTGACTCAGCAAAGTTCAAAATTAAAAGATCAAGTCTGGTAGATGTATGAAAGATGAATATTTTTCCAGAGCAATTTCATATATTAGGCATGTACGTGGATACCTAGAATGTGACAAATGAAAAGAGGCCCACAAATTTTGTAGGAAACTGCGCAAGATTGGTATAACCTACGGCTTTCCCCCAGTGCACATAAATATATATTAATCAGCATCATTGTGATGGGCAACAAAAACATTTTAAAAGTCAAAAGAAAATTGAGTTCATATTTCAAGGACAATCTAAATCTCAACACAATCACATTGGTCCACACACTTCTATAAGCCAAGCATCTATGAACTGGCAAGACTAGTTCCATAAAGGCCTCGATCTCAGTATGAGATCATGGATCTGAGGTGGGTTAGAGGAATACAAAGAGTATATGCTCGATGCCAAACATCTTGAAACACAAGGAGTAATTTTTGATCATCTATAAGTTGAAATTTTGATGATATATTGTGCTTGAGCTACTTTTAGTATCAATGTTACATAAAGGTCATGTGACAAAGCACTATGGTGATTAGTTGTAATGAGAACAAGCAGATATACATCTCATGCAAATTTTGGATGCTCTGATGACAAACTAATAGTCATATTTAAGAGGTCATAAATCCTAATCTGACTATTATATCTAGCTGAATTTTAGATATTTATTGGAAAACCTAGTTCTATAAATCTTCACCAAAGCGTTTTGTCATATTATATGTGGATCAAAAGTTATAGGTTCTTGACTACACCACTATCGGATCAGAAATAACAGTCATGAATTGCAGATGGAAGAAAATAGTCATATTTCGAGGGCCATATCTCTCAATTCGATTGTTGGATCATGCTGCATTTAAGATATTTGTTGGAAAATCTAGTTATCTAAATATTCTCCAAATTTTTTTATGAGATTTATTATGGATCAAAAGTTATAAGTTTCTGTTTACACCTCTATCGGATCAACAATTAACAATTACAGAATGCAAACAACTAGATTGGGTCTCAGTGAGGAGGCCATAAAATCCAATCAAACTATTGGATTTGTCTCAATTTTAGATATGTTTATAAGAAGCAAGTTACACATGATCTAACCAAAGATTTTTTCAAACTCGTTCCTAGTTAATAAGTTACGACTGATTGAGTGAGACACTGTCAATGGCAGTTATAAAACCATTACAGAACATCATCACCAGCAAGTGCCACCTGTTAGCATGAGTATGTCATAGGGGCCACGAATTTGCAAAGATATAAATTTGAATATTATATCCAAGGAAATGTAATCCAAAGATGAAAAATCATTAATTGACACCTATCAATTAGTTATGTACACTTGACCAAAGCAGATACAGTCACATGAAGATGTTAGAACTTTGGTTAATAATCATTGGAGACTCTCACATAGGGAAATATTGTAAAACTAAAAGGTCACTGAAATAACATTGAAAAGGATTATTATTAATGAGAAATTTTTTTATTAAAGTTTATGAAAGTAAGCTGATGGGGGAAAATGAAAAAACTTCCTGGGAATGTGTAAAGAAACAGTTGGCAAGAAGCAGTTACAGGAATTGAAAGAGGGATTTATGCAGAATTCTATTTAAGGGAGAAGGTAAGATATAGAGGGGGTTCCAGTTTTCAGAGTTTTGGCTAGGAGACTTTGGCCTACAACAGAATAGAGGCTGTGAATACAATGATAGGAGGGAAGATTCGATTTCTCTAAGAATTTGTGCTACAGGAGGTCCTATTCTTTTTCCTGTTCAATTCTGACTTCTTCCAGACTGTAGACTTTGAGCTTCAAGCAGGGAGGAGATCATGCAAAATCATTTTTTTTATTTCCTTGGGAGACAGGGAGAGGCAGAGCATGAGCAGATTTTTTTGTTTTTGAACTGTGTGTCTAAGATAGAGAAAAAGTTTTAGTGATTGATGTAATATTGTGAAAGAAGTTTCTGTTTTTCTTTAAATAATGGCCTGATTGTAATGTGTAAAGGAGTCCTTGTGTTGTTTTACAGTCAGGGAAGGGAGGCTGAAGGTTAAATATATTATACTTTGTTGATAATGTATTTTTCCTTTCACTAAATTTGGACTTTGAGTCATTTCCAATTTTTCCTGAAATTATAGTTTGTTGTCATTGTTTCTTTATTACGTTGATGTTCCAACATCTTTCAGAGCTCTAATTTTAATTCTCTCAAGAGAGCAGAGTTTAGGTATTCATTTACATTATGTGATACAATGTACAACAAATTAACTTTATGTTATCTGTTGTATTCTGTTTCCTTTCTTTTCAATTCTTAGGTTTCTCGTCTACTCTGTGTTTATGGATAGATGCTTGGTATCCTTTCGTGCTTTCCAGTTAAAAGTACCTATAATTAATTCATTGTAAATCTTGCACAGGGAGCTGTACCCAATAAAATTCAGAGGAAGGTTATTAATCTAATAATAACCTATCCAACTGTTGGTGCTAATTTTTTCTTTCATTTGGGCATTTGGGGTTAGATTTGCATGCATTTTCTTGAAGGACAATCTATTCACTAACAAGCTACAAAATATAAAGAGGGAGTTTGAGAACCTTCAGATGAAAAAAAATGAATTAGTTATAGATTTTAGTTCAAGGACCTCCAATGTGATTAATCAACTAAAGTCAAATGGAGAAGACTATCAAGAGCAAAGGATAGTGGAGAAGATATAAGAAGTTTACCTCATAAATATGACAATTTGGTCATGACCATAGAAGAGGCAAAAGACCTCACTGTTTTGACAATGGATGAGTTAATGGGTACACTTCAAACCCATGAGAATAGGATCAATAGATCCAAATCTTCTTCTCCCCAAGAGCAAGCATTCAAGGCTTAGTCAAATCCAAGAGGAAGGGGGAGAGGAAGAAATGGCTCAGGTAGAAACTCTAGAGGCAGAGACCGAGGTAATGGAGGACAAAGAAATGCTACAGCAAAAAGCTCAAGAAGAGCAGATGGAGCAAGTAGCTCACAAAATACTTCAAAAGGAGGTAAGAAATACTACAACTCAAATAAGAGTAATGTAGAATGCTACTACTGTCATAAATATGGGCATTATGCAAGTGAATGCTGGAAGAAGCAGAATGATCAGTCAGGACAAGAAAATGTGGTTAATGTGAATGTGGCAAGTGGAAACAATGCCACTGCCTTCATCATGTGTAATGTTGGTGAAGAAGGAAGCCCTAAGGTTTGGTACCTTGACAGTGGATGTAGCAAACACATGAGTGGTAATGAAACCTTGTTTTCATTCATTGACAAGAGTTTCAAATCTGAGATTAAAATGGGTAATAATGGAACCCTACCAGTTGTGGGCAAAGGATCTATTATGGTCCGCACCAAGAAAGGTGAGAAGAAGGAACTACAAAATGTGTATTTTGCCCCTAGTATGAAGCACAATTTGATGAGCATTGGTCAACACATTCGAAATGGATACAAAGTGCTGATGGAGAATGACAGGTGTATCATTCAAGAAAAAGATGGGAGCAAGAACATACTTGCAGCAATTCAAATGACAAAGAATAGAATGTTTTCCTTGAGGATAGAGACATGTTTCTCATCTGAAGTTGGTGTTGCACCTCCCACACAATCAGCTCTAAGGAGTGTGATTGAAGACCCCTCATGGCTATGGCACCTCAAGTATGGTCATCTTGCCTATGCTGGTTTAAATTTATTATCAAATAAAAGAATGGTAGAAGGTTTGCCATGAATAGAAAATTCATGTGACAAGTGTGAGGCTTGTATTTTGGGTAAGCAACATAGATTTTTCTTTAATTCTGGGAATTCTAGGAGGGCTAGATATTCATTAGAGTTAGTGCATACTAACCTAGTCGGTCTTATGCAAGTTACTTCCATTAGGGTGAGTACATATTTTATGACATTCATTGATGATTTCAGTCGTAGGACATGGGTGTATTTCTTAAAGAACAAATCTGAAGCATTTGATAGATTTGTAAAATTTAAAGCCTAGGCTGAAAGAAAATGTGGACATTATATCAAGGTCCTAAGATCAGATAGAGGAGGGGAGTATACCTCCAATTTTTTTGTAAATTTTTGTAGGAAACGCGGCATAAAGAAAGAGTTCATAGCCAGCTATACACCACAGCAGAATGGAGTGGCTGTAAGAAATAATAGGACCATTGTTGAAATGGCAAGGAACATGATGAAAGAGAAAGATCTCCCAATTGAATTTTGGGGAGAGGCTGTGGCAACAACAGTTTACCTAATTAATAGGTGTCCTACAAAGGTAGTTCGTGATAGGATTCCAATGTAAGCATGGCCACGAAGAAGATGGACAGTTGAACATCTAAGGGTGTTTGGTTGCATTGCATATGCACATGTGCCTAAAGAGCAAAGGAAGAAATTTGATGACAAAGGTCTGAAATGCATTTTCACAAGGTACAACCCATAATCAAAGGCATATAGATCGTATGACCCATTGAACAACAAGATGACTCTTTCAAGAGATGTGGAATTTCTTGAAAATCAATCTTGGTATGGTTCAATTGATGAGTCACTGAGCCCATCAAGTAAAGTGCCAATTATGAGTGAAGAGGATGCTGATGAACAGCAAGAAGAAGGAGCAGATAGAAGAAAAGGCAAGCAGCCTCAGTCATTACCGAGCTCCTCTAGGCATGACTGAGTGTTAGTGCCAAGCAGCAATAGTGAAGATTCTAATCCCACACTCTCCTCCCTACTACCAAGAAAGAGCAAGAGTCTTAGGGAGATATACCAAGATGAAAGGTATGAAGATTATGATGAGAGTGTTAATTTTGCATTATTTTCTCATAGTGATCCAATATATTTGAAGAAGCTATTAAGGAGAAGAAATGGTGTAAGGCCATGGATGAGGAAATAGATGCTATAGAAAAAAATGAGATATGGGAACTAACTGTTTTGCCTCCCAAGAAGCAAGTGATTGGAGTGAAATGGATCTACAAGACCAAATGCAATGCTGAAGGTAAAATTGATAGGCATAAGGCAAGGTTGGTAGTTAAGGGCTACAAACAGCAGTATGGCAGAGATTATGATAAGACATATGCTCTGGTTGCAAGAATGGAAACCGTGTGTGTTGTCATAGCAATTGCATCTCAACACAAATTAAAGGTATTTCAAATGGATGTGAAATCCGCCTTCCTAAATGGTGTATTGAAAGAAGAAGTGTATGTGGAGCAGCCACCTGGTTATGAAGTTGCAGGTGAAAAGAATAAAGTATATAGATTGAAGAGAGCTCTTTATGAGCTCAAGCAAGCTCCACAGGCATGGTACAACAAGATTGACTCATATTTGATGAGCAATGGCTTTAGCAAAAGCAATGGTGAGCCTACTCTCTACATCAGGGCAAAAAATGGTAATGTGTTGATTGTTGTCTTGTATGTAGATGATTTAATTTTTACTAGAAATGACAAAGATCTAATTGGTGAGTTCAAAGAGACCATGAAAAGTGAATTTGAAATGATAGACCTAGGTCTCTTGAAGTACTTTCTAGGCATACAAGCAAAACAAATGCATGATGGCATCTTCATCTCTCAAGAAAAGTATGTAGGGCAGATCTTGGAGAGATTCAAAATGCAGAATAGTAAGGCAGCCCCCACACCAACAGTAATAGGTCTGAAGTTGAGCAAGGAAGACTCTAGCAAGAGAGTGGATCCAACATTATACAAGAGTATGGTTGGAAGTTTAATGTACTTAACTACAACTCAGCCAGACCTAATGCATGCAGTAAGTTTGATTTCCAGATTTATGGAAACACCAAAGGATTCCCATTGGAAAGCAGAAAAGAGGATCCTAAGGTATGTGAAAGGTACCAAGGGATTTGGAATTTTGTATACTGCAAATGATGACTTCAAGTTGGTGGGATACATAGATAGTGATTGGGCTGGAAGTATAGATTATAAGAAGAGCACTTTCGGATACCTATTTCATATGGGATCGGGTGCAATTTCATGGACATCCAAGAAGCAACCTATTGTTGCTCAATCTACAGCAGAGGCTGAATACATAGCAGCAAATACAACAGCATGTCAAGCAATTTGACTAAGGAGGATCTTGACAGATTTGAATGAAAGACAAGAGGATGGAACCATAATTTATTGTGACAACATCTCATCTATTGCATTTTCCAAGAATCCAATCTTCCATGGGAGAAGTAAACATATTGAGATCAGATATCACTTCATAAGAGAGTTGGTGGAGAATGGAGATATCAAGATGGAATTTTGTATGTCTGAGCAGTAGCTAGTAGACATTTTTACCAAGCCATCAGGCATTGGAACTTTTGTACACCTAAGAGAGTGTCTTGGTGTAGTTGATTTGGATCAGTAGTGATCCTTGTTTATTTGGCTCAAGATAAAGGGAGAGTGTTGGAATATTAATTGTGGTTGGTCATTTCTCCCTAGAGCCAAATGCCCACCTACCACCTAACGACCAGTAGAACAGATAGAAACATAAATGCGGTGGGTTAGTTTTCAAATTCAAAAATGGGTGAAATTTTTTTTGCAAGTATAACAAAAGGAATAATCAGATTCATTCGACCAGTGAGACAAAGAGAGTTCAGTAGAGTAGAGATGTTGCAGAGCAGAGAGAAGAGAAGTGATCAGTAGATCCATTCGTCAGAGTGCAGAGAAAAGGAAGTTCATTTCGTGCCTACAGTTGCACGTGTTTCTTCTCTGGTCATTCTGTAAGTTTGTTATTTGTTTGATTCGACCTGTTGAAGCAGTGATTGCTCTAGGCATTGTAGTATGTAGCCATTAGAGTTGCAAGTTTGAAGTTTTATCAGTTTAAAGTTTAGGGTTATTTTAGGGTTTTCTGGTTGAAGCCGAATGCTCCCAGATCTTGTATTAGTTTGAATCAAAGTTAAATAGAAAGCAAGCAAGCATACTTAAATCTATTGCTCTTTCCTTGTTCATTGCATTTGATAAGTTTATTGTTGAGTATTTCAAGCTTTGGATTTCTAGTTTTAATGGTGAAAGTTTTTCACGTTATAAATCAGCACTTGGTGAAGTCTTGTTAAAAGATCATCTCTGTTGTCTCTACCGAGTTCACTCGGTATCTTCATCTACCTTACTCCACTCTCCAGTGGCTACTGAGTTCACTCGGTAATTGCATTGTCTACCGAGTTCACTTGGTAATTACACCCTGCAGTGTCTACCGAGTTCTCCATCTACCGACCTCACTCTGTATCTAGTGTTTACCGAGTTGCCCTTCATTTACCGAGCTCACTCGATAAACTCTCCTGCCACTCGATTTCTTTGGTTACCGAGCAAATTTTTGGCACTCGGTAATAGTTGTTGCCGAGCAGATTTTTTAAGGTTTAAGGCTGTTTTTTTGTGATTGAAATTTTTAATATTTCTCACAGTTTAAGCCGTTCCTCGATGGCTATTGTCCAAAGATGACGATTTTATGTCTGAATATGGATCGCTGGATCATGGGTTCCCGTCGTGGTTGTCCCGAGCGGACAGAAGGCATCTCACAGACAGCTCCGGTGGTGACGGCGTTTTAATCGGTGACTACGTAATGGTGGCGCAGGACGGCAGCGGGAATTACACCACCGTTAGTTCTGCTGTCAATGCTGCTCCAAACAAAAGTGCAGACAGGTTTGTAATCTTTGTCACCGCAGGTGTATACTTTGAAAACATGGACATTCCAAAGAATAAATACAACATTATGTTGATCGGGGATGGAATAGACGTGACCGTGATCACTGGGAATAGAAGCAATGCGTCTAATTGGACTACATTCAACTCTGCCACATTCAGTAAGCCAGCAACCGATTTCTATCTTGTAATTGTATATGATTAGTTTCCGATATATGGTATTGTTACTTGTATTTATAAATGTTATTTCTTGTGAAGGAGACTTTAAATTGGTCTGGATTTCACATGCAGGCAGAGTCGGGGTAGGTTTTCTTGCACGGAATATGACATTCGAGAACATGGCGGGAGCGGTGAATCACCAGGCAGTTGTCCTACGAGTTGGCTCCAATCAATTGGCCTTCTTCCGTTGCAGTTTCAAGGGATACCAAGACACTCTCTACCCTCACTCCCTTCGCCAATTCTACAGAGAATGTGACATCTACGGTACGGTTGATTTCATCTTCGGCAACGCCACAGCAGTTTTTCAGAATTGCAATCTTTATGCAAGGAAACCAATGAATGGGCAGAAGAATGTTTATACTACTCAAGGTAGAACAGATCCAAATCAAAATACTGGAACGTCCATTCAAAACTGTAATGTTACTGCTGCGCCTGAGCTTGTTCCTGTTATCGGCTCTTTCCCCACGTATCTGGGTAGGCCGTTGAAGCAGTACTCTCGTACTGTTTACATGCAGTCTTATTTGGACAGTTCTATCCAGCCAGCTGGGTGGTTAGAATGGTCAGGAGACTTTGCCCTGAGCACTTTATATTACGGCGAATATAATAACAGCGGGGGCAGATACTTCGCAGAGAGTCGCATGGCCTAGTTATCATGTGATGACCATCTCAGATTTCACTGTGAGTTCCCTCATGGCCGGGGACACGTGGATACCAAATGATGCAGTGCCCTACGATGCAGGCTTACTTTAAGCCCAAGTAGCAACCTCCGCCAGATTGATGCCCTTAAAATTTCTTCTTTGCCAGTAATCGCTAGACTTTTTAACTTCTTACAAAAGACTCTTGTCCAATCTGGTTGGATATTTTATTTGTTATACTTATATTTTACCCCTTTTTTACTCAAAGTCTAAATATATATTTATGACATATTTCATTTGTTATGCTTAATTTTATCTTGGCTTTTTTAACATGGTATTGTCTAACTAAATATATATCTAGGACATATTTAGTTTGTTATACTTTATTTTTTTCCTCTTTTTCGCAGGATCTTGTGGATAACTTAAAGTGAATGTTTAAGTCTACACATATATTTATGACGAACGTGAAAATCTCATGCACATCCATGCATTTATTTTGAGTTAAGGTACATCTTTAAATCTTGAATATATATTTTGAGTTCTTATAATAACTGAAACACCTCCTAATATCTATTTTTATTATATCTGAAAAAGTGATTAAATTTTAAAAAATCAATGTATACTTTCTACTTTAAAATAATTATCGACCCTTATAGAACCAATTTGCATTTACTTTATGAAATCTAAATAATATTCTTTTGCAAAATACTATACTTAAAGTTCTTACGTAAGATTTTCAAATTTACTTTCTTCACAAAAATGAGATATTTAAATTCTTGTATAAATTCTATAATTTTAAAACAAACATATACATCAATGTCAAAATTCAATGCACTCCAAATTTGAATACAAATTAGAAAAAAAAACATCTCAAGGCTCGTGCCAAAGGATAGACCTTATAATAAGTGAGGTATGATATAGATAAAAATGGTTGAATAAGATAATTTTTCTAAATATTATGTCATGAAATGTGTTAATGTGTTCTAGATAAAATAAGCTAATAGTGGTTGGGTTACTAATCTGTGACCCTCATAATCATTAGTACTACCATCTAGAATGTCTTAGTGATATCATAGAAATTTAAATTTTTCTGTTATAGTAGCTTGGGAAGGATATATGTGTACATAATTACACAATATTATAGTTCCACACTTAGTATTGTATTTCCCCCTTGTGACTACTAGGTACATTGGACATCTACTTAATCATCTATGCAATGTTGTATAAAAAGTTATCACTTGGCATTACTTAGTTTCACACATATTATGAATTATAATATTAATGTGTATTATATTACCCCTTTGTGACTATTAGGTACATTGACTATCTAATGAATCATCTATGCAATATTACATTAAAAATTATCACTTGACATTGCTTAGCTTCACACTTATTATGAGTAATTTTAATGTGTTTTCTAGATGCAATCATTTTAAATTTTTTCATTTATAATATGCTTGATTATCAAATTGTACTATTAAAATTATTCATTCGCTGGTCCTACAAAAATCTCTCACAATTTTCACAAAAAAATATGTGAGTGCATGCAATTTTTGCATACTCAACATCATCAATCAAAGCATACCCTTTCATCAAAGCAACATGATCACATCAATAGAAGGAAGAGACACATGCACTTTGATCAAAGTAATATATTGGATGTATGATATTGATGTGGGGTCTTAAACTTGTATCATCTTAAAATGGAATCACTTCTATGTTAAGAGCATTTAGTGCTCTGAGTAAGTCTCAAGGGTCATGTCAAGGGCCTTGAATGGGTCTTTGCATGGATCTAGTTGTTTTCCCCTTGTTCTGCTTCTCTCTCTCTATTTATAGCCTATTTCAGACAAACTGCTCTATGAAACTGAGGACTTTGGCCTCTGGGTCAAGGACCACCTTCTAGGTCAAGGTTGACCTCAAGCTTGATCTAGGTCAAGGACAACCTTGGCCCTGACCTATGGTAGGGTTGACCTCATCTCTGACCCTAGGTCCCATTTTCAATTTTTGGAAGTTTTGGGATCTTGGGCTTTAGAAAGTTTCTTTTCCAGCTTCTAGGTCAACTATTTTGAGTTTTGGAATGGTAGACTTTTAAATTATAGTTTAATTCAGCTCCATTCCTAGTGGTTTAGGTTAAATGGGATTTAATGCTCCCATGCTAGTGATCTCTAGGAGTTTGTGCCCTAGTTCACTATATAAGGATGCCTTCTTTCCTTATTTAGACATCCACGAATATCCACTTATCATGCAAGTGAAGAGCCTAAGAGCGCATATGAAAAACTTCTATCTATGAGAAACTACCAACTTTTCAACATTGAGCAATCATTCTATCATTCAAGTTCTCCATTGAAGATCAAGGATTGAAGCATTCAAACCTTTGAAGGGATTTAGTTCAATCATTCAAGATTCATCATTCAAAACCCTAGATCTAGCCATCATGGTGGTGTGATCTTCCTTCAAGATCCTTTGTTCATCTTCAATATCTATTTATATTTCTTTCAAGGTGGATTCTAACCATATAATCATGGAGGTTTTGATTTACATTTGTTAATGTTATGTTCAAGCTTTCATATCAATATACTTGTTTACATTTCAAATACAATTATATATCTATTAAGTATCATAGCTTTATTGTTAGATTTATTTCTACTACTTGCTACCATTCTCTATTTCAATTCCATTATTAAGATTGATTCCAAACTAGGGTTTGATTGAGGCAAACCCCTCATCCGAAAAAAAAATCCATTTCTCTTGTAGATACATGTGTGCAACAACGATTTGGAGAGTAGATTGAATACCCTTTTCATCAAACTTGCGAGATCTATGAATAGAAATTTTGTCAAAGTAATGTAGGTCAAGGTTAAATTTTTAGGGTACAATTGTGCCCTAGGGTAAGATTGTGCCCCGCCAATAGGGTCAAGGTTGACCTCCCTTCAAAAAGATAAAAGATTTCTAGGTTTTCTCTATGTCAACATTTGTAGTCTAGAATAAGTTGCAGAATTCCTCGAAACTGTACACAGACATCAGAAATCAACATTTTCCATATTCATTCTACTTCAAGGTGAGTATTTTTCTTTTATCTATTTCAGGATTTAACCACATACTCCCTCAAATAGAAAGACCAATTGATCTTCTTTTCTCCCTATTCTCCATCACATGATTCATTTTTGTATTGAACACTTTCTTGTGCTTAATCAATTTGGATCATTCCTTTTGGAAATTAGGGTTGAGAAAAGGGTTTCCATTTTCTTTCTATTCAAAACCAAATCTATACTTTGATCAAGGTGGCTTTGAACTAATTTATAAACCTAGCGTATTAGTTATTTTTTCAACTTGACTATTTCTCTAGAGTCCACAACTAATTCTACAAAATACTCTTGGATAGAGAGAAAACATTCAATTTTGACTATGCTTTTTTGCTTTACAAATCAACACTACTTGACAATAGCTCCACTAAATTTTTTTTATTTTTTGGCATATTGTATATTTTTAAATTTTTTTAGTCTAATATTATAATTCATATTTATGAAAATAAAATACTTTCATTTTCTTTAGTTTTTAATATATCAGTGGATTTCTTGATCTTAAGTCCTAAAGTCTTCTTCGTGATTGTTACCACATCTCCTTAACAATGAGATACATTTCTTCTAAAATTCCACATCTCTTTTGAGAGTGTTTAATGCCTCCTCTAGATATCTTTCCTTTGAAAGCCCGCATTTCCTCTAAGTGTGTCTAATGCCTCGTCTAGTGTTGTAGAAACAATCATCACCGATATGTTTGCACATGGACATCTTTCCTCCAAAATTCCACATTCCTCTTAGTGTTTCTAAGTCCTCCTTGAGTGCTCAATAACTCATAAACAAATATTTACCTGCCTCACTCCTTGAAAAATATAATCATGCTTCCAAGCCCCCTCTTTTCTTCAAGGACACAAGTATGTCAAGCCCCCTCTTCTCTTAAGGGCTGAAACTAGCAAGCCCTAGCTTTACAAGGACATGTAAATAGTTTAATCTCTTGTAATAATAATCTCTAAGTGAGAAGCTAGCTCAAGATGAAAAAATGTCCTCCTAACTCAATTGCCTCCAACCCCCTATCATGTCTTTTATTCTCTAAAGTAGAAATATTGTACCTATTCATGGACTGTGAGGTGGACTATCATCATTAGATGAGTCATTTTTATGTACTTCATCTCCACAAAAGTTTTTCTCACCTTTAGTTGCAAAACAATTATATTTTTCTTCAACTTTCTATCAATAAGGCCTTTGGTCCATTGAATACAATTCATCTATATATGTCCATTTTGCTGACAATATAGACATTAAAATTCTCTTCTAGTAGGAATATTAAATTTCTTTCTAGAAACCAAATCACATTCCTCATCAATATGATGACCCTTATTAGTTTTGCTTCCTTCATCAATTAGAGAAGAAATTATAGTTTCTATTTTGTTTAAAGTGAAAACAATATTATCAAAGATGAAAGGCATACTATCAAGTAAGGTTTCCTTGGCACCATCGTCATCAACTTTGGATCTCACATGTGCAAGTTTTTTAAGAACTAAATGAAAGTACTTATATGTTGAACAATTTTATCTCCTTCATTCATCTTTGACCCAAACAAATTCTACTTAATGAACATATTTAGCTCATCCTATATTTCTCTTGATATCTTCATCAAATCAATGTGATTGAGATATGCATTTGATAAACCAAGACCAATCAAAGTTGTTGCCCTAGAGTCTTTAGCTATTGACTTTGTTACTTCATTTGCATCTTTCTGAAAGTTTTGTAGAAATTCCACTCATAATATCCCAAAGAACATTTTCAATAAAAAATAATTGTATCTTTATTTTCCATATATAAAATTCAAATTTTGACAATAATAGTCATTTTATCCATTTCAATATGCTTGTTACTCCAAAATTATTGCAACTCTCAAAAAAATATCATAACATAAGTTCTCACCTTTCTCATTGTGCCATCATTCAAACAAGAATTCTATATATTTTTTCCTTTCAAATCTTCCTCAAATGTAACAAAATAAAGAGAGTACAATTGAATCTTCCCTCCATGATGTGCTTTTTCAAACAAGTTGTTTGTTCCTCTGTCATAAAATAGTGTTAGATTAAGCATTGAACACTCCTCGACAATTGATTCAAAGGAGGCATATTGTTCCTTTGTAGCACATGCCACAGTGAGAGGTGAGATTTGATAAAGTTAATGGAATTAAACCTCTAGACCAATCTTCTTGTCCTCTTTAACAATACTATGTTTTTACATGCTGAAAAACTAAATTAACATGAACTCCAACTTAGTACTGCTAGCCAAGACAAATATGCAATCACATAACCACCAACTTAAACATCACACACTAGAGAAGAAATTAAGTTGGAACAAATAAGTGAACTTTGACTATTTATCACTTTTGGCTTAGAAATCAAGCCTTAGTGTGTGATGTTTAAGGGGTTCAGTCACATAATCCTTTTTCTCTTAAATACATCCATTGCTTCATCCATGCTTTCTCATGGGGTAAATTCTCCTTAGAGAATTTTCATGCTTGCCATCCTTATTTATTAGGGCAAACACATCAAATTCTAACAATCGGTCCACTTGAATTTTGAACAAATTTTTGTTTTCCAGGAATGTATAGTTCATATGTTCTGCAATGTGTGAACAACATCAATGTTAGACAATTATATAGTCAGTGCCCATAAAGGTAAATATAGATTTTTTGTAGTCATGTTCATCGATCCCATAATGAAACTCAGAGAATCAAATCTGTACATGATTGTATTAAAATATTTTGCCACACCAGCCCATGAGAAGATGATTCCAACATCACATCAAACTAAAGAACCTATCACTTTGTTCTACCAGGATTGCAACTATATTTTCTCAGAGAACACACACACACACACACACACACACACACACACACACACACACACACACACACACACACACACACACACACACACACACACACACACACACACACAATAAATGATAACCAAGTCACAAAAAAAATTTATTTAAAGTTAAAATATTATTGACACAATTGCTACTAACCAGAATATCCTATTAGGGCCCATTTGGCAACGAGAATACAAGCAGAATAGGCATATGTAAATTCTTAAAATTTTGAATTCTTTGTTTAGATGCACCAAATTGAAATTGGAATACAAAATAAAATAGGAATATGTATTACAATTTTGGCCCAAAAATGGGGTTTTGCAATTCCACCTAAATAGGTGGAATTGTAATATGTATTCCTATTTTTTATTTATTTTATAAAACATAAATTTTTGGGTCTGTGAATTCCCCATCAAATTCTAGCTGAACCAAATAGAGAATAGGAATATGTACACCCATTTTTAATTCCAGAATAGCTATTCCTATTCTAGCAGCAAAACGAGCCCACTGTCTAATCTAGTTTTAGTTTAGACATGAAGGTTTGAAGCGACATATAAAGGGAAGGGGACAAATATTTCCTATAAAATATAGATAGTTAGAAAGATGAAAGAAGTCATGCATGTGATTTTTAGTATCTTTTAAATAATTGATGAATGAAGGGATTTTAATTTTTCATTTATTAATATTTTTAAGAATAAATAATTGCATATATCAATATCGTTTCCACTCAATGAGAAATTATACATTTATATTATATGTGATTGAAATAAACTGTTTAATAAGAACAATATAATTGTAGCTTCTTTGATATATTTTTTATTAATTTAAAATATTATTATATTTTATTGGAAATATTTTTTCCCTTCCCTTTATATGTCTCTTCAAACCTCCATGTCTAAACTAAAACTAGATTATGATAGTAAACTACAAACAAAATACATGCTAAACAAAAATAAAATTAATTTGAGTGAAAACAACATTGATATAGATGTAATTATTCTTCATAAAAATATAGCCAAATGAAAAATTAAAATCCCTTTATTTGTCAATTATTTAAAAGATACTAAGAATCATGATAGTATGCATATACCACTTCTTTCATCTTTCTGACAATCAATATTTTATCAAAAATATTTGTCCCCTTCTCTTTATTCTTCCTTACCCTTTCCATTTGCCTAGATTTCTTTTACTTCAATTTCAAATGGTCATTTCTCTTCCAAAACTATTAGATATTTTGGTTAACACTTATTTGATAAACTCAATACCTACGCTATAGTACAATTAGTCAAGACAAAGTAGAGAACTAAGAAATCTCTAAAACTCTATACTATCAATGCTATACTTGGAGCACCATATCGTCCTAAATTTTTGAAATAATGTAAAAACAAACTAACCAAGTCACCACAAACAATAGTGGCATTATTATCTCAACCAATTTATTTCACTATGCTGGAAATGAGAAATTCCTAGAGCAATGCTAGTCACTAATGGAAAAAAGTTCATTATGTTTTGTAGTGCATTAAATCTTCTTTAGATTTAGGAAACATTAGAGCCAAAATAGCTTGTATAGTGTGATCTTCATCATGGAGGTATTCTCCTTCATTATATAAATCTTTTTTGTATTAAATATAAAATAATCACTTGCTCATAATCTCTAAACATCTTTGATGTTAAAAAAACATTGAATGTATTTTATGACTAATCCTATAGGCCACATCAATAAGAGGCTATTATTTGTTGGTAATATAACATGATTAGAGAAGGTCAACAAAATAAATCTAATAAAGTTAATAGACAAGTCTAATTTTGTTGAGATCTATGTGTGCACACCAAATAGGGGATGTTATGACAATGCATTGGTGCATGTGGTAATTTAGGAGAGATAGATATATGTAAAATATCTTAGAGTTCAAAGATGAATTAGACCAAATTTTATATTTTAAATAAATTTAATAAATTTAATCTATAGACAGTATGAGCTAGTGAATGTTGGCATTTAACATGAGTTATTAGTTTTTTGAAAGAGTTTACTCTTAGGGATAAAATAATAAAGCAAATAAGGGTCCAATGGGACCCTATGAATGAGTCATCAACTCCTTGGGAAGGTACATCAAGATTACAAGATTTATATCCATAATTTTTTATAGGCTTTAATGAGTAAGCCTAACTCTAGGGGGGGTGGATGTAGTGTCCACCCTTACTTTGCTTTCAATTTATATTGCCAAAATATTTAGTATAGCTTTCATGCATGTGTCATTTGATATTGTGGTACCTGGTTGTATAGTTGTTTGACACTACTTCATGTTGGATCCATATATATCATGAGATACTACATACTTGAGAAATTACATCTATTTATTATTGATCATGGTTGTACCATCTTAAAATGGATGCACTTTCCTCTTAAGACATTTTATCACTCTTTCCATTATGCCTTTCTTGGACCATGGATGAACCTATTCTCAATGTCCTATTTTCCCTACATTCTTCCACTTTCTCATTTATTTCTTCTACTAAATGTTGGAGCTGTCAATGGCTCTCTTGACTTGATCTATGGGATTATGATGACCTAGGTAGAGCTAGACTAGACTAGGTTGACCTAGGTCCACCTAAACTAGATTAGGTTAACCCAAGTTGACCGAGTCCCCAGTTATTTTGGGGCTCAATACTTGAAAGACCTCATGGATTTAATTATTTTTTATTGTGCTCTCTTGTTAGCTTGTATTTTTTTCTTGCCTGAAACCTCATATATAAGGAGGGTTAAGGGCTGCATTTTCATATCTCACTCTCATAACATAATTTTCTCTCTCAAGATCATGCATTCATATTCTTTTGAAGAAAACCAAGCTATTCAAAGAGTTTGAGAATTCAAGCAAGGGGGGTTTCTATTTAGTATTGAGGGATCCTTTATGGGGATTTCCTCTTCAAGATCTAGCTTATTGTTGGACATGAAGGGAGGGGATCTACATTGAAGCTTTCATTATCTTCTATATTGATGCACACTAACGTCCATGGAACCATGATGGGATTATGGTATATCCATTACAAATCATGGAGATACCCTATATTATATGTCTAATTCAAGATCTATAACACATTACTAGAAAAATCATTATTGCCAAGGGTTTTAGGCAAGATGAATTATAAAACTTATCTTATTTTTAGTCATTTATATTTTCATTTATCATTTTTAGTTAATTCCGTAACCTAGGGCTTCACTAAAGCATGTCTTTATCCAACCTAACAACATAAACACTTCATTTTTTTGTATAGGAGAAGGGTAGTAGAGTTTTTTTATGAAGATATGGAAATAACTCTATAGAAGCTTTTTGGAAAGGCTGATTTGAGTTTTTATAGTGTCATTAGACTATGTCAACTTTAGAGAATCAGTATTTCAAAGTCAATCTAGTCCTCCTCCAAATAAAACTCTCATTTTCTTATTTTCTGGATAAATAATTTCTAAGTTTTTTTCATTTCATCATTGCATTCATGAATTCCTAGTTGGATATTTCAAAAACAGGCTTGGATCTTTGTCTTTTGGAGCTAAAATATATCTTCCTCTATATATTTCAAGGAAATTATTTCATATTTCATTTCCTTTCATATCTTTATCTTAGATCTATATCTATATTTGACCGATTGTAAACATATAGCATCTAGATAAACATTATTAAGCATTTGGTTCAATTTGGCATACATATTATCCCATAAGGGCCAAAGAGTGTATTTAATATTATTGCATTCTCCTTTATATTTTGAATTTGGAATTGGCACCTATTGTCCTTTGGGTCCTAGTTATTCTAATTTGGGTTATAAAGAGGAATCATATTTCAAGATTTCTCTCTTTCCCTCACATACATATTTGAATAGCTTAGAGGCTTAGAAAAGTGGAGATCTACAATCCTATTAAAGTGTTTCTATTTTTTCCTCTAAACATTTTGGTGAACCCGACAAGTCCCCTCTTTCTTGGAGTTAGATTGTTCTTTATTGTTCTAGGTGGTTATCTTCTTTTTGATGAATTCCTTTCTTTTTCTTCTCATAGAGTTAGATTTTTCTATCTCGTGTGTGGTTATATTTCTCTTAAATTGTGTTCTTTATTGCATTTATATGGTTAGATATCATTAGGTAATTTCTTTATGATCTCCCCTTTTATGAGCTTAACAATGTTAAGTCCAACCTATAGTAGTCCCATTAGGTGGAGTCTTAAACTCACGGGTTCCTTTGATATTGATTCATCTTTTCTTCCTAGGACTCATGATAACACTAACATCTTTATTCATGATCTTAAACCTATAATGGAGCATAAGTATTCTCACTCATCCCATGGTGAAGAAGATTCTTTAAGTTCTCCTCCTTCACAAGTTGAAAAACTTTCTCATGAATTCAAATGATAAATTGGAAACTTGGCTTGTGCAAGAAAATCAAGATCACGATATTGTTGTTTCTATTGGAGCTCTTAGGAAACTTGTTAAAAATTATGATAATTATATTGTTATCTTATGTGGTCTATCTCATCTTGTCAATACTCATTTCTAATTATTTGATGAAATGTTCTCAAGAGTTAGAATATTCTCCTCCTTCCACAACTGTTGAACCCTCTATCTTGATTTCCACCACCCTTTCTAGCATACCTACATACTGTCCACCTCTTATGACTACTTCTACACAAGTGTCCATTCCTCTAAGTGTTGGTATTCCTATTTTTTCACTTCATGTGAGTGTTCTTCTTACTTCCTTTCCTTCTTCATTACCTTCTTATAATGTGGTTCCCTTTACTTGTTTGAACCCTTTACCTATTCCTTCTAATCTTCCACCGACATCCTCACATATTCCTTCTACTTCTTAGAATTGATCATGTACTCAACTAAGAACATATGTAACCTAAAAATAATAAAAAATATTTGGTAAATTAATATAATTAGCAAACCCTTTATCTAAAACCTTTTGTGTTCATCTTTCAATGCTACGTTTTTGCACAACTTCTCATACTGCTAAAAATCATAGCAGATCCTAGATTATCCAAATTATGGTGAATATAATCTCTATCATCTTAAATATGTAAAACCTTGTATGGAATAATGGATAGCAAACCCACCAAATCATTCTCAAATAATTTTAATGGATGTCTCTTCAACTTTGGTCATGGCCTCTTAGTAATATCAATCATAATAGGTGCACCCATTTTGAAAGTGTACATTTAAACTCTAATAAATAATAATAATATCTAAAAATTTGAAACTGAAGATTCATTAGAGCACAATTTATCACAACTAATTAACCTTCACCAAATCACTAGAAATATTCCTTCTAGTTACTTAGATTATTGTAAATGAATCCACCAATAAACTATGTTTCTCTATATACTAGTCTTCAAATTTGTGAATAAAAATGGTATTGAAACAAATGTTTATCTACCCTTGCATACTAGCACTACAATATTTCACTTGTTGAGTTTAACCATAAACCATTTGACAGTGCCATAAATCCCAATTTTGGTATAGTAATACTTCATGCTATCCAGTAAAACTTAACAACATATTTCAAAGCATCATTATGCATCTAAATATGCAAATATATCTTATTGCACATATCTATTGGGTCTAAAATAGACCTAACAATATTTTCCCCCTAATTACACGATAGGCTAGGTTATGTGATGAATTCTCTAAACTTGGTAAAGATGTAGATCCTTTTGATTCTTTTTATCATCCTTTATGATCCAAAATATATTCATATCACTATTAGTCTATTTCACTTTCCATTCTAGTTATCTTTCTAATGAAAAGGCTAGTTAACAAGTTGATTCTCTTTTTAACTCCTTCACCCACATGTTAGAAATTGGGAATACTGAGAAGTGGGCAGGGGGGGTTGAATCAGTATTCTATAAACTTTTGTTTCCAATTGGATATTATTAATTACTTTGTATCATGCATAAGAAAGTAAACAAGTAATGCTGAACATAAATAATAACCATGCATAAAGAGAACTCATAACACCATATTTTGTTAACTAGGGAAACTATAGCCAAGGGAAAACCCCGATGGGGATGATACCAACTAGATAATATACTAATATATATGTTCCATGTTAGAGGATGGACCCTATTAGGAGTTAATGAGAAAATTTAATATAGAGAGTGCTTGTTAGTAGATTCCAACCCTATTAGGAGTTGTAGTACAGTAGATGCAAGATGAGCTCACTGCCCAAACATGCACTTCCAATTACAAGAAGAGGTCACTGCCCAAACACGTAATTAGACTACATGTATATAGGTGTTGTAACTTATTTCTTGATTGATCTTGGATCACAAAATTAGGTTCTCAAAAACTTCACATAGATCGCTTCATAGAAAGTTTGCATATCACTTATTACAATACACTTGCACACTTCTTTTCACAAGATGTCCTTTGCATAAATACCATTCCTTTTTCATAAATTTATTCTAGGTCAGCTAAGACCATAATATACTTTTCCAACTTAGAGTAAACATCTAGGATGTCAACCCTAATTGGCCAAGTAATTATTTGTAAACAAAATAATTCCTTTACCTTTAATTTTGCTATTTTGTTTCATTGGTAAAATGCAAATATCTCTTTTCTATACTATTTGTACTTATGTCTGAGGTTATACACATCATCATCAACATGTATATTGTCTCTATCTAACTTTTCTAGTCATAATATGATGTTGGTAACAAGTTACATACAAAACAATACACTATTGTAAACCAATTTCATAATTAGACAATTTTCTGTGTACCAAAAGCTAAGTATCTTTATTTTTGAGGTTTACTACAAGCATGTACATCATGTGTTTCCATAAATGACAAAAATTACATATCTTCATTAGAAAATTGTCAACAATCTCCCCCTTTGGCATTGATGGCAACAAAATAGGGAAAATTGGCTAAGTATCAAAAACTTGTCCAAAACATTATAGTATCAATACATTAATAATCTTTTACAACTAGTTACAACTTACACATACTTCCCCTTTCAATATGATTTCACACCTTACCTTGCTTACAATTTTTTTATACATCTTCTCCCCCTTTCCCATCAATGACAAAGGTTGGAATGTCAAAAACTATCAAAGCTATGCACTTGTTGTCAAAAACTCTGTTCATCTTCCTTAAGCTGATAACGTCTTCATGTAATCGTCAAAACTTTCCTTGAGACTATTCAACCCTTTTACCCAAGTGCCCTTGGTTTTTTTAGCAGAAATGAGAATTGTACATAGGGCATATGTTGCAATCTCAACTGCATTGAGATCAGAGTATAAGAAATTTGAATAGGTGTCCTTGGCTTCGACACATTCCTCTAACTGTCTCTCAATAGGTGATATCTTCAAAGAAATAGACTCTTTGAATTCTGATAATCTTTTCAAAATTTGTTCTTTCTCAAGTTCTAGTTTCCTAATACCATTGTGAACATGAGACACTTGTCCTTCAAAGTCATCAACTTTTTTGTAAGGTTGTTGTAACTAGCTTGTTAGAGCTTCTAGCTCACTCAGCTTCCCTTCAATCTTGCTATCAAATTCGTTGGTTAACTTATGGGATAAAGTACACTTAATGTACAATACATTTCCATCTTGTTGATATCTCTAAAGTTCCTTGTTACAAGTATCAAGACTGAGAAAATCATTCTTGATATTTTGGAAAATGGTGCTAAATAGATTATCATCATGAGAAACTTGCGCCTTAGACTCTACAACATTCGAGAAATTTGTAAATTCTTCATCAAAAGACTTTAGCTACTTATGCCCTCTATTTAGGATCTTCCTGTGTATGCTTGATTACTAAAGTTCTATATAATATGTCAGGTACCTCCATTAAGGTTCTTTGTAAGCTCTTTACTTTCCTTTTCTTCTCAATAAGTTTTGTTAGAGATAAGATCAAGTCAATTTGATCATCATCATCCCTTGTTAGACTAGCAAGCGAAAGTGGAGTAGATAAAATAGATGGTTTAGTTTCATCTTCCTTTTTCTTGTTCTCTGTTGCTTCCTTAGTTCTTCTTTTTTCTTTCTCTTTCTCTTCTTTTTCTTTTCTTTCCTTCTCTTTCTTTTCTTCCTCCTTTACTCTTTTCTTCCTTTCTTCCTCTACTCTCCTTTTCATTTATTCTTCAAGAAATTTCTACTTGGCTTCTTCAATATTTTTCTCTTTTTTTCCTCTAATTGCCTCTTCTCTTCTTCAATTTGTTTTAGTTGATCTTGAATGACCTCGGCTTGAGATTCAGGCTAATTGAAACTTTCAAAAGGATTAGTGTCATCAATGTTGATAATAACATTGGTCTAGTCAATCTGCATAGTGTCACCACTTACTGATACTTCCAAAGTTTAAGGTGTTAGTGAAGATGTTGGCTTTGAATCGGTCATCAACTAACTAATAGCTGCAAGTATTTCATTCCTTATTGTATACTTCTAACCCACCATAAATAGAAATGGTATCACCTTGTTCCTCAAGTAGGGTGCCAACTTGTTTAACAATTTATTGACTTCTTCCTCATTATCTATTTTGCATATAGTCCTTAACATGGACTTCTAAAGTTCCATATCCTCTTCTCGAGTTGGTCCTTTCTTCTCTATAAGTTTTTTAGAGACTTTCTAATTTACTATCCCTTCAATATTCTCAAGTTTTAGATTGTTAGCAATCATATATCTCATAATGGAGATATCAATCTGATCCTTCTTAATATCATTATATAAAATCATAAAAAAAATTCATGTAAACAAATTTTTTATGTAGGGAGCTCCCCTTAATACCATAAACTCATAACAAAAACATAGAAACAATAGAAAATGCAAGAACAAAATATGGACTTCTTATTTGCACCACAAATGCAAAATTATAGAATTCATAAGTACAATATGCTAACCCACATGGGTGCCTTTAGTACAATAATTTACAAGACAAGCTACGAACAATCACCCAGAGTTGTCTTAAACAGTGTTTGAGCCTTTCTTAAATAGGTAGTTTTATGCCACCTAGGAAGGTTCTAGATGCTCAAACTTAATACCTAGGGTCGATAAACCCTAACAATACACATATAGTTGGTCAAATACATCTTTCACAAATTATTTTAGAAATTTTGGTATCCCAACTTCTAAAGGCCATAACTCACAAACCATTTATCTGATTGGCTATTATAACCACTTTTTGGAAACGCTAGCTCCTAATCTACAAGCTCAAAACTACGCTAGTGCCCTTCTATTGAGTTTTCAGACCTCATCTAGGCACTCTAAGGCCTCCAATGTTGAGCCTAAATATTTTTCTACAAATTTTTCCATAAAAAATCCACAATAACTTCTCTGATACTAATGCTTGAGCAATGAGATTTTTATGGTAGGCTTACAACTCTAAAGCGAACCTTCCTGTAGAAAATGAGAACATTCTAAGTTCATATGACAAACTTGGTAAAAATAGTAAGTTCCCTGTCTACTAGTCCATATTAAAATGGAAAAGACTGAAAATAAAATATTTTTTGGGTGATGCAAGATTGCCCTTGCACCTAGGATGCTCCTGCATTAGACACCCATGGTAATTTGAGAAGTGACCATGTCACATCTTAGGTGTTTAGAGGAAAACCAAGATGGTTAACCTCCTCCTTTGCTAGCCATGATGAATCCTCAATTAGTCTCCCTTTCCATTTGACCAAATATTCCTCATAAGTTCTATTTCTAGTACTTTTTCCAACATGACTTTCTAGTATCTCCTCAATCTCCTTTGTAGTCAAATTAGTTGTTGGAATACTCCACTGTGCTTCTACAACTTCATCTCCATCACCTCCTTCATAATATTCTGTCAAATCTAAAATATTAAGCACTAGTTAAATGTTTAATTTAGTAGGCAACTCCACTTCATACACATTGTCAAAATCACGCCTCTTCACTATCTTTCAAGGTCTAAACTTCTTCATCTTGAACTTATTATATGTACCCAATGGAAAATGCTTCTTTCTCAAATGAACCATGACTTCATCTCAAATCTAAAATTCTTTATATCTCCTTTTCATATCTACCTTAGACTTATACTGTGTATTCATCTTTATGATGTGCTTCCTCACCTTCTCATAGATGTTCTTCAAATGTTCAACAAAATCTTCTGCTTCAGCACTACTTATTTCTCCTTTATCCAACTACCTCAGTTCAGAAGCATTTCTGGGACTACTCCCATATACAATCTAGAATGGTGATTTACCAGTACTCCTATTGACCAAATTATTATATGAAAATTCTACCTATGATAAAATCACATCCCATCCTATTGGTTTATCTCCAACCAATCATCTCAACAAATTTCCAAATTATGATTGACAGCTTCTATCTGTCCATCAGTCTATGGATGATGTGATGAACTAAACTTCAAATTTGTCTTCAACTTCTTCCATAATGTATGCTAGAAATACCCAACAAATTTGGTATCTTTATTTGAAACTATACTCTTTGGTAGACCATGTAATCTCACCACTTATCTGAAAAACAACTCTGCTACATGAACAACATCACTAGTCTTCTTGCAAGGAATAAAATGTGCCATCTTTGAAAACCTTTCAACCACCACAAAAATAGAATCATGCTTGCATTGTGTCCTTAGTAATTCAAGAACAAAATCCATGTTGATATCCTCCCACAACCTCTTTGGTAAAGGTAATGGCTGATACAACCCTGTATTCTACTTCACTCCTTATGCCATTTGTCATACTCTACAACTTTGTACAAACTTCATCACATCTTGCTACAACTGTGGCCAGTAGTAATTTTTAGCAACCAAAGCTATGGTTTTATCTCTACCAAAATGTCTAGTCAATCCTCCACTATGCTTCTCCTTGATGAGATTCTCTCTCATTGAACTTTTGGGAATGCACAACTAGCTTCCTTTGAACAACATATTATCCTAGATCATGAAATCCAACCACTTTGTCCTGTCAAGTGTAATAGGTTCTATAGAAGCCTTCCACACTTCACCAAAATTAGGATCATCTGGATACAATGTACTGAGTTCCTTGAACCCAACCACCTCTATCTACATTTTTGTTAGCAAAATTTATCTTCTACTAAGAGCATCTGCAACTTTGTTAGACTTCCCACTCCTATGTTTCAAAAAAAATGTATAACTCTGCAAAAACTCAACCCACTTTAAATAACTTTAGTTCATTTTTCCTTAACTATTTAAATATTTCCAAGCTTGATGATCATTATACAAAAAAAACTCCTTAGGAAGAAGATAGTGTCTCCACTTCTTCAATGCTTAAACTCTAGCATAAAATTCCTGATCAAAAACAAAATATTTTCTTTTTGCATCATTCAACTTCTCACTGAAATAAGCAACATGTCTACCTTCCTAGCTCAAAACAACTCCTATTGTAGTACCACTAGCATCAAAAATTACTTGAAACACCTTGTTAAAATTAGGAAGTGCTAAAATAGGTTGCTTAGTAACTTTCTATTTCAATAGATTAAAACTCTTATTTGCTCCTACAGTCCACTCAAACTCTTTCCTATCCCCTCTCATTGTTTTAGTCAAGGGTTCACAAATACTACTAAAACTTCTTATGAACTTTCTATAAAATGTAGCAACTCCATGAAAAGATCTTAGCTCAGTCACACTCCTTTGATTAGGCCATTCAAGGATAGCCTTCACTTTCTCTAGGTCCATTTTTAGACCTTCTCCTGAGACTACAAATCCCATATACACCAACTCTTTCTTTAGAAAATCATAGTTCTTTAGGTTTATTAGCAACTTTTCTTCCCTCAACTTCTCAAACACCTTGCTAATATGAATCAAATGCTCCTCTAATGTATTACTAGAGATCAATATATCATCTATGTAAACAATGACAAACTTAACCAAAAAATCCTTCAGTACCTCATTCATGAGCCTCATGAAAGTGCTTGGTGCATTGGTTAGCCCAAAAGGCATGACTAACCACCATATAGTCCTTCCCTTGTCTTGAAAGCAATCTTCCACTCATCACCTTGTTTGATACAAATCTAATGGTACCCACTCTTCAGATCTATCTTTTTGAAATACTTAGCTCCAATCAAATAATCCATAATATCATCCATCCTTGGCAATGGAAATCTATACTTTATTGTGATCTTGTTGATAGTGCAAGAATCTGTACACATCCTCTATTCTCCATTCTTCTTTGGTGCTAATACTACTAGTACAACACATGGACTTAGACTCTCTCAAATCAACCCCTTCTGCAACAACTCATAACTTGCCTATTCAACTCTTCACTTTCTACTGGTGTCATTCTATGCACTTTCTTGTTTGGAAAATTGGTTCCTAGAACCAAATCCATTCGGTGACTAGTTTGCCTCATTTAGGGCAATTCATTATGTACATTATCTAATTCAATATTTAAAAACTCTTCCAATATATCTACAACTTCTATAGGTACCTCCTCTACTTTTTCTTTACTATCATTAGGAATTATAGAATTATAGGAAAACACATATTCTCATCTTTCATACCTTTAAGAAACTCTTTTCCATCAACAAAACATATTCTAGCAGCACTACATACCTTTTCTTCTTTATCCTTCAACAACTTCAAGTTATGTTTCCCTCCATCCTTAGTTAGAGTGTAGGTATTTGCTTGCCCATCATGTATAATATTCTTATCAAATTGCCATGACCTACCCAACAACATATGACATATGTCCATAGGTATGATATCACATAGTACCTCATCTTGGTAGCTTCCAATCTTGAACTTCACTAAGCACTACTCATTGACCATGACCTTGTGGTCATTTTGCACCCAAGCAATACAATATAAATGTGGGTGTTTCTACCTCTTTAGCTTCAACTTGGTGACCATCATTTATGACACCATATTTTCAATACTTCCACCATCACTGATCACATCACAACACTTATCTTCACATCTACACCTTGTGTGAAACAAGCTCCTTCTTTGCTTAAGTTCATTATCACCACTCAGTAGAACTCTTCAATTAACTAGGACTGCTCCCCTTTCCACATCTTCAGAATGTGAGGATCTAACATCTTCATCAACATGTGCAACTCTCACCTAGCCTTCTATTCTATGATTTTTCCTTCCTTAGTGTTGGGTGCATTCAAATGCTCTATGCCCTTCTTCTCCGTAGTGAAAACATTTTCTACAAAAGCCTCCTCTTCTAGACCCTTGTCCTCTACCTCTTCCTCTCTAATCTCTATTGTTTTGAACATGGAAATGATTTAATTTATTTCCCCTCTGGTTCTGACTGGTACTTCTAGCCTCATCCTTGTTTAGATTTTCCTACTTGCTTCAACCCTTGCATCTTCTTCAACAGATCAAGCTCATAATCCACGGGAATGAATTTTCACTTTAGTTTAACTTTCATCTAATCCCATCTGGTGATTTTGTCCTTTCCATTTCTATTTCATTCAAACTGAACCTCCTACCACCAGATCTTTGCATGTCCCTTTAGATTTTCCTTTGTTAACTTGACCCTATCCAGATCATCAATATCTCTATAATCAAAGTACTCCTCTAGTTCATTGATCCAATCGATCAGCTCATTTGGTTTAAGATTTCTCAAAAATGTCGAAACCTCAAACTTAGGTCTTTTTCCAATCTTGTAGATGGCCCTAAAAAGCCTCTCTTCCTTTGGATTTAGAACTGCCTCTGCTTCAACATTTTATTCTACTTCATCCTTATCCTCTCTTTCATCTCTTATGGCAAGATTCATTCCTCTATGTATTTGTTCTTCCAATGCTTGCATTTTTCTTTGGAGGGCTCATAAACCCTTAGGTGTAACACCTATAGCTCTTCCACCATGCTCTCTTTGTGGAGGCTTTTCTGCACTTTTGCTAAAACACTAGTGCAAATTGCCTCACAATCAATGATATGTCTACACACTCAACCCAAACCATAGTCTTGGTGCGAACTACCTCATAGTCGGTGATCTATCCACACGCTCAAGAACTCTAACTCTAATACCACTTGATGTAGAGAGCTCCTCTTAATACCATAAACTCATAACAGAAACATAGAAACAACAAAAAATGCGAGAACAAAATATGGACTTTTTATTTTCACTGTAAATGTGGAATTAAAAAATTTATAAGTACAATATGCTAACCCGCATGGGTGCCTTTGGTACAATAATTTTCAAGAAAAGCCACGAACTATCACCTAGAGCTGTCCTAGACAATGTTCAGGCCTTTCTTAAATATGCAGTTCTATGCCACCCAAGAAGGTTCTAGATGCTCAAACTTAATACCTAGGGCTGACAAACCCTAACAATACACATATAGTCAGCCAAATACATCTTTGACAAATTATTTTAGAATTTTCAGTAGCCCAACTTTTGAAGGCCATAACTCATGAACTGTTACTCCAATTTGCTATTATATCCTCTTTTCAAAAATGCTAACTTGTGATCTACATGCTCAAAACTACATTAGCACCCTTTTGTTGAGTTTTTGGACCTTATCCAGGCACTCTAAGGCCTCCAATAGTGAGCCTGAAGATTTTTCTGTAAATTTTTCCATCAAAAATCCACAATAAATTCTCTAATACTAATGCTTGAGCAATGAGCTTTTTATGGTAGGCTCACAACTCTAAAATGAACCTTCCTATAGAAAATGAGAATATTTCAAGCTTGTATGAAAAACTTACTAAAAATAGTAAGTTCCCATAAATAGTAAGCACCTTATCTACTAGTCCTTATTAAAATGGAAAAGACTAAAAATAAAATATTTTTTAGGTGATGCAAGATTCCGTTGCACCTGGGATGCTCTTGCATCAAGTTCGCTTCATTTGCAATGGTTGAGTTGATCTTTTCAATCTTTGGCGTCAAAGGTTGCCTTGCTTTACTTGTTGACTATTTAGAAATAATTGCTTTCTCTTCCTTTTTAACTTCTTCTTCTTCTTCTTCTTCTTCATCATTGCTAGATTCCCCAATTGTCAACAATGACTTATGTTTTTAACTTGGTCTAGTTGCCTATTGCTTGACTCTTTTAGCCTTGGTAGTCACAACTTCTACTAGTCTTTCAAATTTTCTCTTCAGCTCACATGGTTGTTTAGCTAATGTTGTGGCATATCGAATGCTCTATTCTACAGAATCTTCTGCAATACACACACTAGATGGTTTCCCAACTGATAATGGTTACACATACATTATTCCTTGTTTCATTGTTTGTCTAACTACCTATGAATCACTTTTTATCATACTAGCATTAGTTAGAGCTTTCTTCATTATTCTCTCAATCTTTTTGTGAGATTCTTTCTCTAAGGATGCTTGATGAGTTTACTGGGTAATCTCTTCATATGTCCCAAATCTATACTCAGCTTGATCCTTCTTGGAGTTCAACAATAGATTAATATATCTAATTTCTACACCATCACTTAACTCATAACCTAAGGGATCAAGGAGTGTTTTATGAGGTTCTACTGCTTAAATATGAGTTAAATTTGTATCAACCATAACACATATATCATTTTTGAATCTTTCTACAATTGTAGGCACAATTCTAAATCTTTTTTTTATCCCATTCTAAAAATTTTTCTTGATCAAAATTTTATCTATCCAGGATTTTGTATGTAACTGATGTCTTCTACATACATTTGTAATATTTTCCATGGTACATCTCTCACTACTCATAATCTCTATAAGTGATAAGTATGGAAATCTTTTAACTAGATGAAAGAATATATGATTGATCAATGACTAGAATCTAAACACATCATTCTTGGTCCTCTTGATTTTCTCTAAGTTTTCAAGGAGCTACACTTTCAGAATTTCACTTAGGTTAACTTGTTCTTTGTCAACACAAATTTTATAAGCTACATAGACGAATCCTACTAATAATTCATCAATCTTAGAAATTGCACAAATAGAATAGGAAATGATTCTGCTTAGGAATCATGTATCATATTCTTTAATGATGCTAATCATCATGGCCTTCACATTATAAACTACCTTAGTGTAGCTCCCAACCTTCTTCTTAACTAATTTCTCACCTATAGGTACACTGCCTTGTTTTCTAAGACCAGTTACCTCATGAATAAAGTCGGCTAAAATGTCAACTACATTGTCTTCTATCAATAGTTTTTCATCATGAATTTTGGGTGATCCCACAATAATGGGTTCCACTTTTTGACCAATTTTGACACTGAAATCAATATTTTTGCAACAAACGTCATGTTCAAGTCACTATATTTCGAAAACTATAAATAATTTCAAGATGACATTAACTAATGATTTTGAGTACTCTATTCCTACTTTGTAACCATATTTTTTAATCTAAAAAACAAAATTATTTATGTCAATTTTTTCATCTCTTTCAAAAAGTGGTACATAATAAAATTCAACATTTTAAAAGAGTGACAGTCCATTTGACACACATAACTTTTCTTCCAAAAATGATAATGAAGTAATTCTTTCGGTGTTAGATTCATAACATAAATATCCAAAGGATGCATCTGGTTTGATTCATTTTGGTTGAATATTGTATAGTTTATGAATTTTTAAAGTGACACGAATCATAATTCAGACATACGTTTCGTTTGACACAAATAATTTGAAGTCAATTTATCAAAAACCTTTTTTTTTTTAATAGAAAGGTATCTCAATAAGCTAGTTCTTACATATTTTTAAATTTTTTTTGACCTAATTTACTAATTTTCCCGAGGTGTTGAAGTCATTTGATGTTCAATTGGTAATGAACCTATGATGAGTTAAACTCATATTTGAAAGCCTTAATGATTAAAATATGTATTACAATTATAGTCATTAGAAAGCTTTCTCTAAGCAGGACATTTTTGCATTTTTTATTTTATAGTAGGAGATCATTTATCTACAATTATGGGTGTCAAAAGAGCAAAAAAATATTAAAAGAAAAATGGGCCCAAAAAAATGTAATTTTGCATGTTCACGCTAACATTATGTTCGGGCGAACATACGAAATATGTTCACACAAACATATGTTTGCACAAACATACAAAATATGTTTGCGTGAACATGATTTAAAAAAAAAGTTCGCGCGAACATAATAAGTATGTTCGTGCAAACATATCATAAACTCAATTTCCCATTTTGCAAATTTTTCCATTTTTGTTCATCCCACTAAAGTGGAAACCATTATTATGGGTTCACCCTTCTACTTAGTATGATCAATTTTCATTCTTTGATATCAAGTTTGTGGTAGAAATGATATTTGAATAGGTTTAGTTCCTTCAAATGTTCAAATCTATGCTTTATTGACATATCATGGTTAAAGATGATTTCCATATCTTTGTTCATATACTCTCTCCCAATAGTTTCAAACTTTCTATTAAGATAACTTCCTACATCTTTCAAATACACTATGTTATACAGAGTAATAAATAATGCTAAATTAGGGTTTCCTTCTAGGGGTTTTATTGAAACAACCTTCAATTTTGGTCTCTTCTCACTCTCAACATTATGAACTACTGACATATCCATGATTTTTTCAAAAAAAATTTGCAAGGAAACAACAAAATACCTCTTTTCAAAATAGGATTTAGCTCAAAATCACCTTGTCAAGTCACTTCTCAGTGTGCTAAGGTTTTGATGTGATCACAATGAAGTGGTAATCAAGTCTGTACTCCATTTTATTCATTCAATTCAAACTTACATGAATTGCATAATTTGTAAACATGAAAAATCTATCATTTACATTTTAAAATTAAATATTTGATTAAAATCTTTGTTCAATCTTTAAATGCTACCTAAGTTTTACCATAGCTTCCTTGCATCATGAAAATGCTCCAAGTAACTTTGCTCCATAAAATTCTCTATAAAAACATATTTTTCATCTTCTACTATAGAACTAACTTTCTCTATTATAGAAGTAACTATTAATTCCTAAGTAACAAGTTTTGATTAGCTCCAAATCACAAGTGAACTTGATGCAGGAGCATCCTAGGTGTAAGGGCAATCTTACATCACCCAAAATAATTTATTTTCAGCCTTTTCTATTTTAATAAGGACTAGTAGATAGGGTGATTACTATTTAAGGGAACTTTCTATTTTTAGTAAGTTTGTCATACGAGCTCGCAATGTTCTCATTTTCCCCTTTTAGAGATATAAGCCTACCATAAAAATCTCATTGCTTCAACTTAAGTATTAGAGAAGTTATTTTGGATTTTTGATTGAAAAATTTGAACAAAAATCTCCAATCTTATCATTGGAGGCATTAAAGTGTTTGGATGAGGTCCAAAAACTTGATGGAAGGGTCCTAGCACAGTTCTAAGCCTATAGATCAGGAGCTGACATTTCTAAAAAGTGGTTATAATAGCCAATCAAAGCAACAGTTCATGAGCTATGGCCTTTGGAAGTTGGGCTACTAAAATTTCCAAAATAATTTGTCAAAGATGTATTTGGCCAACTCTATATGTATTGTTAGGATCTATCAACCCGAGGTATTAGTTTGAGCATCTAGAACCTTCCCAAGCGACATAAAATTGTCTATTTAAGAAAAGCCTGAACATTGTCTAGGACAACTCTGGGTGATAGTTCACAATATTGTCTTGTAGATTATTGTAATGGAAGGTACCCATTTGGGTTAGCATATTGTAATTGATAATTCTATAATTTTGCATTTGCAGTAATAATAAGAAGTCCATAATTTTTTTCTCACATTTGTTGTTGTTTCTTTATTTTTGTTATGAGTTTATGGTATTAAGGGGAGTCCCCTACATCAAAGCTTAGCTAACATCTAACCTTATCTCAATACACCTTTTCCCAACTTGGCTACCCATATTTTGATCTCTAAGTGAACTTTCAATTTATGGTGCTAGTAACAAGCTTAATTCAACTTGGTTGAATCAAACTCGATTACCAACTTCAAATTTCCTATATCTGCATCATCTAACTTTTCTTCAGAAATGTTAAATCCTTTCAAAAATGCCTTATTAATTTCTTCTTTAATTTCACTGACTATATTTCTTTGATCTTCATTTTTTTTACTAGCTCCTGAGTTCCTTTCATGGTTCCTTATGTCATTCTCAACATTTCTTCCATTGTTCCTTCTATTTTGAAAGTTTCTTTCATTGTTCCTTTTATTTCCAATTTTTTTGTTTATTCTACAATACTTTGTTGTATGTCCAAAGTTGTTGCATAACTGACATACTAGGGTTCTACTTCTAGGATTTTTCTAATCAATAGGTGCATGACAATTTTGAGCTATGTCCATAGTTGTTACACTTATAACACACAATCTGCCTTCTTTCTTCATAAGGTATTCCTTCTCTCGATGTCCTCTCGTTAGATCTTCTTCTATCTGTAGGGTTAGTATTTTCAGACATTCTACTATTCCTTCTATCATTATCATATTTAGGTTTCCTACAATTAATTTCTTTATGACCCATACCATGAAAATTATGATAATAAAAATATATAACATGATTAAATGACTTATGTGTTCAATCTCTTTTCATATGACCTATTTCATTACATGAAAAATACTTACGTCTAAATTCATACTTGGTTTCCTTAGGAGATTCAACTTGCTTTGGTTCATCCAATATGCCATCTTCCTTGTCTTGTCTAACTTCTTTAGGTTTGTCAGAAGATTGACTGTATTCAATCTTATCATCAGATTTATCTTTCTCTTTCAAATATGATCTATTTTTAGGTTTCTTTGTAGACATGTTAAATGGATAACAAAGTCTAGTCTTGTCATAGGTAGGTCTTTGTATTGACATAGATTCATCAATATTTTCTCTACTAGAATAAAGATTTTTTAGTTGTTGCTTGCACTGAGTTAGTTCACCTTTCAAAATTGTATTTTATTTATGAATTTCTTCACGATCTTCTTTCAATGTTCCAAATTCAAATGTCTTCTTCACTATACTTGCTCTAAGATCTGAATTTTTAGTCTTCAAATCAGATTCAGTTTTGCTAGGATCATTCCTCAAACTCAAGTTTAGATTGGTAATCTTCAATTCATGCATCAAGATCTTGTACTCTTTCTTTAGTTTTAAATAATCATCATCATCATTAGATTTAGTAGATTGAGATTTGGATTTGAGACATTCAATCTTATTGTTCAACTAACCAATTTTAACTTTGGAGTCTTCATATTTGTGCTTCAACTTATCTCTTTTCTTAGTAAGGAGATCAATTTGTTCAAGTGCCTCTTCAAGGTTCTTCATCAACTATTACATATCCATAGGGATCTTACTCAAGTTGTTAAGCCTCTTGTGAGTAATTGTGCTCTGATACCAATTCTTAGAAATAGGGAAACTAAGAGGGGAGAGTTTAAATTAGTATTCTAAAAAAAATTATTGCCAACTAGATATTATTAATTACTTTGTACCATGCATAAGAAAGTAAAAAAGTAATACTAAATAGAAATAATTTAACCATGCATAAAGAGAACTCATAACACCATGTTTTCTTAACTAGGGAAACCATGGCCAAGGGAAAACCTTGGTGGGGATGATACTCACTAGATAATATACTAATATATATATGTTCCTTGGTAGAGGATGGACCCTATTAGAAGTCAATGAGAAAATTTAATATAGAGAGTCCTTGGTAGGAGACTTTGAATCCCTGTTAGGAGAGTCCAATCCTATTAGGACTTGCAGTATAGTAGATGGAAGATGAGATCACTGCCAAAACATGCACTTCCAATTACAAGAGGAGCTCATTGCCCAAACAAGTAATTAGACTATAGGTATATAGGTGTTGTAACTTCTTTCTTGATTGATCTCTAATCTCAGCTTGATCTCAAATCAAAAAATTAGGTTCCCAAAAACTTTGCATATATCGCTTCATAGAAAGATTTCATATCACTTATTACAATACACTTGCACACTTATTTTTACAAGATGTCATTTGCATAAATACCATGCCTTTTTCACAAATTATTATTTGGTCAGCTATGACCATAATATACTTTTCTAGCTTAGAGTAAACATCTAGGATGTTAGCCCTAATTGGTCAAGTAATAATTTGTAAACAAAATAATTCCTTTACCTTTAATTTTTTATTTTGATTCATTGGTAAAATGCAAATATCTCTTTCCCATATTTTCTGTACTTATGTCGGAGGTTATAAGCATCATCATCAACATGTATATTATCTCTATCTAACTTTGCTAGTCATAATATGACGTTAGTAACAAGTTACATACAAAACAATACACTGTTGTAAACCAATTTCATACTTAGACAATTTTTTAGGTACCAAAAGCTAAGTATCTTTATTTCTAAGGTTTAATACAAGCATGTACATCATGTATTACCATAAATGACAACAATTACATAACTTCATTATCCAATTGTCAAGACTACATAACCGTGCAATGTATTCAATCTAATGACACTAAAAATATTTCATTCCATTCACTCCACAAAGTCTAACAATACCTTTGTTAGTCCTCAGTGTATAATTGACATCCATATGACCATTGTTGTGGCAATATGATCATGTAACTATTAACCAAAAATTCTCTCCCACCAAACAATCAAATTCAAATGATTAGCCACTCAACAATCACCTAGGGCTTTCAAAATTTAAATATTAAAGGGTTTTCATTAAATAATCTAACATTGGCTATATCACAAATATCCTTTGTATTTTATGTTATGCCTTTGAATATTTTAAGTTATGACTATGTGAATCACCCTTTGGTTCACACAGTCACAGCAGGGGAAGAGCTAATGAGAGTTCAAGTAGTGACGAGGTGATTGCTCTATTTTTGCTTGGTCAAAGTGAGTTAAAGTTTAACTAAGGTTCAGGCCCCAATATTGCCATTGTACTATGCTGGCTTCATTGCAAGGTTAATTTAATTGACCCTGGTTTAGGTTGCTATAGTGCAGTAAGGGAAAAATCTTCAATATTTCAAGGATGCATTTTGCATCATTAGATCTTTTAGATCTATGGACAATGCACTATCGTGACATGTTAAGAGGAAGCTATGGTTAGAGTTTGATAAATTGACTTCTTTTCTTTTGCTTGGTCACAAGGTTAGTAGGTAAACCTTGGTTCATAATGATGATGGTGCGAATGTGGTTAGGATCTCAATCTTCACAAGTTTGAAATAGTTAATGAAAGGTGTTAAGAGTAGGTTGCAAAGCAGTGATAGTCATTTGGTCATGGTTTTGCAAATGATATCTATTAATGAAGAAAGGTAGTGGTGAAGATGCAATCATAGGTAGTTAAAGTAGGAAGACTTTGCAGTGTGGTGAAATGGTAAAGGATGATTGGTCTACATGGTAAGGCCTGAAGTTTGACTCTAGTTGACCAATGACATGGTTGATTTGGCAAGTTCATGACAAAGGAAGTAGCTCTTCGATGACAGAACTGATCTTTTCAATCTCTTGCAACCACTTTCATCATTCCCCAAGTCTAATAAATGCAAAAGAACACTCCATCACTATCATTTGATCCATCTACTTAGTCAAAAGTTAATAGTCATTGTTCCTAACCTCTAATAGCCTTTTTTGGTGTACAAGTGAATTTCCAACATCTAGTGTTCTACCATGATTAGATATTTTCTAGATTTGTAATAATGGTTGGATGTAGTGGTTCTCAGTCAGAAATATCTAGATATACTTAAGCTATAAAAGCACATTTGATCGCCCTAAAGGGTCTGGTTGATTCTTTTTTTTTTCCTTGGCATGTTTTGCATGCACATTGTAAATTCCCTTTTCCTCTAAGCTATTCATGATATCCTTATCTCTTTTGGCCATTGGTATATTACTCTGGAAGATCTATTTGCCTTTCTTCAATGTTTTGTGGCTATCTGTAATTTACATGATTGTATCTCTTTTAACCTGTAAATGATATATAAGTGAACTTCTATTTCCTTGTGTTATTCATGTTGGTTGTCTTAGCTACATGTGATTGTAGGATTTTAAGCAAATTTGAATCTGTATATCTTTGATATAATAACAGTTCAGGTTTGCATATATGTGTAGAGATAGGATTGAACACTCTATTTTGGTGCATCATCTCCTTAGAATAGATTAGGTAGTTACTTTCATGTATTCCTTCTCCCTTTTCCTCTTCAAGTGTAGCTTGGTGCATCCTAATAGAAAAAGAAACCAACCTTCTCCAGAGACTCAACCTCATAGTTCAAGTCCCACAACTTGGAGGTTGTTTCCAAGTTTCATAACATTTTCCTTAGGTAAAAACTTTGGATAAGGATGTAAGCTTTTGTGACAACAATAACATTTCACCATATCTCATTTAGATAAGGATTTTTCTATTTCATAAATAATTTATATCTTTCCACCTTTTTCATGCACTCAACATTTGTATGTCCATATTTATTATAATTATAACAATTTAACCAAAAATGTTATTAGGCTTGTTCCTATAAACCATAGTAGTATGCCCCATCTCATGAAAAATAGAACATATAAGAATATTAGGCCTACTTATGTATACATTAGTGATATCCACTCGTTATGACAATTAAAACAAATAGAATTATAAATTTTATTACTGTGACTCCTTGTGGCCACCCCTAGCATAGACCTAACATCATTCTTAGCCTTTTGGTTTCTAAAAGACTCACCAACTTCATATATGATATAACCTAAGTCATAGGTCTCTCCATGCATCCTTTCATTTTTTTATCCTCTTGTCAATCTTTGTAGAATTCACATTAAATTTACTCAATAGATCATTTATAACCTTTAAATCAACTTGGAATTACTCATTCTCTTCAATATACTTTCATTTATTTTTTTCATTTTTCAATATCCATCTAGAGTTCTTTCTTCTCTTCATTGGTTTCTTGGAAATGTGCATTATATGTACCAATCTCTTGTTTAGACTTGAAAATCTCATCTGTTAGGAATAAGGTGTCTCAACCTTGGATAATTCCTATTCTTATTATTTGTTTTGTAAAATGTATTTCTTGCAAATAATGTTGATGTGTCAGCATCTTGAATTGTGTATAAGGAGATCATCGCAAAAATGGTTATGACAGATTCCTATGACACGTAAGAGCTATGTCAGGAAGATTCAATGACAAGTGAAGACATGTGGCAACTAATAAATTTGAGTATTGTACACAAATTTTTTTGGGGTTCCTATTTTCTTGGAGAATGGTAAAACCCTAATACGGTTACCTTTGGAAGTAGCCCTAAAGTGAAGTGCATGTAATAAGAATTTTTAGGGTTGCAAAAAAGTGTATTGTTGGTACTATGAGTTGCTATTGGAGTCTTCTGTTGTCACTATTGAACTTGCATTGCAAGTGTAGTGTAACTTTGTGTTGAAGATGATACATTGTGTAGGTTTTGGAGAGGTGGGGTTGTTTTACCAAAAGGTTTTTCCCCACCGGAAAATCTTTGTGTTATGTGTTTCTTTCTCTATCTATTTTCTTTATGCTTGGTTGGCTGAAATATTGTTGTTTACATGATATTGAATCTGTAAGTGTAAAAGATTTTAATAGGATTTGCACCATACTTCTCTTAAGAGATTAGTGTAGGAAGTTTTTTCCACACCTAAGTTTCCTTACATCATCTACCTTAGTCTTTAGGGATTGTTCCTTATCTTTTAGGACATTTTATGAAAATTTCCTTGCTTTCATCACTTCATGCATCTTAATGGACATGGTTTCTAGTTCTTTCTTTTTATTGTTCTTTTCTGTAGATAATTTCTTATGTTCAAATGATATGACCTCTAAAGAATAAGACTACTTAGCACTATAATTTCTATACTCTTTTAGCTGATCACAAGTTTCTTTTCTCTTTTCTCTTGGTTTCTTGAGTTATTCATTCAACTACTCAATGGAAAACTTAGCATCACAAGTTAATTTTTAAGATATCTCATATTTCTAGTTGATTCCTTCATATATTCCTTAAGGATCTTCCCCAAGATATTGGGATCTTTCAAGGGAACGTGTATCTTATACCAAATTTTGACATTATGAGGCACTAAGAGGGGGTGGGGTGGGGGATGAATTAGTATAGAAATATATATGTATTCCTTTATAACTAACTTCCATAATAACCAACATTAAATAGAGGCTAGAACATATACGTACGTTAAATTAGATACAAACAATAAGAAGAAAAAAACATGAAGATTTTTTAGATGGAAACCCTTCGTGAGAGGGAAAAATGACTAGGAGAATAAAGATATATAATTTTCTCTTCTATAGTAATAAGTTTTCCCTATAAGGAGCATTAAATCATACTATTATGCACATGTTGGGTTAAGAGTATATGTAGTCTAGTTAAAACCTATTACAAAAAGACATGTTAGGATCTACCTAGATTAGGGATTTTAAACTTCTTTTATGAGTCACCTTATTAGAGGATTTGATATTTATACTTATGAGGATCATGCTCACCCTATTAGTAGTGACCCAATTAAAGAATTTAGGTTTATAATATTTTAGGATTCAAAAAGCAAGTGACTTGACATTAACACTCTCTTTCTTTATGGATCTAATGCCCTTCTACTTAATATACCTTATTTGAATTTTTCTCACAACACACTATCAATATTTCCCTAACACCATCATGCATCACAATTTATTACAACAGTTCTCAATATACCAAAATTTAACTTATAATTCTACTTTTAAATATACTTTTTCATGTTAGTAGAAAACCATAAACACATTACAAAAGTAGGCTTTAAAAGAAAATCAATATTGTGAGTGAGCATGCCAAACCACAAATCCCACTTGATGTATGTTAGCACAAAAGAGTTCAGTAATAATATAATCCATAATTTGACATTGACTCCACTAGATTATAGATTCAAGACTACTAACCTTATCAATACTCTTCTCTAATTGTTGTCACAAGTTCATCTCATCAATTTTTTTTCAATACTACAAAATGGTTGATGCAACTCAAGACACATATTGATCTAACTCTACTGATGCTTCCATATCAACCACAAACTCTAAAACATACAAAATATCCATCATTAATCTTTCATTAGTGATCCTATCACTTGTACATTGAAGACTTAGCATTTTTGTCTAATAAATTAAATCTTATACTAGTATGTTTGATTGACCACCACTAGAGTGATTTGTTTCTTTCAATAACAACATGTTACTTTTATGCTTCATTTTTTTTAATGCCAAAAAACTTCTCCAACTTCAGTATTATGCCAACAAATTTTGGGTAGTGCTAATCTAACTTAGGTCATTTTGAAGTTTATTCAAGTAAAGGTCCCTCTTTCACTTTCTACAATGTACATCTAAGATTAGGTAATTTCAAACCATTCACATTATTTCTTAATTTTTATGTTACAATAATATCCAATTTTTATAATCTAAAATGATATCTTGTTTAGGGGGTTCATAATTGAATCTTCATGAAGGGGGCTCATAAGAAGTCAATGTAGATCATTTTCCTATTTTTTGTTATCTTGGGGAGGAGGGGTTGATTGATAGATTCATCATTTTTTAAGCTCCAAGAAGAAATAGTGACACATATTTATATGAATTCATTTTTTTAGGAAAGTTTGTTGACCAAATAGAGGCAAGGGGATAGAGAGTATTTTTAATATTATGACCAAGTGAATTCTTTAATAAATTAGGAGAGGAGGAGGGAGATAGAGTAGTAAGTTAGTGAACCTCACTATTTTATTTTTAGGACACCAATACATTGATTGTTTGAGATTAGGTAGATGTATTTATGTTGATAAAAAAGGCATTTCTAACTAAGGTTGTGTTCCTTGTGACAATAGAAGCATGAATTATTCTTATTAGACTAGTTAATTTATTGATCAAATTGGAATAGGTAGGCCCTACAAGTTTGATGTAGCTAGGAAGAGTTAGAACTATATCAATTTCAATACAAGCCCTAGGATCAAAGCACAAGTTCTCTCATTTATATATGTTATTTGCACAAAATGACATTTTTGTTGGATACAATTGATAATTGCATGATTGTCTTTGATGTTACACAAATGTCATATCAGTCATCAGACAGAGTCTACCAAGCTCAGAAGGTAAGTACAACTGTTGACAGAGTTTACCGAGCTTGCAAGGTAAACAAAGGAAGTTCAGTGTTTACCGAGCTCACTCGGTAATCAAAGGATTTGTTGCCAAAAGATAGTGTTTACCGAAGTCACTCGGTAAAAAAAGGATATGAGATAGGTTGTCAGTATTTACCGAGTTGACTCGGTCATCGAAGAAAAGTAGCAGACAGTGTTAACCGAGCTCACTCGGTCATCGAAGAAAAGTAGCAGACAGTGTTAACCGAGCTCACTCAGTCATCGAAGAAAAATAGCAGACAGTGTTAACCGAGCTCACTCGGTCATCAAAGGAAAGTCAGAGAAATCAGTGTTTACCGAGTTCACTCGGCGACTGAAGGATTTCACGAAATTCTCTGTATTAACCGAGCTCAGTCGGTTAACACAGGAATTATTTTCTGTGCAGTATTTACCGAGTTAAGTCGGCCAGCGAAGGATTTCTCGAAGGTTAAGTAATTAAAGTTAATTACTTTATGTAATGTATGAAGCTGACTTATAGCACAATTATTTATAATTGTAACTTGTATTTGAGCCGACTTGATAATCTGAAAGGTATATATGAAGGATCAAGTTGCGAATTCAAGTATGGGAGTATGAATGTGAAAAAGCTAGCAGATATGATTGAATATCTAATATGCGAATTATAAGGAAGGTCAGAGCAAATTTTTGAAGGATCAGAGATGCAGAGTTGCATTTGATCAGAGAGGATCTAGAGGAACAGAACAGAGATCTGTATCAGCAAAGATAAGTTGTATTTATTTCAGATCACTCATTGTTACTTTCTAACAATTGTAACAGTGTTTTCAAATCTCTTAACAGAGTGGGTTTAACAGCCTTTTGTAAAATCCTCTAACAAGGTGGCAATTCAGTTGAATTGATCTAAAGACCTCTAGCAAGGCCACTCCTAGCAGGGTGATTAAATCCTCTAACAAGGTCGCACCTAACAGTGTGTTTTGTAACCTTTAACAAGGTTGGCTCCTAACAGGGCTCACTTCAGAAGAGTGAAAAACAGTAACTAGTTACATTGGTGGTTTTTCCCATATTGGGTTTCCACGTTAAATCTGGTGTCTCTTGTCTCTTGTTTCTTGTGTTTTCAGTTTGATTATATGAGTATCAGCAATGAGTATTTCCTTTGACATCTTAAGGGACTTGTGGGAAAAGTTTTTGTAGTAACTGATTCACCCCTCCCCTCTCAGTTACTCCATTCTCATTTCCAACAATTGGTATCAGAGCTTATTGGTGCTTGCAGGAAAAGATTTCAAGGATCTAAGCCAAAGATCAAGATGTCTTACAAGAGAGAAATACCAAGACTCAACAAAAATAACTTCTCTGCATGGCAAGGATTGATGAAACTTCATTTGGCTACTATTGGTGATACAGGACTGAAATATCTTGATGAAAAATACAAAGAACCTTCCGGCACATTATCTGTCAATGATATTGCTGAAAAGAAGACTCATAACAATATGATGATAGACATTGCATCTGCACTAAGCTATGAAGAATTTGATGATATCAAGGATTGCCAAACTGCTTTTGACATGTGGAACAAGCTGAAAGAAATCTATGGAGGAGATGACAATGTTAAAAGAGCAAAAGTAGAAAGTCTAAGAGGACAATTTGACCGAATGAGAATGAGAGAGGATGAAAACATTGCAAAATATGTTGATAGAATCAAAGCATGTGTCAGTGCAATCAGGGAATCTGGAGGTGATATCAAAGAAGAGACGGTTATAAGCAAAGTTCTCAGAACCTTGCTTCCCATCTATGCAATCAGAGTTTCTGCAATCCAAGAAAGAAGGTGTGAAGCAAATCATAATATCAATTTGGAGGCTATAGTTGGAAGACTAACCGCATTTGAACTAGACAATTTTGACAACTATGTTCCAGCTTCCAAAAACACTGAATCAGCATTTGAGGCCAAACTTTCACTCAAAGATAAAGGCAAAAAGAAATCAGAGTCAGAAAGTGATGATAAATCAGACCAAAGTTCAGACAGTGATCTTGAAGTAATTGAAGCTCTACTGGCAAAGAAATACTCCAGAGGCAGAGGAAAATATAAAGGTAAAGTTCCTCTAATCTATTTTTCATGTGAAGAAATTGGTCATATTGCAGCTAGGTGCCCAAACAAGCAGAACAATGATGAAAAGAAGGGTCATAAATGGAATAGAAAGAAAGATTACAAATCATTCAAGAACAAAGGTAAGAAATCATGTTTCATGGCTGAAAATTCTAAGGATTCTGATAATAGTGAAGATGAAATTGTTTATATTGCTGTGAAAGATGATTCTGATAGTGATAAGGAAGATAAAATGGCTCTTATCTCTCATATAAGTATGAATGATACATGGATTATAGACAGTGGTTGCTCTCATCATATGACTGGTGATAAAACTAAGTTTGATCAGTTTGAAGATTATGATGGTGGCAGTGTAAGGTTTGGTAATAATGAACCTCGTTTCATAAAAGGAAGAGGAAGAATCTCTCTAACCAAAGAACTTATATGCAACAATGCCTATTGGGTTGAAGGTCTTAAACATAACTTGCTAAGTGTGGCACAGTTACTCAATACCGGATTTAAGGTGGAATTCATGCATGGAAAGGCAAGACTGTTGAATGAGCAAGGAAAGCTGATAGGATCTGGCACACAAACTAAAGGTAACTTGTTCTACCTAGAACTTGGTGAATGCTCATGTTTTATTGCTCAAATTGAAGAAAGTTGGTTATGGCATAAGAGGTTGTGTCATGTCAATTTTGATAATCTGGTGAAGATAACAAAATTCAAAAAGGTAAGAGGCATTCCTAATATAAAGAAACCTGAGGTCGGTTTATGCAAGAATTGTCAGATTGGAAAAATGGGAAAGACTAGTTTTAAAAGTAAAAGCTATCAGTCTGAAGATATATTAGAAATTGTGCATACTGATTTATGTGGACCCATTGGAATTGAAAGTTATACTGGAGAAAAGTTCTTCATTCTTTTTGTTGATGATTACTCAAGAATGATGACTGTTATGTACCTAAGGAATAAATCAGAATCTTTTGAGAAATTCAAATGGTACTTGGCAAGAGTAGAAAAAGAAACAGGGAAAAGATTGAAATGCTTAAGGTCAGACAAAGGTGGTGAATTCATTTCACATGAGTTCAATAACTTCTGCATTGAAAGAGGAATTAAAAGATAAGTTTCAGCACCAGGAACTCTAGAACAAAATAGGATAGCTGAAAGAAGAAATAGATCCATTATGGATTGTGCAAGGACCCTAATGATTGAAAAGAACATTGCTATCAAATACTGGAAGGAAGCTATCAGCACTGCAGTTCATACCTTGAACCGAGTACAACTGAAAAAGGACTCATTCAAAACTCCCTATGAATTATGGTATGGCTACAAACCCAATGTAAGTTATCTGAAAGTATTTGGAAGAAAATGTTATATTCTGAAAGAATCTAGAAAAGGTAAATTTGATGTAAAAGGAGATGAAGAAATATTTCTAGGTTACTCTTGTAAAAGCAAAGCATATAGATGTTTAAATCTATCTACTCACAAGGTCATAGAAAGTGCACATGTGAAAGTTGATGAGTTTGCAGAGAAATCAGAAGAAGAAAGCAAGAAGGTTCCTGAAGACTACAGAAGATTTATTTACATTGAACCTGATACTATACCAAGTACTCCAGTTAATCAGGAGTCCTCAACTCCCGAGTCATCAATGACCGAGTTGCAGGAAGTTCAAACCGAGACACAGGAAGTTTTTACCGAGCTAAAAGAATCCGAGTCACTTTCAGACTCTACCAAGAAAGTATCTACCGAGTCTGAATCTACCGAGCCAGAACAGCAAGAATCTGAAGTACAAAGGGACAACAATGAAACTCATTCAAGAAGTAAAGAACCTGTGTTAGCTAAATATGTCAAAAGGCATCATGCTCCAGATCAGATCATTGGAGACAAATCTGAAGGAACTCTGACAAGAAGTAAGTTAAAAGGCACTTGTTTACTTGCTGATTTTGAACCCGGAAATATCAAAGATGCATTGGCAAATGATAGTTGGATTGAGGCTATGAATGAAAAAATAGAACAGATAGAGAAAAACAAAACATGGACTCTTGTATCTAGACCCAAAGATAAGAATGTGATTGGAACAAAATGGGTATTCAGAAATAAACTAAATGAAGATGGCAAGGTATCAAGAAACAAAGCTAGACTAGTATGCAAAGGATATTCTCAAGAAGAAGTTATAGACTATGGAGAAACCTTTGCTCCTGTTGCAAGATTGGAAGGTGTAAGAATCTTACTTGCATATGCTGCTCACAAAGGATTCAAAGTTTATCAGATGGATGTCAAGTCAGCATTTCTCAATGGAATACTGGATGAAGAAGTTTACATTGAACAACCTAAAGGTTTTGTTGATCCAGATAAGAAGAACATGGTCTGCAAATTACACAAGGCGCTGTATGGTCTAAAAAAAGCTCCTAGAGCATGGTATGAAAGATTGCATAACTATCTTATTCAGATTGGTTTTCAAAGGACTAATGATAACAGTAGCTTGTATATAAAAGAAGGTCCAGATAATAAGATTGTTTTGGCAGAAATATTTGTAGATGACACTGTTTTCACAGGCAATGATGATCTATGCAAAGAATTTTCAAAACAAATGAACAAGGAGTTTGAGATGTCTATGTTTGGTGAGATTAAATTCTTTGTAGGTCTTCAAATCCAACAAAGTAAGAATGGCATCTTCATCACACAGTCAAAATACATCAAGGAGATATTAAAAAAATTTGGTATGGAGGATTGTAAACCAGTTGGAACCCCTATGTGTACTGGATTGAAACTTACCAAGGAAGATGAATCCAAAGAAGTGGATCAAACACTGTATAGATCTATGATTGGAAAGTTGCAGTATGTAGTACATACTAGGCCAGATATTGCCCTTGCAGTCGGTATTGTAGCAAGATTTTCAGCAAAACCAAGAGAAACTCATATAATGGCAATCAAAAGAATAATGAGATATTTGAAAGGAACTGAAGATTATGGGCTATGGTATAAATTTGGAGGTAATTTGGATTTGAAAGTATTTACTGATGTTGATTGGGCAGGAAACCTTGATGACAGGAAAAGCACAAGTGGAGGAGCATTCTTTCTTGGAAAGAGATTGGTTTCTTGGACAAGCAAAAAGCAGAATTGTACATCCCAATCTACAGCAGAGGCAGAGTATGTTGCTGCAGCAGTAAATTGTTCAAATATTGTTTGGCTTAAGCAGTTGTTGCAAGGAATGAGGATGGAAATCAAAGAACCAGTTGTTATGTTCTGTGACAATACTAGTGCAATCAATATATCAAAGAATCTAGTGATGCATTCTAAGACCAAGCATATTGCAATCAAATATCATTTTGTCAAAGAATTGGTACAAGACAAGGAGATTAGATTGGAATATGTCAATTCAAAGGAACAAATTGCTGACATATTCACAAAGCCACTACCTAAAGATGCATTCTTGTATCTCAGAGGTAAGTTAGGGGTTACACCCCTATCCGAAATTCACTAAAAACAAGTTTTAGTGATGCATCAACGTATACCAAAATGAAAATCTATCTGTTGATGCAGTCAAATTTGGAAGCTTTGCATATGAATCAGTACTAAAGGTACATTGCAATTCATTTAAGTTTTATTTTCTTTGGCATTTGTTGTCAAAGAGGGAGAGATTTACTTTACTGTCATATCTTTCTGAAATTTGTGTGAAAAAGAAAGTTCTTATGTAATTCCTTCACAGAGGGAGATTACTGAAAGAGGAAGAGTCTATCATCTTAGAGGGAGAATTGTTTTGATGACACATTGTGCTGATAAGGACTTGTTTTCAAATTTCATTCTGCTATGACATGTTGTGTTGCCATCAATGCCAAGGAGGGAGATTGTTGGATACAATTGATAATTGCATGATTGTCTTTGATGTTACACAAATGTCATATCAGTCATCAGACAGGGTCTACCAAGCTCAGAAGGTAAGTACAGCTGTTGACAGAGTTTACCGAGCTTGCAAGGTAAACAAAGGAAGTTCAGTGTTTACCGAGCTCACTCGGTAATCAAAGGATTTGTTGCCGAAAGACAGTTTTTACCGAACTCACTCGGTAAACAAAGGATATGAGATAGGTTGTCAGTATTTATCGAGTTGACTCGGTCATTGAAGAAAAGTAGCAGACAGTGTTAATCGAGCTCACTCGGTCATCGAAGAAAAGTAGCAGACAGTGTTAACCGAGCTCACTCGGTCATCGAAGAAAAATAGCAGACATGTTAACCGAGCTCACTTGGTCATCAAAGGAAACTCGGAGAAATTGGTGTTTACCGAGTTCACTCGGCGACTGAAGGATTTCACGAAATTCTTTGTATTAACCAAGCTCAATCGGTTAACACGGGAATTATTTTCTGTGCAATATTTACCGAGTTAAGTCGACCAGCGAAGGATTTCTCGAAGGTTAAGTAATTAAAGTTAATTAATTTATGTAATGTATGAAGCCAACTTATAGCACAATTATTTATAATTGTAACTTGTATTTGAGCCGACTTGATAATCTGAAAGGTATATATGAAGGATCAAGTTGCGAATTCAAGTATGGGAGTATGAATGTGAAAAAGCTAGCAGATATGATTAAATATCTAATATGCGAATTATAAGGAAGGTCAGAGAAAATTTTTGAAGGATCAAAGATGCAGAGTTGCATTTGATCAGAGAGGATCTAGAGGAACAGAACAGAGATCTGTATCAGCAAAGATAAGTTGTATTTATTTCAGATCACTCATTGTTACTTTCTAACAATTGTAACAGTGTTTTCAAATCTCTTAACAGAGTGGGTTTAACAGCCTTTTGTAAAATCCTCTAACAAGGTGGCAATTCAGTTGAATTGATCTAAAGACCTCTAGCAAGGCCACTCCTAGCAGGGTGATTAAATCCTCTAACAAGGTCGCACCTAACAGTGTGTTTTGTAACCTTTAACAAGGTTGGCTCCTAACAGGGCTCACTTCAGAAGAGTGAAAAACAGTAACTAGTTACATTGGTGGTTTTTCCCATATTGGGTTTCCACGTTAAATCTGGTGTCTCTTGTCTCTTGTTTCTTGTGTTTTCAGTTTGATTATATGAGTATCAGCAATGAGTATTTCCTTTGACATCTTAAGGGACTTGTGGGAAAAGTTTTTGTAGTAACTGATTCACCCCTCCCCTCTCAGTTACTCCATTCTCATTTCCAACAATTTTCATGTTAGGTTGTGATATTTTACAAGGGATGAAATGCTTTATTGAAGAAAAAATAGTAAAGCTCATTAGAGTATCTAGATTTACTAATGCCTTCTTAGTGATAGTCTAAATCCTAGGCTTGCACATTGTTGGTTAGACTATAGATAATCCAAAATCCTTATCATAGCTTCACCTAGGCATGGTCAGGTTATATAATATTTAGGTTGCACATATCATCTACCAATACCCTTAAAAGATTAAATTTCCCATTTCTTATATTTTGAGGCATGGCAAGCCCACTTCAAACAATTTTTTTTTTATAGTACATCTCTAAGAAAGAATAATATTTTTACTTTTCCTTTTAATTTGAGACAATATAAGTGATTTCATCAGGTATGTTCATGGAAACATTTTTAGCTTTGTATCTTGAGATTTGAAGGCTATAATATCTTGTAATAACAAAGTTGAAGTGAAGGCATCAATGGGGGTGGACTTTCTATATATCAAGGGGAAATATCAATAGCTTTGGCATTAGCATGTACAAATATGGGGTCACATGGAACCCCTCCTTTGGCTTCATCTAGCTGAAAGCTTCAATGCAACCTCACTTTCTTTTATATTTTCCTACTCAAATTTGAACTGCAAAGTGGGCTGATGAGTAATTGTAATTCAGATGTGTCATATTCTTATAATTTCTCTATTGGTAAAGCTTTGTTTCTAACATAGACTTTAGCAACACAACAAAAATAAGATTACATTGTAGAACATTGTCCAATATGCAAAATAGATAGCAAATAGGTTTTGTAAAAATAAATAAATAATTATCAAGAGTTTTAAAAAGTACATATTTTTTCTTTTTATATTATATAATATTGTAAATCTTAATTTAGTTTTTACCATTTTGTGCACTAAAACAAGTATTTATTTATTAAAATAAAAGAATCATCAATTTTCCAATTATTGAGAGTTAGTTATGCTCTATTGAATAATCATATAATTCTAATCAAGATTAATATTATTATTGATTATCATACACCGTAAGTTGTTTTTCCATTTCACTAAGATGCCTAAATGTCATGGTTGTTTGTGGATATGATTAGTGCTTAAAATGACTTGGTCATACCCATTGTTTTCTACCATATTGGTTAAATAATCTCTACCATTTCATTAACCTATACTTATTAGTCTTGCCTATCTATAGGCAGATACTATAGATTTCAAGTTTTTCCTTTTGAATAGTAAATACCGCCTAAAATAAAATAAAACATTTGGTATATATTATGGTTGTAAGATTATTTTTTAATAAACTAAATTTTTCCTTACAAAATTTCTAATTGTTAATTGGCTGAGATGTTTTTTTCTTGTGATCTTTTCCATTTTTCTTTTCTAGAAATTGCAATAAAATTGAGCTCAACTGGTAATGTGTGAAGTGATGCCAAGTGGGGGAGAGTCTTGTACAGGGTAATTTGTCATGCCCTTATGCATGTAGGTATTTCCATAAACATGGTGCATTTTGTTTATTTCAAGGAGCTAGGTGTATTAGGTAATAAATATATTATTTAGAAAGTTTCCACTATGGGCTCTATTGAACTATAGTTTTCCTTGATGCAAAATAAAGCCTTCACATGTGGCATCCGATGGTGCAAAGTCAATAGGATGTTGGTGCATTTTTTAACTTGAGTATGAATTAAAAGTAATGATATAATATTTTTGACTGAGGTTAATATAACATGGTTAATGATGGTCCACGTGTTGGTTATGTGTGGCAGATTTCAACACATGATTACGTTTTACAAAGTGATTCTTGGTTAAGGAATGTTACCTTTGTTTTGTTCAGTTGATGTAAACCTTTTCTTGAGGGTTGACACCATGGAGGAATATTTCTTCTACATTTAATTTTGGGTTTATACAATATGCTATAGTGCTGCATGGAGATAACATAATAATGTTTTTTGAAGGATATACTTGTTCAGAAACAAGGTATTTAAATAGGAAATGTGTCTTGTTTCTTATGAGGATGATATATGGTTATTTCGAATTAAAGCTAATTTTTTTCTTTAGCAATAATCATAGGTATTTGAGCCTTTTATTTGCATACTCTTCCAATATGTTTTATAGTTGATATTTGGTTGTGGGCAACCCAAGATGTTGCTCTTCTATCTTAAATCTAGTGTAGTCAGGTAGCAAAGTATTAATATTTAGTGTTGGAATTATTCTTCTTCTTGTGAAATTTCAAGTTGATTTTCTGTTCTCAATCTATATAAATTGAATCATGAAGAAAGTCTAGTCTACTCTCAGCATGTTCACTTTTTTATTAGATTTGATGAAAATTAGTTTGGCTGGTAATGAAGTTTTAAAATGTTGTTTCTGACCAGTTTTGGTTGTCCATTGATTGTTTTTAAGAACATAAATTAGTTAATCAAATCTACATCTAGTGATTAAAAGGAGATGCAATTTTTTTAAATATAGCATATTTATTGTTTGTTTTTGAATTAAAAGAAACCAAAACTAGGGGGTTGGCCCTTTAACAATCAAACTAGTCAACAACTAGTAGATAACCATCAAACAAAAATACCCCCTACCACTTAATAAAACAAAACCAATGTTCAAAACCATAAGTAAAAGAGTATCAACAAGCCTAACATACATACTACCTGTATAAAAACTAGTAAAGCTACATAAATATATAAACAAAGGCATGATAGCCTTAAGCCCCTTCAAGCTCAACAACCAATAGATTAATAACATAAAAACAAAAAAGAGAGAACCATTAAGGCTTCTTATCCTCCTTCCTCCCCAGGAGGATTTCTACCTAGTCTTCTGCAAGGAAGTCAAACAACATTTCTGTATCCTCCCTTGGTAGCTCTCCCTCAGAGTCCTTAAGTAGGTTCAGTGTGGTGGCAGCTGCATGTGTCACTTTAACAATGAACTTTGTCGGTAGATGCATTCTCTCCTCTAGTGCATGAATTCTATCCCACACCTCACTTCTAGCCTTTTTCATGATCTCCACATTGACCTCCTACATGTTGCCAAGAAAACCATCCACCCACATCATAATAACTTCTTATACAATTGGGGGTTAACATTATCCTTTGAAAATGCCTCAATAGGGGAGGAAATCATTATGGGGGAGGGCACTCTATCCACTATATCAAGGAACTAGTCCCTTGTTAAGTCCACACAACCCAGCCCAATTGTTGCCTAAACATATGACACCTCCTTTCTCTCCTTCAACCCCTCACCCAAGCCATACCAAGAAGAGTCCAAGATATCCTCTTCTTCCTCCTCCATTCTCCCTTCCCCAAAAGTCAATGCCTTCTATTTCATCCTCTGTTTGGGGTAGCTCGTGTCTTCAAAATCCATCTCCTCCTTTTGCGAGGCCCTCGCTTTCAGTTTCCTCTTAGCATTAGACTTATCCAACCTCCCCAACCTACTCCTCCCCCCTCTCCCCTCCTCCTCTAACTCCACCAGTTTCTTTTTCTTCCCTTTTTTCTGTCTCCCATTTTTCCCAAAAGGAGTGGGCTTTAAATCCATAGGGGGTTTGCTAGTAGAAGGTTGTGGGGTACGGGCTCTGGGACCCATGATCCTGATGGGGACACAGCCCAAGAACAGAATGGACACAATAGAAAAGGGGAAAATTATATCAACTGAGAAAATAAGCTAGTACAATAGTACACAAAAATAAACTTCAAAACATGCCCTAAGGGCTTACAATAGCATAAATCTGGAGATAATTTCTCCTTTCAGTACCTCCTCTCAAAATCCACTCTGAACTACTTGTTACAATGCCAAAAATCTCCTTAAATAGACCCCGGAGGGTTAAGGACTAGGAGTACATTCTAGAAAGTGCTAGTAGGCACCCACCGACCAAATAGAAGGTTCCAAAAGCTGCGGTAGAAGTCAGCGCAAATCTAGAAGAATCCAGAAACGGTAACCGAACTTTTGAGAGGCATAACTTTTGAACTATAGCTCCGATTGACGAACCGTTTACATTTCCAAAAAGCTCTCAAAGTGCTCTATAGCCCTATGGACGAGATTTGCTTGTCCCCCATTTTTTGACCCTTTTCAAGGTCATTTAATGCCCCTAACCTGACTTTGAAGCATTCTTAAGAGGTCTCCAAAACTTGAAAAACTACAATAACTTTCAAACCATGGGGCCTTTTGACCTGATTCTTTTTCTGGAATGCTCTAAATCACAATTACATTCATCTGGCCAATTCACACCTTCTAGGTCACCAAAATGATGGCCAAATTGCATGCTCCTATTTTTTCAGGATTTTCTAGCACACTGATAGTTGAACTGTGAGAGTTGGTACCTTTATTTGACCCAAATGGGTATCCAAAAATGAAAAGTCATGAAATAGAAACTAAGTCTAAGTACATTTTTTTTGGGTGACATAGGATTGCCCTTATACCTTTGGATGCTCCTACATCAGACACCCAGGGTAGATTGAAAAGTGACCTTGTCACTTTATGAATGGTAGAGGAAATCCCAAATGGGAAACCTCAGCTGTTGAAATCCAAGTTGAGTTCTCAATTGGTCGTCCTTTCCATTTAACCAAATACTCTTTATACTGCCTGTTTTTGGTACTTCTACCCACACGATGATCTAGAATGTCTTCTATCTCCTCCTTCTTAGAAGCAGGAATTGGACATGGCTCTAACACCAGCTCCTCATTTGCACCATCATCATGATACTCTATTAAATCTGCAATGTTGAAAATGGGAGAAATGTGAATACCATCTGGCAGCTCCACTTCATATGCATTTCCTAAGTCATGTTTCTTCAAAATTTTGCAGGGGCCAAATTTCTTCATTTTCAGCTTGTTGTAAGTACCGACTGGAAATCTTTCTTTTCGTAAGTGCACCATGACTAGATCCCCTACTTGGAATTCCTTATGTCTTCTCCTTTGATCAGCCCTAGCTTTATAAGCTTGATTCATCTTGGTAATGTGTGCTTGAACCTCCTCATATAGACGCTTGATACGTTCAGCGAATTCCTTAGCTTCAGCACTTGTCCTCTCCCCTTGTTCTATCTTCCTCAGCTCTAGTGCAATCCTTGGGCTATTCCCGTATACAATTTGGAATGGTGATTTTCTAGTACTCCTATTTATAGAGTTATTGTAAGAAAACTCTGCTTGTGGTAGAATCAAATCCCATCCCTTGGGCTTATCCCCAACTAAACATCTCAGCAAATTGCCCAGACTTCTGTTTACCACTTCTGTTTGGCCGTCAGTTTGTGGGTGATGCATGGAACTGAATTTCAAGTTTTTTCTCAACTTTTTCCACAATGTCCTCCAGAAATACCCCAAAAATTTAGTATCTCTATCAGAAACTATACTCCTTGGAAGACCATGTAGTCTTACCACCTCTTTGAAAAACAAGTCTGCAATATGGACAACATCATGAGTTTTGTGGCATGGAATGAAATGTGCCATTTTGGAGAGCCTATCAACCACCACAAATACTAAGTCATTACCCCTTTGTGTCCTTGGCAATCTAAGAACAAAATCCATACTTATGTCCTCCCATGGCCTTGATGGAATAGGAAATGGCTGATATAGGCTAGTATTGTGACTAAACCCCTTGGCAACTTGAAAAACCTGGCAACTCTGTACAAACTTCTTCACATCCTGTGAAATTTGAGGCCAAAAATAATGTTCTCTAAGAATGGCAATGGTCTTATCTCGACCAAAATGTCCTGCCATCCCTCCACTATGTTTCTCTTTAATCAGATTTTCCCTCATGGAACTTCTTGGAATGCACAATTGACTACCCTTGAACAACATGCCATGCTGAATCAAATAGTCTAACCACTTGGTTCTATCTACAGCAACAGGTTCTTTACAAGCTTTCCATGCTTCAGAAAAATTAGGATCCTCGGGGTACAAATTCTTGAGTTCATCAAACCCAACTACTTCAACCTGCATTACTGTAAGCAACAACTGTCTCCTACTCAGTGCATCTGCAACCCTGTTAGATTTTCCACTTCTATGCTTCAACACAAATGTATAACTCTGCAAGAACTCTACCCACTTCATATGGCTCTGATTCAATTTACCTTGGCTATTTAGGTACTGTAATGCCTGATGGTCAGTATACAAAAAAATTCCTTTGGCAATAAATAATGCCTCCATTTCTTTAAGGCCTGAACTATTGCATAGAACTCTTGATCATAAATAGAATACTTCTTCTTTGCATCATTCAATTTTTCACTAAAATATGCAATAGGCTTACCTTCTTGGCTTAATATAGCCCCAATAGCACTGCCACTAGCATCACAATCCACTTGGAACACTTTTCTAAAATCTGTAAGTGCCAACATAGGTTGTTTTGTTACCTTCTTCTTTAGCAATTCAAAACTTCTCATAGCTCCTGCAGTCCATTTGAACTCTTTTCTATCCCCTCTTATTGTATTAGTTAGGGGTGCACATATGCCACTGAAATTCTTAATAAACTTCCTGTAAAAACTAACCAGACCATGAAATGATCTTACCTCAGTAGCAGACCTTGGAGTAGGCCATTCCAAGATAGCTTTTACCTTCTCTGGATCCATTTTGAGACCTTCAAGTGATATAACAAACCCCAAATAAACTAACTCCCTTTTTGCAAAGTTACACTTCTTCAGATTGATTAATAGTTTATCTTCCCTTAGCCTTTCAAGGACACTACGAATATGCAATAAATGTTCTTCCAAAGTCTTACTGAAAATTAAAATATCATCCAAATAAACAATAACAAATTTTCTCAAGAACTTCTTAAGTACCTCATTCATGAGCCGCATGAAGGTGCTTGGGGCGTTCGTCAATCCAAAGGGCATGACTAACCACTCATAAAGACCCTCTTTGGTCTTGAAGGCTATTTTCCACTCATCTCCTTCTCGAATCCATATCTGGTGATAACCACTCTTCAGATCTATCTTTGTGAAGTACTGAGCTCCACTCAAGTAGTCCATAATATCATCCATCCTTGGCAAAGAAAACTGGTACTTGATGGTGATTCTATTTATAGCTTGAGAATCTGTACACATCCTCCACTCTCCATCCTTCTTTGGTGCAAGTACTGTAGGTATTGCACATGGACTCAGGCTCTCTTGAATCAAGACCTTCCTCAACAACTCCTGAACCTGTCTATTTAGCTCCTCTGTTTTAGTAGGAGTCATCTTGTGAGCAGCCTTGTTAGGAAAACTAGCTCCTGGAATCATATCTATCTGATGACTAATTTGCCTTACTGGTGGCAATCCATCTGGAACATTATCAGAGATAATATCTCCAAAGTCCCCTAGTAAATCTGAAACTTCAACTGATATTTCACTACTACCTTCTTTATCTTTCCTAGGAATCAAAGCATAGCACATATGTTGATGTTTCATGCCATCTAAAAACTTCCTTTCATCAACAAGACAAATCCTAGCACTGCTACATACCTTTTCACCTTCCTTTTTCATGGGCATCAATTTGTGGCAAACTCCATCCTTTGTCAGAGAGTATGTGTTTGTATGTCCATCATGTACTGCATGTCTATCAAAATGCCATGGTCTACCCAACAATAGATGGCAAACATCCATCGAAATAATATCATAGAGAACTTCATCATGGTAACTCCCAATTTTGAATTTCACTAAACATTGTTCACTTACCAGGACCTTATGATCATCTTTTACCCAAGCAATCTAATAGGGTTGGGGATGTTTCTTCCTCTTGAGCTTTAGCTTAGAGACCATCTCTTTTGATACCAAGTTATCAGTGCTACCACCATCAATGATCACGTCACAACATTTATCCTCACACTTGCATTTGGTATGGAACAAACTCCTCCGTTGTACTAGTTCAATCTGACCACTTAGTAGGACTCTTTCATTTACCAAGGTCTCTCCTCTTTCTACATCCTCTTAATGTGATTATTGTGCATCCTCATCCACATGAGCAACCCTAGCTTGGCCCTCAGCTCTCCTATCTATCCTTCCTTGTCGTTGAGGGAATTCAAAGGCATGATGACCTTCTTCATTGCGATGGAAATAGGTACCATGGAAGCCTCCTCTTCCTTGTCCACATCCTCTACCTCTTCCTCTCTGATTTCCAAAGTCTTGATCATGGGAGCGGTTGAAAACCTCATTCCTCTGGGTCCTGCTAGTACCCACATCTTCATTTTTCTTTTGGGTTTCATTGTGGCCTCTAGATGATCTACCGCTTCCCCTTCCTCCTTGACTATGCCCTCTTTGTCTTCCTTCAAACCTTTTATTCAGCTTCTCTTCAACTCGTAGGGAAAACTGGTATGCCTCTTCAACACTGGTCATTCTTACCAGACTTAATTCCTCCTGGATGCTAGGTCGCAACCCACTGATATAACAAGCAACCTTCTCCTTATTTGCTTCTGCATGCCCCACTCTAATCAAGAGTCGGTAAAATTCCTCTGTATATTCTTGGACTGATCTTCTTGCTTGCTTTAACCCATGCATCTTCTTAAACAAATCAAGCTCATAGTCCACAGTAATGAACTGCTTCTTCAATTTGTCCACCATGCGATCCCATCTTGTGATCTTCTCCTTTCCTCTTCTGTTTCTTTCCAATTGGACCTCTTGCCACCAGATTTTGGCATGGCCTTTCAGTTTGGCCTTTAAAAACTTAACCCTATCTGGGTCCCTAATATCCTCATACTCAAAGTATTCTTCCAGCTCATTGATCCAATCGATCAACTCATCTGGTTTCAAATTTCCTCAAAATACACCCACTTCAATTGTGGGTCTTTTCCCAAACTTAGTAATGGCCCTAAAAAGCCTTTCTTCTGCATGATTCACAACTTCCCTATCAAATTCCCCTTTTGGTCCCATAACTTCTTCTTCATTTTCATCCTCACTGTCGTCACCAGCGGCAACATTTGCTCCTCTACGGAGCTCCTCTTGCAATGCTTATACCTGCCTTTAGAGGGCTCTAACCTCTTCAGGATTAATAGCTCTGGCCCTTCTGCCATGCTCTCTTCATGGAGGCATCTTCTAACTCAATCCCACAACCACACAGTCCTAGTGCAAACTGCCTCATAGTCGGTGCTCTGTCTACACACTCTAGAAAACCAGCTCTGATACCACTTGATGGGGACACAACCCAAGATCAGAATGGACACAATAGAAAAGGGGAAAATTATATTAACTGAGAAAATAAGCTAGTACAACAGTACAGGAAAATAAACTTCAAAACATGCCCTAAGGGCTTACAATAGCATAAATATAGAGATAATTTCTCCTTTCAGTACCTCCTCTCAAATTCCACTCCGAACTGCTTGTTACAATGCCAAAAATCTCCTTAAATAGACCCCGAAGGGTTAAGGACTAGGAGTACATTCTAGAAAGTGCTAGTAGCCACCCACCGACCAAATAGAAGGTTCCAAAAGATGCGGTAGAATTCGGCGCAAATCTAGAAGAATCCAAAAATGATAACCAAACTTTCGGGAGGTATAGCTTTTGAACCGTAGCTCCGATCGACAAACTGTTTACATTTCTAGAAAGCTCTCAAAGTGCTCTATAGCCCTATGGACAAGCTTTGCTCATCCTCCATTTTTTTACCCTTTTCAAGGTCATTTAATGCCCCTAACCTAACTTTGAAGCATTCTTAGGAGGTCTCCAAAACCCGAAAAACTGCAATAACTTTCAAACAGTGGGGCCTTTTGACCTGATTCTTTTTTTGGAATGCTCTAAATCACAATTACATTCATCTGGCCAATTCACACCTTCTAGGTCACCAAAATGATGGCCAAATTGCATGCTCCTATTTTTTTGAGATTTTCTAGCACACTGATAGTTGAACTGTGAGAGTTGGAACCTTTATTTGACCCAAATGGGTATCCAAAAATGAAAAGTCATGAAACAAAAACTAAGTCTAAGTACATTTTTTTTGGGTGGCACAGGATTGCCCTTATACCTCTGGATGCTCCTGCATCAGATCCTAAGGGGAACTAGTTTTGGTAGGGGGTTGGAATGAGCCAAAATATCTACCTCCAGAATCCTAGGGAGGACCAGGGCTAGGTGGAACTAATACAGATGAAAAATTAACCCTTGATGTAAAATGGTAAAACTAACCCCTTTTCTCATTTTTTCTTTTACATCAGTAACTATGTCCTCTAAATCATGCAACAGAAACAATAGAATGGAAATTAAATCATGGTGGTGAAAATGATTCAAGAGGGGAAAGTGGTAGTAATAACAAACAGCATACTTCCCTTGCAAAGTTAAGTACTTCATCAACATCAAACAAACCTCATTCCATGGTTCAGGGAGCTTCTCCCACATAAAGCCACCTCTATGTCAAATAGGTTCCTCCCCATCCAAGAAGAAGCATTACAGACTAACTTCATCAGCCACCCTTGTCACCTTCTGCCACTTCCTACCCTTCATGGCCAAACCTATTGCTAGAGCAATGACTTCCTCAGAGATATGGAAAGATATGCCATTTATCATAACTTTGTGGTCCTCCCAAGAATTGAAAAATTGCATGGAACAATTTTCATCATGCCCATCGAGCACCTCCATAAATGGCACAAAACCACCTTCCTTTAGCATATACCACACTAGCAGCTTCCTTATGTTCTCCTCAATCATGGATGGCTCAATGCGCATAAGGTCACCATCCATCTCTACAATTTTCCCTAAACTCTCTTCTTCTTCAGAACCTAGGAACACTTGCTAAAAATAACTCCACACTTAACCCAAAAATCCCTAAGGCAACAATAATGGTCATTATTATTGGTAATTATATTAGTGTCCATAGTAGAAATTGATGTCATGTGTCTAATGCGTCTATCTTCCTCCCAATCTCTTCCATCATTCCCAATACACATTAGCCATTTAAAATTTGAATCTTTTTTTGCCCTACATATGAGGACACGCATAGGTAAATCATTAAAAAATAACTCTTCTCAAACTTCAAAAATCTTTCTTTTTTAGGCCATGCAAATTTATTATTACCTATACCATCTCCTTTACTCCTAGTCATCTATCCTAGTAGCATGATACAAAATTTTAAAATATCTCTCCAACTAGGATTCATCATTCTTTATTTCTTGACTCACTAAATCTCTTACCAAATTTGGCAAGCACTAGTACAAAAATAGCAATATATGACCAAAAAAACTACTAAATTTTTTATATATGTGACTAAAATCAGTCACGTGAGTAATAGTAGTTAATATCCAATCATTTATAATACTACTAAATATACTACTAAATGATTTTGGTCACTTATTTAATCATTTATTTTGATCATCGATTTAATCACATATTTAGTCGTGTATTTGATACTGGATTTAGTCACATATATAGCGGTCTATTTATTAGTATATTTAATCACATATTTGGTATATTTACTCACATATTTGGCACTGTATTTAGTAGCATATTTAATAGTATATTTAGTCACATATTTAGTAGCATATTCAATAGCATATTTAGTCACATATTTAGCACATATTTGATAGTATATTTATTAGCATATTTAATAGTATATTTTGTCACATATCTAATAGCATATTCAATAGTATATTTAGTCACATATTTGGTAGTGTACTTGGTCATAATAGGGCATGATGGAATCAAACCACCATCTTCCTGCTTGTAAACTAGGTGCTCTTCCATTGAGCTAGCACCCTTTAAAAATACATAAAAAATTATTATTTGTTTCATTTCATTCTCAATATAGCACCCAAAAAAGTTATATAACAAAGAGTCAAAGCTAAGAAATTCACATTTCATGTACTAGGAATATAAGAATAATCAAATGAAATCTTACACCTCAGCAACTATTTGGGGCCACAAGGACATTATAGAAACTATCATTGAATAGAACAAAAAATTATATCCAAAATTTACCTTCAACTAATCAAAGAGTGGCAAACATTAAAACTGACCCATCTTGATGTAGAACACTCCTGTGATCTACCTCATCATCCTATACATGTGAAAGAAATTCAATTAATGATGAGCATGATTTGTAGAAAGAGATAAAGAAACAAAATGTAATTTTCTTTAAAATGTGTTGACATCAATTTGAGCCTCCCAGATCAAGTGTCAAGATTTGAAATGACTAAAAATAAGAAAGATAAAATTTAATGAATTAATTAATAAGTTCAAACAACACAAAATTGAATTCCTTCAGTCAAGACATTGACTAAGTAGAAGTACAAAAAGAAATAATTAAACAAGACTTCCACTATGGAAAAATAAACACTGATATAATTTGAAATGGAGAATATCAAACAAATGGGAAAAGGGAAGTATAAAGATTCTACAAAAAGCAAGCCTACAAGAATAAAGTGTAACACACCTCCTTCTGAATGGGAAGTTAGTTGGTTCTCCTTTGGAAATCAAAGTAGTGGTAGTGCTTCTGCTCAAAAGGAGCCTATCAAAAGAATAACTTCTAAAATATCAATACTAAATTTAAAAGTAAAATGATGATTCAAAAAAACATCAACACCATACATGTACAAAGAAATGAGTTGCAAGCTTACCACTCCTTTCTTGAGCTTGGCAGCTTGCATTACAAGATTTGTAAGTCTTCTACATGGATCTATCTACTCTTTTGGAGGTACCATCAGTATCACCAAACCATCCTACATAGAAAATTGACAAGTGTCAACGTATATCATGATAAGGTACAAGAAAAATTGTGATATCTTGACACAAAAATGAGGAAGAGAATCATTAGAAGAAACTTGTAAAAGTGTTCCAATGCCAATTACAAATTTTATTCCCCCATCTTCACGTTCACTAGCTTTAGTAACTCCCAAATGCAATGGATCATCCCATCCTAGGACATTCATCTCTTAAAAAAGAAAATGATATGCCTAGACCATAATTACTCAGTTGCTTTCTCTCATTAAGAAGATAGATCTAGAAATCTAACTTCCGACAAATGCATGCAAATTTAAATACTGATTTCACTTGTTTTAAGACAATGAACATTAGCATGTTTGAAAAAATATAACTAACATTACTTATGAACATAAAAAAAAATTCTAACAGAATAAATAAAATTTACTTAAACATACAATCTATACACCCAACTTAATAGAAATATAAATAACAGATGAACTTACCATTCCCCTAGAAGAATCACCATAGTAACCCATGATCCGATTAGAAAGATTTCCATGGTTTGTGCCAATGTAGATCACCCTTCCACATTTCTTGCATTTCTCTACTAGAGGAACAAAAACCTTCAAAAAATTACAATATATGTAAAATGTTCAAAGTTAAAACATTTTAATCCATATCAAGAAAATCTCTCAAACTACACTTGTTACTCACTATTGTAAAACTAATATGAGAGAATGAGGGAGTGAGATATATATATATATATATATTGTAAAACTAATATGAGAGAATGAGGGAGTGAGATATATATATATACAATATCTATCTTACCTTTTCATTGTGTTCTAGCTTCTCAAATTGTGCGCATCTGTTAGCTACAATAAAGATAGAACAAGTCATAGGCTATCCCCACCAAAGAAAAATGTGTACTCTAATATTTTTAATACCAAAAAATAATTTTATCCAAGATATTACATGTCCATTTCATTTTTTTTTAGCATTTCATTGATTGGATATGTTAACATTTTGAATTCCCTAGGTTTGGTTCTTGAAGCATTGAATTTGGTTGGGAATCAATTAAGATATTTAAGTTTGAATAAAGCTAATAAAACCCTTAACTAGGGTAATCAGTAACCCTTTGCAGTGTAATTTCTTTCATGATCACAAGGAATAAGCCTCCATATTTAGCATGAATATGGATGACTATATAAAATACCTATTTGGAAACTTGCATATATCCATACCAAGGAGTGTACATGTATTGGACCAAGAAAGGGACTATGATTCAAGGAATGTTGGGACTATGATAGAGTGACTCTGATAGAATAGAATCAAGATGTGAATAAGTGTTATTGTTTGGGGTAATTTGTGATTTAATTGTGGGAAAGGTGTAGGTTTTTGTAGAATCCAAATTGTGATGCCATTATAGGGAGAAAGTGCATGGATTCATTCTTGAAAGTATTGAGTAGTTGGGTTTGGGTTGGAAGTCATAAATGACTATCATAAGGAAGTGTCAAAAGTATGGAAAATACCAATAGGACAAGGACAAGAGTTGTCATTATGCTATGGACAAATTGATGCGTTAGATGGTGATGAGTCTTTACCAATTGATAGGATAATTGGGGGTTCTTCTCAAGATAAATTGTAAGGGGAATCCAAGACAAACAAGATTGATCCAAGGGTAGGATCTCATGGTAAAAAATCCATATTGTATGGAATGTTGAACAAAATCATGACCAAAGTTTGAATACTTGATGTTTTTGAAGTTGAGTTTGAACAATAACATTGGTAAGGGGAGATAATGTGAGAAGTTGTGTCTCATAAATAGTTGTGAATTTATCCTTAATAATTGAACATTGTATAAATGCCCACTAATGCTTTGCATTCAAAGGGTTGGGATATCATGGTTGGGAGTCCTAGATAGTTGAATATTAGTTTGACAAGGTTTGAGAGGGAGATATTGAAGGCATGGAAAGAGTTTAGGAAGGATGAGAAGAAGAAAAGAGAGGAAGACGAAAAGAGAAAGAGAGAAGAAGAGTTGAGAAAAAATGATTTAAGGGAGATAAGGGAAAGGCTAGAGGTATTGGAAAGGTTGATTGGAGAACAAAATTCAAGTTGGAATTTGAAGATTAAGAAGAAGATAAAATAGCATGTGCAAAGGTTAGTAGTAGAAAAGAAGATGGTAGATGAAGAAAGGGAGGGTACCATACAAGGTACTCTTATAAGACTGAATGGTGAGGCTCAAGAGTGAGACATCCTTGAGATGAATAAGGGAGTAGTTGAGTTTTAACGTAAATGGGATGAAAATTCCTTGGGTGTAGTATAGGTCTAAATGCAAGAGGCTAAAGATGAGGTGGTGAGCCATGATGATTAATTGAAGAGTTTTTTCTCTCCTAGTATGGAGATGTTGTAGGTTGATATGAAGACAATAGGGTACCTATGGATGATACAAATGGTATATTCACATAAGTTTACAGTAGAGACACTAATGGTCCAAGAAAATATGCATTAATATGAGAAGTAGAAGTCATTGTTTATAACCATTGTGTAGGTCAAAGTCAAGGAGGATTTATTTATTGTTTGGAAGGTTGTTGATAAGTTCATATTTTGATGTTTTTTAACAATCATGAGGAAGCCTACTATCCCCAACCTATCATCTGTAGCATGAAAATCCTCAAAAAAATACCAAATCATATGATGATTGTTTGGTTTTCTGGACATACCTAATCGTCTATTATTTTATTTTTTGTTTCATTGAATTTCGTTATGTTTTGAGTGAGATATTGAAGTTTCGGTGAAATCTGGTCTAAACACTTACTAAGATAAATAGTAACTTTGAAAATGTATATCTAAAATATAAAATGTGGACCAAGAATCAAAATTATAATAGATGGTAGAATAAAATATTTTACATTCTTTTTTTTAGTGTTCCATTCACAATTTTGCATGTTCTTTGAATGAATGAAAAAATTAGAAATGTTGTCTCATTCAAGAAGGGAACAATGTGTCTTCAAATATAAGTTAGTTCATAAAAGAAAAAATGTTTGAAGAAGGGAGATAAGCATAGGGAGAGATGTGATAGGTGCATTAGGGAGAATTTTATTTTAAAATTACCTTGAAGAAGGTTATAGAACAAAACAAGGTATGTTTATTGACTGTTTGCTTTAATACATTGATTGTCACATAATGACAACAAGAGATGCATCACTATTAGTAATCAAGGATTGGAATGAGTGGAAGTTGTGGACAATGTGGGAAATGTTGATGATGATAGAAGGATATAATTCCAAATGATCAAAGGTTTATGTAAGGGAAGATTCTATTGAACAAGATTTTTGGTATTTAGGACAGTGATGTGAGACTAGCATTGATTGATAGTAAAATAAGTAAATATATAATTTGGTTGGGATAGCCATAAAGCAAGAATGGATCATAAATGTTTGGTAATATCAATAGAAGTGAGAGTTTCTTTTGTGGGATGTTAATGATAAGGTTTGAGTATGTGTTCATAAGGTCAGTAGGCAGATAAATGTGTGAGGACTAGTGCATGAAGTTATTGTTGGAGCCTATGATCAGTACTTTTGGGTGTGATTAGAGTTTGAGACATGTTAGCATGTGGAGCATTGTGTTTGGTTGGAGAAGGTATGGTATGAGGGATCTAACCATTAATACATCTTGAAGGAGACATTAAGTGGATGAGATACTTGGTGATTAGTTGTGGGATCTAGGAGTAGTTCCAAGGAAATTACAAAATCAGTCCTTGTGCATAGGACATGTGATTAGAATAATTGTGCTCCTCATTGCCAATGATTTAATATAGGAACATCAACATAAACAGTTGTGGTTTTAACTTAAATATTTTTGTACTTTACAAGGAACATGATGCCCTCGCAAGATCTTCCTAAGAAATTTTGTGTTTTTCAATAGTAAAAATACAATTACAGACTTCTACTAACATTTTGGGGCTAGGAATTTTATTTAATAACTAAGATAAGGTGTAAGAAATTTGGTATAACCTTGGTGATGTGTATGCAAGGTATATGCATGACAAACTAGAGGTTTGATTTCAAATAAAAGAATTGAATGTATTGTTAACTATCAATGAAGTGACAATCTTAGAGATATATTTTCTATATGAAACTTAGTTGCAATATACTTCATAAAATATCACAATTATGTGCATGGTCAAATGTATTAGAGAGAGATTGTATTGATATGAAAATAATACCTCAATTGGAGTTGACATCTTTTCTCGCATATTTTCTCATACTTTCACTTTATAGTCCCAGCCTTCAAAAATTGCCACAGAAGGTTGATACATGAAACAAATAAGATACAATATTTAGAGAACAAACAAAAAATGCTTCAAAACAAATAATTACAAAGGTACAATCATGTGATGAATAAACCCACCTACCTCTTAAGAAGTACATCAGCATGTATGTCAAGGACTCTAGATCATCTCTCCTACCTTTCTTTGAATAAGATGCATAAGAATAAATATGATTCCATGAACCATAAATACATCTTCTCTTTAAATGTATTCACTAATCAAGTCTCTACATCTATGCCAAAAAATTAGTAAAATGATGCAATAAACCTTCTAAAGGAACAAAAACATCACCATTTCTCATCAATAATTCCAAAAAAGGTTTTACTCACCAATCCCAAGATGTTTATGTATACTAGCTTCCAATCAAAATTTGAACTCGTTTGATTCTTTGAGCTCCCATTTCAAGTTTCAACTATATTGCTACAATGCTATGATCTATAGCAATTTGACAAATGATCATTAATTTTAGATTTATCAATGTTATTATGTTTCTATAATGATTCTTCTATCATATGAATATATTTGAAATATCATATTTCCCTGTATATTTTAAATCTCCCCTATGTTTATATAGTCATCCCCATTACTGTCCCTTGCTCCGAAAAAAAAAAAACTTATCCCAAACCTAAGAACCCATGGTAATTTAGGATGAAATAGTTAGTTTAGTTGATATCTACAAAAGAAGCTCTTAATATTCTTATGGAAATCAATCGGAATTAAATTTTCATCAAGGCCTTCAAAATTTCATTACAAATACCAAAACTACGATTTTCTAGTAGTCAGTCTCATTCTCATTTTCTTACTTCCATACTCTACCTAGAAGACACTCCAAACTTTCCAGTGGAGAACAAGTCACCCAATTCTTCTTATCTACATTTGTTTACACTATATTTATGGAAAAATTTCCTTCTTTACAATATGGAAAACTTTATATCCTAATAGAGTTATCTACAAGACAGACCAGGAGTCCCATGATATCAGAAGGTATTCCTACTAATCTTTGATTCTCAGTTTGGAAAAATATACTTGAATCCATACAAAACTATAAAAAAGTTATATGTAAAGATTAAAAAATTTCTAAGTGCTAAGAAGTGAAAGGTTCATTTTGTACTATATTTGAACAAACATTGTCAAAAAAATCTAGACTTTTGTTTTAGATATCGATGAATATACAATGCTAGGAAGCTCCATATCCCACTTTAGTTTCTTCCATGTAGGGAATCAATCTCAAAAATCACCTCAGTTACAAAGATAAATGTTTTTGAGTTTGTATATGAATTCTTAAATAACTTCTTTGAAAGGTTTTACTAAATTATTTTGTTATATATTACGATAGAAGATATTAGATGGAACAAGCTTTGAAGTCTGATGCCCTTTCTTCAATTTGGCTCTGGTTCAACCTTTTTCTATGTAGTCAGTAGGACACATTTTGAAATTGAACTGTTATTTTTTATCAATAAGCTCCAAATCATTAGCCTCACTTTTAAAAGAGGTATTGTTGCTTCACTTGAGTTACTCTTTTTGTGGGTGCTTTAAAACATAACATTGAGATTTGGAAAAGATAGTTGCTAAACATCTATCATTTAACATTGCAAAATGTATACTAATATGTTCTTCATAGTGGAGGTTGAATCACTTGCAAAAAAGTCATTTTAAAACTCCTAGCCAAGGTTTATTTTATATACCAGTTGCCATCACCGTCTGAAACAATATGTAAATTTGGTATGCTGGACACCTTGAATTTGATTACCTATTCTTTTCTTACTAATTATCATATGCATCAATGACACTCACTCTATCTCAATCACAATTTTAGTCCTAATATCAGAAAATCTTGTAAATAGGGTCTCATGAAGGAAGGTTTACAAATACTATTTATCACACAAAACCTCTATGACTTGTTGTACAAAAGCTGGCAATTACAGTGGTCTGGATAGCTTCTAAGAGCAACATCATTTTTATCAATGATTTTTAGCTGGGAACATTGATCAATTTCCTATTGATACAAACATCCCCACATAGACCATGCAACAAAACTGCAAAACAATTTGGGTACACCAAGCATCATTTCATTCAGTTTTAGTGCATAATGTGTCTTGCAAGAGTAGGTCCTATGTTTAAATTCATGATCATTACCCCTCCCACACAAATTATGGCACCTATAACTTTTTCTTTTCCATGCTTACTCTGATGTTGACATGTTCTATTTTGAAGAAAAAGACTAGTTCGGATCTGTTTAAACACATTTCATACTTCTGATGTCAAATTGTTCCAATTCAAAAATTAAAACTTCAGTTCAGATTAATTTAAACCCATTTTATATTTCTGATATCAACCTTTTCCAATAAAAAAGGACCAATTTAGAATCAATTTTTTTCCTATAAAAAGAAATTGTAACAAAATTTAAAGAAACTTACAGTATTGGCAAATAATGGAGCAGCAAAGCAATCTTAAATCTTTAGCAAACACCCAGGATTCTATAAAATCTAATTGAAAAGGAGTTTGAATTTTAACTTACTAATTTTACATAAATTTATGCACAAAAATCTTCTATTGACTGTTACTCGTGGACCTTAATTGGCAAGTGTTCTTGTTTTACTACCATATTCATGGGCTAGTGAGACAGCTGGATGGCCATAGTAGCGTTAAAGATTGGAGGAAGTAAAATCCAAGAGCCAAGAACAGAGAATATTTTTCATCCAGTTGATCACTGGAGCAGTGTGTTTTTTTGTTGTATTGATAATGGTGGAAAACTCTCTTGTTGTCTGCAATAGCAATCAGAGGCAAAGAAATTCCTTTTTTTTCGAAAATACTGTTACGAAATATGCAATTTCTAAGAAATGAAACTTATAAGAAAACATCTTACAAGTTGATTAGTCAGATCTAAAAAGCCAACCCACGAGCCTCTCATCTCACCAGAATTAATGTTTGCCATCTATTGTAGATTTGGGAAGATGTTTTAGTTAATTTTTCCTTTTTATTATGTTCATTGAAAAGATGTTTCTATTACTGCTTGTGCTACTATTCGATACTCATATATTTCCTATTGGCAATGGTCTATGTGTGAGAAATGCCAATTAAAATTTAACTCACAACTTAAAATTGCAACCCTAACCCTAAAGTTTGCTTGAAACTCACAATTTCCGAGTGCCAGTTTTGCTTGCCATGTGAATGTGTCGAGTGGCAGGTTGCTCGGCACTTGAAGAAAAGTGCTCGGCACAGGAAGGTGCCGAGTGCCAAAAATCTTTCGGCACTTGCTCGACACATGAAGGTGCTGAGTGATAGACAACAGGTGTCGAGTGAACTCAGCACAAAGAGGAGCTCGGTAGCAATAGATGCCGAGTATGCTTGGCTCCAAAAGAAATGCTCAGCAACAATAGATGCCGAGTGAGCTCAGCTCCAACTGAGAAATTATAACTTAAGAGATTTCAATGTGAATGCTTTCACCATTAAAACCAGAGAGCCAAAGCTTTAACCTTTCAACCAAACTTGTCAAATGCAATGAATAGAAGATGAAGAACAATAGATTAAGTATGATGCTTGCTTTGTATTCAACTGAGATTTAAACTATTAAAAAATTTGGGAGCATTCGGCTTCAACCAGAAAAACCCTAAAATATTAAAACTTTGAACTTTCAATAAACTTTAAACTTTAAACCTTAAACTTGCAGCTCTACTGGCTACATACAATGGTGCCTCGAGTAATCACTACTTCAACAGGATGAATCTAACAATGAGAAACTTATAGAGTGATCAGGGGAAGCACGTGCAATTGCAGGCACAAACTTCTTTCCTTCTTCCTTCTCTACTCAGCTCTGCAACTTCTCTCTGATCTGCTTGATCTGCAAAACTCACTTGAATGAATGAATAACATTCCTTTTGTCACATTCCATTTTCCCTCTCAATGTTCAAATTTTAAAAAATTACCTACCAAAATTAAATGTCTGCCATCCATGGATGCCTGCAGTGCTAATAGGATAGATGGGTGTGGGGCTCGAGGACAAACAACTGGCTCTTGATGTTTATTTCCAACACTCCCCCTTTGTCTCGAGACCCACAAACAAGGATCACTATTGATCCAAATCAACTACACCAAGACTCTTTCTTAGGTGCACAAAAGTTCCAATGCCTAATGGCTTGGTGAAAATATCTGCTAGCTGCTACTCTGACTTGCAAAAATCCATCTTGATATCCCCATTCTCCATCAACTCTCTTATGAAGTGATATCTAATCTCAATATGCTTGCTTCTCCCATGGAAGACTAGATTCTTGGACAATGCAATTGATGAGATGTTGTCACAATAAATTGTAGTCCCATCCTCTTGACTTTCATTCAAATCTATCAAGATCCTCCTTAGCCAAATTGCTTGACATGCTACTACATTTGTTGCAATGTATTCAGCCTCTGCTATAGATTGAGCAACAATAGGTTGCTTCTTGGATGCCCGTGAAATTGCACCTGATCCCATATGAAACATGTATCCGGAAGTGCTCTTCCTATCATCTATACTTCCAGCCCAATCACTATCAATGTATCCAACCAACTTAAAATCATCATTTGCAGTATATAAAATTCCAAATCCCTTGTTACCTTTCACATACCTTAGGATCCTCTTTCCTGCTTGCCAATGGGAATCCTTTGGTGTTTCCATAAATCTGGAAATCAGACTTACTGCATGCATTAGGTCTGGCCGAGTTGCAGTCAAATACATTAGACTTCCAACCATACTCTTGTGTAGTGTTGGATCCACTCTCTTTCTAGAGTCATCCTTGCTCAACTTCAGACCTACTACTGTTGGTGTGGGGGCTTCCTTGCATTTTAAATCTCTCCAAGATCTACCCTGCATACTTTTCTTGAGAGATGAAGATGCCATCATGCATTTGTTTTACTTCTATGCCTAGAAAGTATTTCAAGAGACCTAGGTCTGTCATTTCAAATTCACTTTTCATGGCCTCTTTGAACTCATCAATTAGATTCTTATTATTACTCGTAAAAATTAAATCATCTACATACAAGACAACAATCAATACATTACCATTGGTTGCCTTGATGTAAAGAGTGGGCTCACCATTGCTTTTGCTAAAGCCATTGCTCATCAAATATGAGTCAATCCTACTGTACCATGCCCTTGGAGCTTGCTTGATCCCATAAAGAGCTCTCTTCAATCTATATACTTTATTCTCTTCACCTGCAACTTCATAACTAGGTGACTGCTCTACATACACTTCTTCTTTCAATACACCATTTAGGAAGGAAAACTTCACATTCATTTGAAATACCTTCCACTTGTGCTAGGCTATAATTGCTATGATAGCACACACGATTTCCATTCTTGCAACCGAGGCATAGGTCTCATCATAGTCTCTTCCATACTGTTGTTTGTAGCCCTTGACTACCAACCTTGCCTTATGCCTATCAATCTTGCCTTTCGCATTGCATTTGGTCTTATAGACCCATTTCACTCCAATCACTTGCTTCTTGGGAGGCAATTTAGTTAACTCCCATGTCTCATTCCTTTCTATGGCATCTATTTCCTCATCCATGGCATTACACCATTTCTTCTCCTTAATAGCTTCCTCAAAATATATTGGATCACTATGAGAAAATAATGCAAAATTAACACTCTCATCGTAATCTTCATACCTTTCATCTTGGTATATCTCCCCAAGACTCTTGGTCTTTCTTGGTAATAGGGAGGAGAGTATGGGATTAGAATCTTCATTGCTGCTGCATTACCGACTAGCTCGGTCTTCACTGGTACTCGACACTGACACTCAGTCATGTCTAGAGGAGCTCGACAATGTCTGAACCTGCTTGCCTTTTCTTCTATTTTCTCCTTCTTCTTGCTATTCATTAGCATCCTCTTCACTAATAATTGGCACTTTACTAGAAGTGCTCGGTGACTCATCAATTTTTCCATACCAAGATTGATTTTCAAGAAATTCCACATCTCTTGAAAGCATCATCTTGTTGTTTAGTGGATCATACAATTTGTATGCTTTTGATTCTGGGTTGTACCCTGTGAAAATGCATTTCACACCTTTGTCATCAAATTTTTTCCTTTTCTCTTTAGGCACATGTGCATATGCAACAAATCCAAATACCCTTGAGTGTTCAACTATCCATCTTCTTTGTGACCATGCTTCCATTGGAATTCTTTCATAGACTACCTTTTTAGGACACCTATTAATTAGGTAAACTACTGTTGCCATAGCCTCTCCCCAAAATTCAGTTGGGATACCTTTCTCTTTCATCATGCTCCTTGCCATTTCAACAATGGTCCTATTCTTTCTTTCAACCACTCCATTCTGTTGTGGTGTATAGCTGGCTATGAGCTCTTTTCTAATGCCATGTTTCCTACAAAAAATTACAAAAGAATTGGAGGTATACTCCCCTCCTCTATCTGATCTAAGGACCTTGATATAGTGTCCACATTCTCTTTCAGCCTGGGCTTTAAATTTTACAAATTTATCAAATGCTTCAGATTTATTCTTTAAGAAATACACCCATGTCCTATGACTAAAATCATCAATGAATGTCATGAAATAAGTACTCCCCCCAATGGAAGTAACTTGCATAGGACCAACTAGGTCGGTATGCACTAACTCTAATGGATATCTAGCCCTCCTAGAATTTTCAAAATTAAAGGGAAGCCTATGTTGCTTACCCAAAATACAAGCCTCACACTTGTCACATGAATTTCCTACACGTGGCAAACCTTCTACCATTCTTTTATTTGACAACAAATTTAAACTAGCATAACCAAGATGACCATACCTGAGGTGCCATAGCCATGAGGGGTCTTCAATCACACTTCTTAGAGCTGATTGTGTGGGAGGTGCAACACAAACCTGAGATGAGAAACATGTCTCTATCCTCAAGGGAAACATTCTATTCTTCGTCATTTGAACTGCTGCAAGTAAATTCTTACTCCCATCTTTTTCATGAATGATACAACTATCATTGTCCATCAGTACTTTGTATCCATTTTGAATGAGCTGACCAATGCTCATCAAATTGTGCTTCATACTAGGGACAAAATACACATTTTTTATTTCTCTTTTCTCACCTTTCTTTGTGCGGACCATAATAGATCATTTTCCCACAACTGGTAGGGTTCTATTGTTACCCATCTTAATTTCTTATTTGAAACTCTTGTCAATGAATGAAAACAAGGTTTCATTACCACTCATGTGGTTTCCACATCCACTATCAAGGTACCAAACCTCAGGGCTTCCTTCTTCACAACATTACACATGATGAAGGCAACAACATTGGGTCCACTTTCCATTTTCACATCAGCCACATTTGCTTGTCTTGACTGATCATTCTGTTTCTTCCAGCATTCATTTGCATAATGCCCATATTTATGACAGTAGTAGCATTCTACATTACTCTTATTTGAGTTGTATTTTTTCTTACCTCCTCTTGAAGTATTGTGTGAGCTACTTGCTCCATCTACTCTTCTTGAGCTTTCTACTGCAACATTTCTTTGTCTTCCATTTCCTTGGCCTCTACCTTTGGAGTTCCTGCCTGAGCCATTTCTTCCTCTCCCCCTTCCTCTTAGGTTTGACTGAGCCTTGAATGCTTGCTCTTGGGTAGAAGAAGATGTGGATCTATTGATCCTATACTCATGGGTTTGAAGAGAACCCATCAACTCATCCATTGTCAAAGTAGTGAGGTCTTTTGCCTCTTCTACTGTCATGACCAAATGGTCATATTTATGAGGTAAACTCCTCAATATCTTTTCCACTATCCTTTGCTCTTGATAGTCTTCTCCATTTGACTTCAATTGGTTAATCACATTGGAGGTCCTTGAATTAAAGTCTACAACTGATTCATTCTCTTTCATCTGAAGGTTCTCAAACTCCCTCCTTATATTCTATAGCTTTATAGTGTGGACTTTATCAGTCCCCTTGAAGTTTGTCTCAAGGATATCCCATGCTTCCTTTGCATAATTTGCTGCTGCAATCTTTGGGAATATTGTCTCTATCATTGTTGCTTCAATAAGACTTAATGCCTTTGCATCTTTCCTCCTTGACTCTTTCAAATGAGTCTTATGTGCATTTGTGAGGGCAGCATACTGAGTTGGGTCTGTCACATCATTGAACCCATTAACTACAAACTCCCACAAATCATTTGCTACCATAATGGTCTTCATTTTCTTTGCAAATGTATTATAATTTTGTCCATTAAATGATGGTGCTTGCTGCCATATCTTTCCTACATCTGCTGCCATGATAAATATCCCAAGAAAAACAAATGCCCTAACTCATTGTGGATGTAGGGCCTCAAAGCTCTGATACCATGTGAGAAATGCCAAGGTAAAATTTAACTCACAACTTAAAACTGTAACCCTAACCCTAAAAGTTTGCTTGGCACTCACAATTACTGAGTGCTAGTTTTTCATAGCACGTGAATGTGCCAAGTGGTAGGTTGCTCAGCACTTGAAGAAAAGTGCTCGGCACAGGAAGGTGCCAAGTGCCAGAAATCACTCAACACTTGCTCAGCACATGAAGGTGCCGAGTGAAAAGCAATAGGTACCGAGTGAACTCGGCACAAAGAGGAGCTCGGTAGCAATAGATGCCGAGTATGCTCAGCTCCAAACGAAATGCTTGACAACAATAGATGCCGAGTGAGCTCGGCTCCAACTGAGAAATTATAACTTAAGAGATTTCAACGTGAATGCTTTCACTATTAAAACCAGAGAGCCAAAGCTTTAACCTTTCAAACAAACTTGTCAAATGCAATGGATAGAAGATGAAGAAGAATAGATTAAGTATGCTGCTTGCTTTCTATTCGACTAAGATTTAAACTATTACAAAATCTGGGAGCATTTGGCTTCAACTAGAAAAACCCTAAAATATTAAAACTTTGAAATTTCAATAAAATTTAAACTTTAAACCTTAAACTTGTAGCTCTAATGGTTGCATACAATGGTGCCTGGAGCAATCAATGCTTCAACAGGATGAATCTAACAATGAGAAACTTACAGAGTGATTAGGGGAAGCACATGCAACTGCAGGCACAAACTTCTTTCCTTCTTCCTTCTCTGCTCAGCTCTGCAACTTCTCTCTGATCTAGTTGATCTGCAAAACTCACTTGAATGAATGAATAACATTCCTTTTGTCACATTCCATTTTCCCTCTCAATGTTCAAATTTCAAAAACTTACCTACCAAAATTAAATTTCTCTCGACCATGGATGCCTGTGGTGATGATAGGGTAGATGGATGTAGGGCTCGAGGACAAACAACTGGCTCTTGACGTTTATTTCCAACATTGTGATCATTTAAAAAAATCAAATAATCAGAACTATGTTCTAAAGAAGTTGTAATGGAGATATAAAAGAAATATCAATAAAGCATACAAAATATATTCAAAAGCATATCAACGACCATAGTTTAGCAGAATTGGAAATGGAACTTGGAAATTGTAAATGTCTCACTCCACCACCGTAGTAACTTAGAATAACATGGAAAGCTTTATTATTGAAAAGCAAGAACGAAAGCTTCTTCAGCTAATAGTTAGATACAACTAAAGCTTTTGAATTTTAATTACCACGTCCTCTCTACATGCAGATTCGTGTCTATATTATGATTCCAACATGCCACCTCTGAACAACCACATCTTTTGATAGCTAAATTCACCAAATCCAACGGACTCTTGCAGAGCACTCTACTAAGAGATGTGCCTTCTCTTGCATTGGGAGTCCAACAACTCTTTTTGCCATCCTGAAACCATCTCTACATCCAATAGGAGAACAACAATAATATTTGAATTAATATGCTTGTTAAAAAAATTCAACTTTGCTAATAGAGATAGTAATTAGAAGATAATCTTAATTAAAAATTGCATTTGATTGGTAGTTAGAAGGAAGTTTAATCACTATTTAAGTTCTATGCCTTGGTTCTACCATGGAAGGAACTAAAAATGTGTTTAAAAATTTTAAGCTTTAGATGAATAGAAAATATGGTAGAAAACTACTTTTTGATCCAAGCTATATATGAAAAAAGAGTTGTAGTGTAGCCAAGTTCTTGCCATAGATGGTAGAAGATTCATGCTCTAACACAAAGTCTCCAAGACCAACTGTAGTTAAAGTGGAAGGATGGTGATGATTTTTCTTAGGTCATAACTTCTATAAAAGCCATGCCAAGATTGGGGCTATGGCTCCTATTAGGAAAGAGGTCAATTAAAAACACAATAAAATTTTCCTTGTGTCGATCAGTCCTCAAACCACAGATATATCATATAAAACTTCATCCAATGGACAAACCCATAGACTATTATCTTGTAAGATATTAGCCTTATATTATGTGGAAATCTCAAAATATTAAGAGTACATTTATGGAAGAATTCACAACATGAGCAGTCCTCTATTCCAAAATGGATTTCTTTGATACCTTATGAATAGTAGCCTTTATAATGGCAATTGGTAGAGTGAAGAATATGGAAAAGGCCACATGAAAGGAGCACTATCTACCACCGCAATTGAAGTTGATCCTTAAACCATTCACATACTGTAATGATGACTATTAAAGTCAAGACAAGAATTATGAAAAACCACCAGTCGGGTACTTCTATGTACTTTGTCATGAGATTAGAGTGCATATCCATTTTCCTATCTTTGAAGTCATTAATCCTAAGATTCCACTTGTCTTTGCTATTATAAATTATGAATCATTAATCATCCTAAGATTACATATGTCTCTGCTATCAAAAATTATGAATCATTAAGACTATAATTTCCAAATCTAGAACAATGATGTCAGGTTTTATTAGAGGGAAGGTAACAAGATAATTACTGCATGCATGACCATAGCAACAATGTTACAAAGGCTATGCAATGATAAAGCTGAAAAAAAAAAAATGTACTTGGATTTAACTGGCCATTTATCTCATAGCCATGTTTGTCCAAGTGAAGCTTGGAATCAACTATGCCAAAAATATTGTAATTTTTCCTGTAGATACGAATATATACTTGGAAAATATGGGGAAGACTATAACATCATAAACATGTGAATATATACTTGGAAAATATGGGGAAGACTATAGCATGATAAACAAAGAACCAATATGTGAATGGGGTAATCGCATACATTATGAGTACAAAGCCAACTACCACATTGGATATATAAAACTAGGGTGTGGTTAGTGGACTTCCAAGATATGAAAAAATAGTTGACCAATCCAATCCATTAGCACATGGACCAAGTCCATGAAGATCTAAACAAACTTTGTATTCTAATGATTGATCAAGGAAATATCTAGCAGAGCTATGAAAATGATGTCAGTAGGGGGGAAAGATAACCAGGAATTAGGTAATAACAAAAACAACATGGTAAAGCTATTAGAAAGAATTGGATGCACATTACACCTCATTAATTGATGTGCTCTGCAACCAAATCATTGTTTCAAAGAGTGCTCAATCCTAGGCATAAAATTTTTTCTAAACAATACTGAATGGCATAAAGAAAGCCAAACGGATGAAAGTAGGTGAGGAAACTAGAAACTTTTTGGAATGAGCTGCTTATAAGGAAATAAATTTCACTGCACATTAAATTTCAATAAATTTTTAAAATTTGATAACATTGATATAATATACTTCCTAGCTATTATACTCTAGTGTGCTCATCTCTCACAATTTAACTTCCAGCTATTGCTCAGTCCAGTAATTCAAAAAAAAACAAGTGAAGAAATCAAAATAGAAAAAATGAATCACTGAAATTATAATCATGTACTAAAAAAATGACATTCTTGATGTCGTCTCTAACAATTTTGATCTCCATGGATTCATCTGCAAACAAAGAAAGCAACACATCCACAAAATCCTTACATTCTAATCTATGGCCCAATTTCCTCCTTTCCACATGTTCATCCACAATCCTCTCAAAATACCCACTCAAAATCTATGCAATCTCGGCCTCTCTCCATAAACCCATGCAAATCAAGCCACTTGAACAGAGGAACAAAATCTATGTAATTGAAACCACTTAATAGAGGAAGCATTTCATCCAAATATTCCTTAAATGTCTTTCCATGCAGGTGATATTCATATTATTTCTCCCCAAAAGTGATTCTAGAAATAATATTCGTAGTCAAACAAGTGACCTCTTTGTTCACATCTATAGCGAAGGAATTCTTCATGCCACACTTTGCATTCATGACAGAAGTGTGAAGAACAGAGTGTATCATGGAAGACATTTCTTGGGCTCTTGAGGATTTGAAACAATTCATCCCTTTGGAAGAGAGGAGCTCTTGAGTGAAAACTTTGCGCAGGAGTTTCCGGTATGAGCCATCATTAGAAGATGCTATATTTTGTATGGGCTCATAATGTGATTATGGTGGTTCACAAATATGTTGTCATGTGTTTTGAGGACTTTCTTAGCCATGTGAGAGGAAGATAATACAATTATTGGTTTAGAATCCAAATAGATGGTCATAATTGGGCCATATTTGTTGGCAACAATGGCCAGAGATTTGTGAGAAAGATGGGAGATTAAATGAAGGTTGCCAATGATCGGTAATGGTGTTGGAGCAGGGGGCATTTTTGACAAAAGTTTTCTTAGATTTCTTAGTGCAATGAGTAGCACAATCCATGTTGATTGAAAGGTTTCCATTGGGAGCTTAAGGTAGATAATCCCTACAGTGATCCTTATTTATACTATTTTGCAAGAGTAGTTTCAAATAGGTTTATACTTATGGGCTGTATGGCAAAGGAATTTTCTCAGGTCCTAACTTGAATTACCAATTTGTGAGACCCAGAGATATGAGAGAAAATGGAACTCCATACCTTGCCAACATCAGCAACAACATGCTATGTATACTTTGAATGATCTCTGTAGCCTGAACAACATAAGAGTGTTTATAAATCTATAGCATTTTTTCATTAAAATATATGCACCAAATTTAATAAAAAGGGCACACTTCTCATCTTTAGGAGAATAATGAATGCCAAGTTTTGATTTCATCAATAGCCACCTGCACTTGTTAAAGTTTCCCAGATGATAGTTGTTTTTCATTTTCTTCCTGGTCTTCTTGCTATGGCCTCTGTAGTTGCTCGAGAGACCCAATGCATAATACGTGGAGGAAAACCCTAAATGAAAACTATGTCAAGCCTCTGGACTTTCTTTTACCCTCTTCCTATGTAATCAGGCATTCTCTTGTGTGGAAGTTGGCGATGCCTTTGCATCCACCAACGAGAGCCTGCTAGCGTTCATATTTTACAGGCAACCACTAATTGTCGATCAAATATTTTTAGGATACATTGAATAAAGAAATTAATTTAAATATCTATATTGGAAAACTGATACTTGATTGGTTGTTTCCTTTTAGTTTAATCACTATTTAACCATAAGCCTTGGCAATAGTTCTATGCCATGGCAGGAACTCATAACAAGAAGGTATAATTGCTTCTAACATTATAGTAAGAATGTCATCCTTAAATATTGGTAGATAGCTTGTTGTAAATGATGAACAATTTTGTGCTAATATCATATTGAAAACAAGAATATTGAGTCCTAAAAATGTGTACTTTGAGTTCTGTTGAAATTACTTAGCAACTTTTCTTTCTGCGAATTGGGTCAGCTGTCTATACTAGCATTTAATATATTGAAAATCAATTTGTCTTCACATCTAGAAGTTACTTTTGCTATGCTTCTATTGGTCACCTAATAATACAAATTTATTGTCTTTCGTAATAAAAAGTTTCATTAAATTTGAAGAACCAATAAACAAAATATAAATAATTTCCTATGAGTAGTATCAACTTTCAAATATTTGATGTATGTAGTGGATTTTTTAATCATAGAATTGCATTTATAACAAAGGAATGCTTGAATCTATTTTGATTAAGATCTATTTGGAATCTATTTTTCTATGTGACTAGATGTAGTAACTGTTTAATGTGAAAAAGAATGGAACCCTCGGGTTATAAATTGGGGGATTTTGCTGTATAAAATATCATTGTGAAGATTTGAAACTATCCATTGAAGAGGGTTAAAATTGTTCTTCCATATATTTGGATTTGCACCAAATTCTTTGAAATAAACTAGAAAAGTAATTCCTATCAATTTGCCAATGATTTTTTTACGATTCTTAACAATGGAAGAATTCATGCTTTTCAAATATTTGTGGACTAAAAGCTTACCATAGTTGTCAACTAAGGTCTAAAACAATTTTGATATTCTTCCCAAGTGAATTACAACTCAGTCTTCCAAAGCATCAAAGTTTGATTTGGAATGTGAAAACTCCATTTATTTTGTGATAGTAAAATACAGTCTCTGTACAAAGGGTATATATCATAATTGAACCATTGGATTTTTCCACAATTTTAATGTCATTTATATTCTAGTTTTGCAAAGTTTGATAGAAGAGATCATCCAAATTCAATCGGGTGGTAAAGTTATATATGATTGAGCGAGTATCTAGAAAGCTGTCATGATATAACACTCGTTACACAAGAGGTAGTTAATTTTGTTTGTCAATAAGAGTTGTTTGTGATTCAAGGTCTATAAATATGATGTGGGGTGGAAGGAATTTCATTTTTCTTTAATGGTTTATGATCCGTATAACAATATTGTGACTAATGATTTTAATAGTGGATAGTGGATTCTATCTTATGATTAGCTACTATTCTTTTATCTGTTAAAAGATCTATTAAGTATTGCCAAGTTATATTCATGCAAAATATCAAGGATGTCTTATGTTGTGAATAAGGATTCAGAGCCTTGGATGATCCTCTTGTTGAGGATACAAGATTGTTACTCGTGAATGTATGAAAGTGAGATTGAGCTCTTGTGTTGTTTGGACTCATTGTACTACATTGAATCAAAACATTGAAAGCTTTGATTAAGATATTGATTGAAACTAAATAGATTGAAACCAAATAGACAAAGGATGTAATGAGAATATGGTTGAATGATTTTATTAAATGAACCTTGAAGTTCATAATTAGTTGATAAATGTTTATTGGGAAACTGATTATTTGAATGAAATTAATGATGGATTAGGACATTGTTGTCACTAATATGAATATTCTAAGGATGTTTCATGGAATGGATGATCAAGATTCTAGGAGAATGAAGTTGTTTCTTTGATGCTTTGCATCAATGGAAAAAAAAATTCACTCGGGTCTGTGTTACATAAAAAAGCACCTGAAATGATTGATGGGAAATGATGATGCACTTTGAATAGGATTTCTTACCATGCTTCTGCAACTCCTTTGAAACTTGTTGATCACTTTTATATTTTAATATTTCCAATCTTTTAACCCATTTTTATTCTATGATAAACTATACGGAATGACCAACATCCAGTAATCCCACTACTTTAACCAAAAAAATCAAGAGTACTTGAAATATGGAATCTATCTTCCAGAGAACTCTGTGGTAATTTATTGAGTTTATGTTTCCATGCATGTCAAATACTATTGATAGTTGAAGTTTAATACATCAACACAATAAATAAGAATTTGATATATTAAAATCATGTGGATCTTGGTACTTTGTCACAACTTCACCTCTATTAATCTATTCTAATATTGATTCAATGAGACAAAGATCAAACTTAAATTTTTATTAATTACGCATGCCACTATTATATACCAGTCATGTTGTTTGAACTATGAACTTTATCAAAAAGTCATTAGTGATTCTCAAATATTGGGATTCAAGGTTTGAGTAAGGTGTGTTTGTGTGTTTATCTATGTTTCATGGAGATTCAAAATGGGGATGAAGTGATCCAAGGATTTTTTTTTAACAAGGGCTCTATGCAACTCTAATCCCTTCCTAAGGTGGGGGTAAGAGGAGAAGGTGTATGTGCATGGACTTATTTAGTCAGAAGAATTAGTTACATGATAAATGTTCCTAGCACCAATTTTAGATTTTGAAATGTAGAGGCATCTAGTTTGAATATATTTTTTCTTACAAGTAGAGACATCTAGCGTGAATATAATTTTCCTTATTGAGTACAACTAAGTTATCCTTGCATATAAACCTATCCTCATACGATGTTTTTTTTTGGTGGTGGTTGCAAACATTCACTAGATTCATTTAACTTATTTTAAAATTAAGAATTTTTTTTAAAAATATATGATAAAATATATATTTATGAATTAAAAGAAGACATTTCCAGAACAACCTTAAACATTTGTAGGATTGTCAAACTATTGACGCAAGAATGCATCATGTGTGTGTTCCACCATCTAGCCTACCTTCTTGATGGTGTTGTCCTTATCAGGATCCATGCTACATTGTTACTCTCCATCTGTCATTGGTATAGGTGGGAATTATCAATAAGATCAAAGAAATGAGGAAGATGTAAACTTATATCTTGGAGCCCTTTTTTACACCCTGATTGTAAACATGTTCAATGGCACTGCTGAGGTCACTTTCATACTTGCTAGACTACCTATATTTTTTAAACAATGAGACCTTCTACTATATCTTGCATGGTCTTTCTCTCTTTCCAACTTCTTGCTGAGCATTCCAATCTCACTTCTGGAATCAACTGTTTTGGTGGTCATAACTTATTATAGAATTGGATTTGCTCCTAAAGCAAGGAGGTAGGTCTGAATATTTTTGACCATTCTCTTTTCTTTCTTCATTTTATTTACTACTTGTATATTTGAAAAAATGTTGTTAGATGAGTACCAAAAATTGCCACAAGAATTTTTTGGGATTTGTTGTAGCGAAAATGGATTGCATGGATCTTTTATCTTATTTTCTATAGGGTATGATGGTTTGTGTCCACTAAATTGAAGAAATTGTCCAAACAAATTTTAGACACTTCTACTTCTCTTTCTGTGATTCATATGATATTTTTGACCCTTTTTATAAATGTGGACCAAATTAACTTCAGCCAATTCCCCCCAAAGAATTCTAGTATTATTTAGAACTTTTCTATTTATGATTTTCTTTCTCTTTGTGTCATTTGAACAGAACCATTGCCAATCCCATCCTAGAGATAGAGATGAGAGTATCCTGGCAACCAAGATGGGTGTCAAGCAAAGCACAAAATTTATGGATTTATACATAATTGATCATTAGTAATAGAAAAAATCAATGAGTGTCACACCCAAAAAACCTTGGCTCTAGAAGCTTGATCAGTTGGATGGCCTCCAATATCAATTTTTTTTAAAAGTGTAGCTATACAAAACAAAGCTAGAAATAGTATGTTTATTTCATATACATTAATGAAGCACTCACTTTAGTCCTTGAGCAACAAGTGCATCTTGAGCTTGATTTCTAGTTACAACTGCATGTTTCAGAGTTTCAAGAGCCAATATGCTCACTCCTTTCCATCTTATTGCTTTCATTAGAAGTGGAACAACCTACAAAAAGATTCATTTGCAAAGAAACAATGTAGTTTTAATATTTATAGTCAATATCCCTAAAATAATGAAGTAAAAGATGGAAATATCATAACTGCCAAAGCTTTAAAACCTTACAATACTTCTATATAAGACAAAGATCTTTCAATGTCACAAATGTCTTCCAATTAAATTCATTATCTAAAAAATAAGTTTATTTCAAGTCTATCATTAACTATATCAAAACCATATTCTCACAGAGAAACCTTTGATCCTAAATAGAAATGGTAATGTAAAGAAAGAATATGTAAGCAAGAGTAAAGTGGAACATTAGAACTTCACCAGATAGGCACACTTTTATTGATATTTTAAAGAAATGCAACATAATGAATTAATTATTTTTTGTGAGAACCAAAGTGCTATCAAAAACAATCACAAGATCCTATATGGAATTATGCCATTACTATTGAACTTGAAAAGATTTAACTACTCTCATCTCCATGAACAAAAAGGTATCAGTATTAAGACAATCCTCCTCCTAACTATACCAACCAAATGGCATCTATCATTGTAGATTGATAGGAAAAGCTAATAGCATCATGAAGTGTTTTCTCAATGGACAAAAATGTTATAGCGTGTTTTCACTCATCAAAAGCTATAAGGAAAGTGTGCCCCTTAGATTTGCAGCTTATTGCAAGTTGAATTTTGTTTCCACTATTTTACTTGAATAGTTTGTATTTAGCTTTTATTGTTACATCAACATTTGAAGTTTTAGAATTATATCCTAGCCAAATTTCCCCTTGGATTCATTATATAAGAAAGCATATACAAGAATTGCACTATTTATTTTCTCTAGCATAATTTAACGATTAAGCAATTCATGTAAGCAAGAACATAATTTTGTGTAGTTCACATGTGGGAAAAACATGCTTATTGAGATGACAGTATATGGTGCAGTAAGTGCCAGTAATGTCAAAAATTAAAAGACTTAATAGCCATTCTACATCTTTCCTGAGGAGTGCTTGTGCTTGTAGCTACCATAGCTTTAGCACAGGTGGTGGTTGTAGAAAGCTGATGGAGTACTCGTAAGAAACTAAGACGAACCTTCTCCTACAATTTTTTCACACTTAAGGTTCCTTTTCCTTCTTCAGGTTCATAGAAAGGACCAGGTTGAGATTGATTTTCATTTCCTACATCATTTGATGACATTGTTTCTCTTCTTCCTTCATATGTCATGGTTGTAACTAGCTTCGAAACATACTCAAGAAAACCAACATGATCTGATAGAGTAGGGTGAACTCTTGACAATGATACAAGAGCTACTAAGAGAAACAAAGGAAGTTTTGGATCAGCAAGCTGCATTTATTTTGCGTAGTGAGTTGCAGCAACTATAGAGACGTATTGATCTAATAGCCCTTCCAAAAATCTTATAGGATTTTTCAATGGAAAATTTGGATCTTTCAAGAACAAGTGGACATACACACCACTAACCTATCAACAACAAAAATACCAAAATAAAGTTTCATTCAATTATTGCTTTCACTTTTTTTTGTTTCCACACATAAGGACACAGAGTTTGAAACTACAAGATTTATGCTACTCTTGATTTAAAAGAGAAAAAGATATAACCTATGGCTCATCTCTCATTTCTTGATGTCCAAATGCATGCTCTGGAAGGTCCCAATATGTTAACAAACCTAAAGGATGCCTAATGCAAGTATGAATATTCCAAGTCCTCTATGTGCATGGACATTGGAATCCAATTTATTGTACAATGCTACTCCAAGAACTATGTCTTCCACCCCAAAGATGAGTCCAAAGACCTGAATACCAACATGTAGATAGTACTAGGTTGGATCCCAATATCAAAAGTAGTGTGCTATGATTGTGCACAACAATGATTCCATTTATGCTAAAACCTTTCTGTCATTGAAGATCTTCATGTACATCCTCAAGGTGGTTGATTCTTTGAAGGGCCTCCTTGAGAATATCAAACTTTATGCCCCTAATGGTTCATGGAATTAGACTTTGCTCTTAACGATTTGTCTATGGTTGGTGATGGTGCTAATAGCTCTGCTCTGTATGACTAGGCTTGCACAATAGAAGGTCTCCTACTCACTTGCACAAACATCCCAAGTGCTAGATGCAAGCTCCACCCTTACCATCACTTTCTAGATCACTACAATGACACACTGGGACAACAACTATTATCGAACTACACTCTCAAATTTGTGCCAGTGGAGTGAGAAAGAAAAGCATCATTAGGGAGCCAAGCATAGCAAACGGGTTGCTGCTTCATTCCACTCTTATAGATCTGATGTCATTGATTTCATTTTGAATTTGGTACTGCATTCATCCTTTTCTCATTCTTGGAAATGGCTCCCTCATCACTCACGACAAGTATTCTTGGCAAATGAAAAGATAAATATTTATTGATTTCTTTGGATAAAATTTAGGATCCAAAAGATCAAGAAAATATGGAGAAAAAACTGATATGTTTAATATCTAAAGCTATCTTGATTACCTAGATAGAAGTGACTCTTGTATCAGTGCATTTCAATACAAGATTTGCTCTAGTACACAAACAATGATACATAGAAATAATAATCAATATGTGATCCAATCTAGCAAGAAAAGCATGTGAGGAATATGGAAAGAGATAAATGAAAGCATATCTAAACAAGAATATGATGATGTATAAGGAAAGGAATTTGTTCTACACTAGATAATGAGAAATTTCTATGAGTCTTCCTAAATCTGGCTTGGTAAAATTGGGTATATGCTGCTTTTTTAAATCATAGATAGCTACATTCTTGTGCATTGAATAGAATGGTGGAAAAAGATTTAAAGACAAACCTCTAAGTGATCATTTGGTGAGGTCTAAAACATACATTAAGCACAAATTGTAAGCTTTAAAAGAACACACTAGCTATAGTGATAGTACAACCGGCAACATCAAAATAATCTTAAAAAGCCTAATATTGTTTCAAATATAAGTAAAATGCTGAAATATTGTTTAAAATATAAACAACAATGCTGAAATGGTTCAAGTTTGACAATAATGAAAGGAAGCATCTTTTCAGCTTGATAAGTGAACTTCCAACTATATTTGAGGTAGTGAGTGGGACCATAAAAAAGCAAGAAAAAGAGAAATAAGTATAAAAAGTAAAAGTAGCTCTAAAAGAAAGCCTGATGTGAAAATGAAACATGTTATGAGTCACACACAAAAGCATTAAGATTGTCACCTAAGGTTGAGGATGAGCTACCTAATAAAGATGATAATGAGGAACATGGTGAAGCAACTTGTCCAGATTGTAGAACCTCTAGTAATCCTGAAGACTTTCAAATATTTTATGACCATTGCAAGAAATGATAACATGGATGATGTATGAGGATTTAACCTACAAGAATAGAACATATCAAACAATATAAACATCCAAATTGTAGTAAAAGGGCTCATGTTTGAGATGCTAGCATATATACTCTCCTATATTTTATATTTAACTGAGATGGTATCTCAACAAGAGAGCTTCAAAGTTAAGGTATATTGATTGTGCTTAACTTGCAATTAAAAGGGTATAGGTTTAGATATTCAATGTTGATGTTATTTGCAACATTGTGGGAAATGCACCATGCAATAACTGTATGAATATTCAACTACTTGTTTATAATTTATGAGATTTGCAGATCAAAGTTGTAGCACAAAAAGTTCATCACAGTGAAGAAAACTAGTCAAGAAAAGACTATTGGGAAAATTTATAGCACATTGGAAGTAGTTCCTAGTTATCTAGTACTAGGATGAAGATCATGCAAGATGCCAAGGAGATAAAAATAGGGTTTGCATATTCATCTCATCAATAGCTAATGTATGGGGATGTGTAGAAAGAAAAGTTAAATAATTTATCAAACAAAAGTGCTAGAAAGATTTCCAAATACACAAAAAAAGAACCCGGTAGAAGATAACAATTCAAATCGTAGAGGCCCAAGCACTTTTTAGTTTACCCCCAAATTATGCTTATGAGAATCCTAAATTTCTTGCTTGTTCCTGCTCTATCTATGTGTGTCCTATGCCTCCATAACTTCGACTATAAAACCTCTTTTTTGGTGAAGAATGGAAGAAATAATTAAATTCAAATGGATCTTTGGATGATTTTTTCTCTTGTATCCTCTTCCAGTCTAATTTGGGCCAAACTGTTGCCCTTATTTTGCATTATTTTTAAATACTAGACATAGAAAAAGGCCATTGATTTTTTATCATTTGTCTATTATTTTTAAGTAGTTAATTTTTTTATTCTATCGTAACTTTATATTTTTGATTGGGTGCTTATTATGGGACCTTATTATTTTTTAATTAAGTTAAAAATATCATTCTTTGTCAACTTTCAACTATTTATTTTTTATTTTTTTATTAATTAGTAATTGTAATAAATAATATATTTTGGGTCATGTATATATTTTTTACTATATTTAATATTTTTAAATTTTTTATTTAAGATAATCTCTAAATTAAATAGTAAATTCTCCAATGCAAATGTATAATAAGTTAAACATATAGTTTTTGGATGTAGTTATATCACCTACGATGCAAAGAAAAATGTCCTTTTAATTTAAACATTCTAAATTGAGTATATATATTCACCAAAATCATATTTGTGTAGGAAAAGATGAAAAAACCTAATCAAAAATTACAATCAAGAAAGTTATTGTAACCAATATTGTCATGGTGAACTTTTCTTCAGCCACATCTTGATTATGAGTTGATCATATATTACCTATCAAACTTTTGACTTGTTTAAACAGCCATATAAAAGACTTAATATTGGACCTTTCATTTCTTTAGTAGTCTATTTTGTTTTTTTGTTTTTATTTGGTGAACACTTATTAGTGAGTAATTTTTCAATCAATTATTTACTCACTTATTTGATAGTTTATTTAGTCACTTTTATTTGGTCGATCTTGTGATCTTACCTAGTGATCAAATTAGTCACGTATTTAGTCACCTATAGTTGTAAATTACAAAGGAAAAGTGAAATGTGATCTTTTTTAGTCATGTGACTAAAAAATTTAGTGGTGTGACTAAATTTTTTAGTCATGTAGTCACATATTTGTTAAAATGCACTAGTGAAGGTATTAAATTCCCTCCAACATCTTAGTCCTTTCGCCTTTAGGCCTAATGCCACCATACCATCTACCACACTATTTCCCTCCTGAAACATGTGATTCAAATCAAACCTATTAAAATTGGCTTACAACTGTCTAATGTCTTCTATCACACATTTTATGGCCCATCCTTCTCTCATATTACCATTAAAAATTTCTATGATGATTTTAGAATCACCTTCAATTTCCACATTTCTCCATTCCATACTCAACACCAATTTTAAATCCCAATATAGAGCCATGACCTCCGTGGTATTATTAGATACTTTCCCTAGGTATCTGGCATATGTCAATAGCATCCTTCCCTTGCTATCCCTGACCATTCCTCCTCTAGCCAAGCCTTCCTTCCTGGTAGGACCATCAAAATTAAGTTTTACCCTATTTGTGGCTGGAGGTTCCCATCTAGACCTTTTCTTAGTTAGCAGGTTGAAGTTATCAATCTCCATTCTCCCCTCCTCTAGTTTCTAGCCCTTGGTCACATTCTCCATTGTAAGTTTATATATTTTTTCCACCACAACTTCCTCCTCTCTCTCTCTCTCTCTCTTCATTCTTATTTGTCTCCTTCCAGATATCCCAACAAACATGGGGGAGATAACCTTCCACAAGTTGACAAGGAGGGGGCGAGTAAAGGGTCCTTGTCAATTCTCCACAAATTGCACTAGATCCTTATTAAACACCCAGTCCACCTCTACCTTCTGTAAAAGCCTCTCCCAAACATTAGAAGCATATCTATAGTGTAGGAAAAAGTGGGGGATATTCTCCTCCTCCATGTTACAAAATTAGCACCTATTTGATAATTGGAAACCTCATTTCATAAGGTTGTCTATAGTGAGTATTTTCCCATGGAAAGTGGTCCACCATAATATATTAATCTTGTATATTAGATAATTAAACCATATATTCCCCTAATGATTAGGTTCCAATTTTTTTTCAAACATTAATTTATATGTAGACTTAATAGAGAACTCCCTCGTCAGAGTGGCCTTCTAAACGAATTCATCATTGTGATCCCTACCCATGATTATGTACCTTCCTAGTAGAATGTTTAGCTCTTCTATTAGGTCCCCTCTAACTATAGCATTATGTTGCAGTTTGACCTTCTTCCACTTCATCCTTAGGTAGATAAAATCAACAACCATTCCTCCCCCTTACTCCTAAAGATAGTTCCGAAGAGGCCCAAACTTTGTTTTTGTTAATAGTTTATCAATAAGCCATGGATCCACCCAGAAGTTAATCTAATTCCCATTTCCCACCTACCACCTACCACCTCCTTTCAAAAGGCTTTTGTTGTTCACAATATGTCCCCAGATCTTAGATCCTTTAGCAAGGTCATTTCTCCAGGTGTAGTGAGAGAACTTCAAATTCCCAAGATACTTAGCCTTCCTAATATTACACTAATTGGATTCCTCCTTCATCAAGTTCCACCCTATCTTTGTGAGAAGCACATTATTCAAATTAGCTATCTTCCTTACTCCCAAACCTCCTCTACTTCTCAGTTTACAAACCATTTCTTGATTAACCAAACTTAGCCTTACCTTCTCACTTCCTCCCGACCAAAGGAAATTACATTGTATTTTCTCCAATTTATTGGCCATACTCTGAGTAATTTTGAATAGTGATAGGAAGTACACAGGTAACCCCTAGAGGGAGGAAATCAAAAGTTGAATCTTTCCCATACTACTCAGAGCTTTACCTTTCCATCCAATCAACTTTTTTTCCATCCTCTCCAAAATGCAATTCCAAAAGTTGTAACTTACATCCTTCACCATCAAGGGGAGGCCTAGATATGTGTTAGGTAACTTTGCTATATTACACTCTAAAATATTTACAATTCTATGTTGTATATCTAGGGTGTTAGAAAATGACACTTTCTTTTATCCAAGTTAATTTTTTTGTCCCGCATTAGCTACATATATCTCCCACACTTACTTCCAAACTCTGGCTTCTCCTACCGAGGACTCCCCACTCTGGAAGCTGTCATACACAAACTGTTGTATCACCTTAGGAGGAAGCATGGATGTAGGTCTAATGTCTTTAATCACCCCCCTTCCACCTTTCTCAAGAGCACCCTACCTAGGACTTCAGCAACCATGATAAACAAATAGGGAGAGATAAGGTCACCCTATCTTGGACCCCTTTCCCCACATAAATTCCCCCAAGATGAACCATTCACCATCACTGAGTAGTTGACTATTTCCACCACCAATTTCACCATCCTTATAATATTTTGACTAAAACCAATTTTACTCATAACTTCACATAGGAAAAACCAATTAATCCTATCATAAGCTTTAGAGATGTCAAGTGTTAGAGCCATACCTGGATTAATACTTTTCTCTATTGAGTGCAAAAATTCATGAGTTGTTATGGTGGCATCAAGGATTGACAACCCAGGAAAAACCTATTATGGGTTTTCCCAATGAATTTATGCAACATCAGTTTTAATCTATTCACCAAGATTTTTGAGAAAATCTTATAAGTAGTGTTGCAGACAGTGACCAGCCTAAAATTAGATAGGACCTATGGGTCTTTAACCTCTGGGATCACAGAAATAAAATTTTTATTAAGTTGTTTGAGAAGTTTCCTAGTTTTAAAGAAGTCATGAGCCACCTGGAGAAGATTGATTTTAATAACATCCCAAAAGTGTTGGAAGAATGCCAAGGGGAAACCGTCAGGTCTTGGGGATTTATAAACTTTCATATAGAAGACAACTCTGTGAACTTATTCCTTAGTGACAATTTGTGCAAGTTCCTTATTTTTGTTAGCTAAGATCACCATGGGCATGGAATTAATCAGCCATCATGTATCCTCTTCCTTAATATTTCTCTACTCTTCCAAATAAGAGTTCCTAAAATAAACAGTTGCCCAGTTTCCTATTTCTTCAATTTTTGTAAGCTTCATGTTGTTTTCATCTTTGACATTATCAATAGTACCTTTTATGAATTGATGCCAATCTATGGAAATTCCTATCTCCCACCTTGAGACATAAAACCCTAGATCTCTGCTTCCAAAAGATCTCCTCTCTGATCATCATATCTTTCTAGACCTTTCTACATTTTTCCTCTTCTAGAATCATATATGATGAGGCCCTCCCCCATTGCTTTATAAAGCTCTTCTAACATTTTCTCCACCTCTGCCTTAGTCTTAAAGATATCACCAAAATATATCTTCTTCCAGGGCCACACATTCCTTCTAACATTTTCCAGCTTAGCAGACAATCTATACATAGCAGTCCCTTCCACACAAATCTCCCACCACTCTACCACCCTAGTGCTAAAATTAGGATGGGATTTCCACATAATTTCATATCTAAAAGGTCTTGGTCCCCCCTGGGACTCTTCTTTCCAATTAAAAAGGATGGGAGCATGATCTAAGATATTCCTAGGTAATCACGTGAGAGAGGAGGAAGTTAGGCCCTCCCAACCAGCAAGAACCAAAAGTCTATCAAGTTTGACTTGGATAAGGTCAGCTCCCTTCCTATTGTTTGACCAAGTGAACTTCACTCCATGAATCTCCATATCCATTAAATCATTTCTATTAATGAATTCATCTAGATCCTTCATGCTATCATTAAAATCTACCATTCCTCCAACCTTCTTCGAGGGGTACAAAGGCGAGTTGAAATCTCCCATACAAAAGTGTTTTTATTTTGAGAGAGAAAAGAAGATGGCTCCTCCCAAAGACAAACTCTTCCTTGCCTAGTATTAGGAACATACAAATTGATGATATTCCATATCTTATCACCCTTCTCATATTTATTCGTAAGATAGTATCTAGAACAATGAAGTAAACTTTCATTACTAGCACTTGGGATCTAGAAAGTAGCCACACCTCTTAACACCCCCTCCACTTCACTATAATAGAAATCAGCTCCATGCCAAAGATAACTAGCATTACTTTTCAAATTAGACATGGTCATTTTAACTTCTTTGATCAAAAGGATATAATATTCAGGTTAGACAGCTACTTCTTGAGAGCAAACTACTTTTGAGGGCTATTCAACCCCCTCATATTCCATGATAGAATAATCATTTTATACCCTTTGTTAGGGACTCCAAGGTGGGCTACCTACCACTTGCCACCTCCCTTGCCATCTACTTCATTCTTCTACTCTTTTTCCTAGACTTCCCTACATCCATCTTTAACTCTACTACCACCTTAGATATCTTTGAGACTTTGGTCTACCTTCTCTTAGTTTTCCACTTCCCTTCCCCATCCTCCAATGAGGCCAAACAATCCACCCTCTTAGGAATTATTAGTTCCTCTTCACTCAAGCAAAGAACTCTAGCCACCTTCACCTCCCCCCCCCCTTTGCCAATTCTTTCACCTTTCCTTTATCTCTCTCCTCCCTGAGCACCTCCTCAATCACCAAGTTTCTTGAAGGAGTGCTTAGGAGCTCTTCAATACCTTGTAGAAAGGGTAGGATCTCATCTTCTAAGGAAATTTCCCCTTCCTCTAACCCACTCAGCTAGCCTTCTAGTTCATAAGGATTTTTAAAATACCTTTATCCTATAGGACTCCCCCTTACTCTGGTGGGGTTCCAAAGCTTCTATCATAACCCTTACCATCTCTACGTGAGGGTTAATGTTCTTATCTTCTAGCACCTTCCTGGGTAAAGAAGTCTCTCCCTTCTTTTCTAGCTCTCTATCCCCTTTTACTGGAAGCACATCTCCCTCTTGCTCTACATCCAGAGGAGCCACCTAAACTTCCTTTTCCCTTGTTGTCTCCTCTTCCACCATCTTATTGATTTTCTTGTAGTCCACTATCAAATGCCCAAATGATGAGCATTTCTAGTAGAATAGGCCCACGTTTTCATAAATGATGTGTTGCACTTTTTTGCCCCACTTCAAGCTTAAAGTGATAGACTTAGGTAAGGAAGTACCTATAGCCACATTCACACTAAATCTTGCATACACCAACCTAGACCTCCGTATAGTAACTATATTTGCTACAAAAAAATGCCTAAAGGGGTTTCCAATTCATTTCAAGATCCTCTCATCTTAGAACTTGAGTGGGAGTCCCGTGAGCTTGACCTAGACTAGAGCCATCCTGCTCAGCTCTTTCACCAAATCCAGAATTGGATGCCACTTAGCCACCACCAGGCTATGTTTTCTATATGACCAAGACCCGACCATTACCATTGTCATATCTTCATTAGCTTTGAATTTAAAGTAGAATAGACCCCCCACCATGGTTGAAACCATCACACTCCCCTTCAACTTCCATCTCTAACAAACCCACTTCCTAACCATCTCAATCGATGGGCAAAAGGAAACAAACCTACCAATTAGGCAAAGCTTCAAGTTGGCTGACACACTATCAACCAAGCTATATGGAACAATAATTTTTACCCCCTCACCACTGCTAATCACCTTGAATACTTCCAATGGGGAATGAGTCACCTTCTCTCAAAGGACTACTTCCTTCCATCCTAGAGCCACCATGTGATTCACTAAATTCTTCTAGCCCACCATTTGTTGTTTGTTTTGTAAAAGAGTGTTTTGTTATAAATCATATTTATGACTATTTCAAGACAGTTGTAATTATCTCCATTTGTGAAGAAATTAGTTTTATATGCCAAATGGAACTATCTTTTAATCACTAAATGTAAATACTTATGAAGTATTCTCATGTATAAAAATAATATGAAAGTGTGTGTAAAAGTGAAGAAAAGAGAGGAGATTAAAAATACAGTTGTACTCTTGCCTATTTGAAAGATACCTGATGGAATTCAAGGAAGAATCATTTTGAATTGTTTACATGTATAGGTGTGTGTGTGTGTGTGTGTGTGTGTGTGTGTGTGTGTGTGTGTGTGTGTGTGTGTGTGTGTGTGTGTGTGTGTGTGTGTCTTATGTCATGCCCAAACTATGAGGGCAAAAACACACAAACATCTTTTTTTAATAGTAATTAATAATTAAAATGGTCTAGATATGATAAGGTTATGACCACAGATAACGAAGAGGTTCTCTCCAATACAACTTAAGTTACAAATCTTGAGAGGGAAGTTCTTATGTTAAATTAATATGCTTGTTATAAAATTGACATCGACACTCAGTGTTAGATTTAGGTTATTACAATATAAAGAGATTAATTGATTGCCAAAACAACCCGCACTTAGATTTTAAGTAAACAAAACTACTAACATAATCTAACTAAATTGATAACAAGATTCTACTAAATTTGAACTAATCCCTAACTTCCATATAAAAATCTAAGCACTAATAACAAAATTTAACCTTTCCATACTTTATTTAATTTGAGACAAACTAAAATTTTTTTATAACAATTAACTAACAACTAGCTAATTTAATATTAAACTAACTAAATCTAATTTTAATCTAACCACACAAAAAATAATTGACTAATACTTTAAATAAAACTTAACTCTAACACATACTAATCTAACACAACTTTAAAACTTGATTAAAAATTAAAACTAACTAACTAAAAACTATTAACAAGAACATAAAATAAAAACTAACAAACATATCATAACTAAACTTAACACTAATACTAACAACTAATACTAATTAAACAAACTAAACTACAATTTAAAAAACTTAAATATTAAATTATACTAATTTAAAACTAAAATGCTAACTCTAAGATAACTTACAATTTAAATTAATCCAACTAACACTAAAACCTGACATACTAAATTTAATCTAACTTAAAAATTTAAATTAACTAACACAATCTCCTAACACCTATACTAAATTTCTCCCATCCTACCATAACCTCTAACTCTACGCATTCCCAAGCGCTTGTACAGAGTACAATGCTCTGCCCAAAGGAAATGAGCACAGGAAAAGGTGTAGGGAAGGTCAAAATTGCAAGGAAAGCAAAAATCATAAAACATATTCATATTCTTTGCCATGGACAGCGATGGATAAGGAAGGACAAGGTGGTGACATCACCCTATGGGCTGGCAAACTAACTTATTAAACATAATAATAAAACCACCTTCTTTTTGTCTTCAAATGTGATGCCCAAGGAGAAGCTCAGTCTAAACAAAAATAGCCATAAGAAATTTGATAAAGCCCTCCCAAAAGCAAAAGAGGATGTGCACACTTAACAAAGGGATGAAGATGGGATGTGGTGATAGGTGACGTCACCCTCCCATCAACACCATTGACTTGCCAACCAAACTTATTTCAAAAAAAAACCTTTTTTTAATGCAATACAAAGGTGACGCCCAAGGGAAAAAGGTGGAGCATTTACCATCTAAAGTTTTATAGGTATGACTTAGGATATTTAGGATATTTTTATAATGTTAAAAGTCTATTTTGAATTCTTTTACACCTATTAAAAAAAATTGATTAAATTATATTTATATTATTCAAACAGAATATCAAAGGAATCTTCAAGAGATTCTCTGTTGCCCAACATCACTTAATTGTTTCCCCCATACAAAAGACAGAGAGGTTTTACTCTCTTAAAACTTTTTTTTTTTTTGAAAATTTATCTAAGTATAGAATTACAAGCAATGCATGTTTTTTTTTTTTGGTCTAAATTTTCTAAATATAAAATTTTAAAGTAATATATTACCAAGAGGGGATTAAATTTTTTTCTTTTCAAAGCAAATCTATAAGGACTTGTTACAACTTAATATACCAAGAATTTGAATTATCCGTTAAATCAATAAAGCAACAATTGTTTGATTCAAATATTCATGCAAACTGAATCTACATCCATGATCATAATTTTTGTTTTCAACATATATTAAAACTTGAAATTTTGCCAAATTGAACATCATCATTATTTCCATCCTATTTTCTGATATGCATCAATCTAATTTAAAATTTCGATTGAATCACATGAAAAACAATCACCATTATTTCCATCCTATTTTCTGATATGCATCAATCTAATTTAAAATTTGGATTGAATCACATGAAAAACAATTATAATCAACACCAATTTTATTGGCAAACCTGATTCAAAGGCTCAGCCGAGAAAGAATGGGGAAGAAAACCCGACTTTGTTGCCATTACAACAAAGTTTGAAATACAATTTACATAGGATTTCAATTCTAAATTACAACAATTTAACTAAAATTTCTTCATGACCCTCATCAAGGGATTCATAACAATTTTTGCATCATATTTCTAGAACCATGGAGGGAACAAAATTCTGATCAGGTGACAACAAGCATGACCAAGAACAATTCAACCATGCATATTCACACAAGGTTATCACTATATGATTCACAATGAATCAACACTAGGGAAAGGTGGATTCTTCTAACCAGGAGAAGTCAAGCACAACACCAAACAGATGCCCAATTAGGGCTATAAACTAAGAACTTTCATTTTTCCATTTCAACATACCATAATCATACAAGGTTTGTGCTAACAGGTAGGGGCCCATAACACCCTACCCTTTCTCCCTCTTCTCATCCTGAGAAGAGACTCTACATTGGTTGGAGTCTGACTAAACAGACCTTTCCCAAAATTGGTCACTTCTTCCATATCCAGGGATAAGTAATACCAAAACTCCCATGCAAGAAAATCTCAAAATTTCCAACATAAACATAAAAAGAAATCATCCAAAATAACATGGTTTTCAAATCTTCCCAACATACCCATAAACATACAAACATTCAAACAACAACAAGGTAGCCTAAGCATGAAACAAGAATGAAATCTGAACAAGGCAGATGAGAATTCCAACCTTCACAAAGAGGTAATAGCAATGAACAAGTTTGAGTAGAGCTTTCCCCTTCCTTGCTCCAATCTTCCAAGACTCCTCTCTAAATGTAGAGATTGGGTAACAACCTCCACTAGTCTAAGAAGGGCCTCTAAATAATCCTCAAACTCAACCACCTAAAGGATCAATAACTTCTCCCACCCACTTACAATTCTAGAAACTCCTAACTCAAACCACACCATGGTTAAACACAAAGTGGAGATGGGGTGATGAAACTCATGGTAGCCATAGTCAATTTTCGCACAAAAGCAAAAAGAGACTTTTTGAGTGGCCTCAAAAGTCAATAAAAGGGACTTAGGGGTTGGAAAAGACCCTCAACCCATACCCATACCCCTTGGGTATAAATATTTCATGTTTTAAAGCCTTAGGGATAGGTTTAGAGCCAAAAAAAAGTTAGGAATAAAATAGGTCCATGTAACAAATCTATCAATGCAAATTAAGCAGTAATTTAGATTAAGGGTGGCTAAATTTGATTAAGAACCAAATTAAGAAACTAACACTAACTTAAACCAACTTGGGTCCAAAGGTTATACAACTAACCCTAATCAGCACACTAAAGAACATAAACAATTTATGAGTGTCAAGTGACACTAAAAGAACATAGTTATGAACACTAACATTCACTGAACACAGAAAGATACATACATACATCTCACAATACAATACTAGAATTACGAACAACAAAGTTTCCAAAATTAGCACATAGAGATCGGTTATGTTCCTCCGTCAGTTGCCTTGGCTAAAATATCTACACACTCATTGCACACATTAGTAGTCCCAAAAATCACATTTACATATGTATGTATACGTATCATAAATTCACATAAATTGAAACATACATCAATCAGGGTTTCTTGCATCCTACTTATATCCTTAACCATAAAGATTCCAAAATCAATGTGTTAATCCTACATTTTACTTAATTCATCAACATACATATACCTAAAACCTTAAATGACGAACATTAAATATCTAAAAATAACATCACACAACATGAAATAATATAATATGTTCTAAGCATCAGATAATGTCTCGACATCTCGAGTCGTGAGTATGAAAATGATAAAGTAACATCTAAGGCTACGAAGGGTTAGGGCAAGGCCTCACATCCTCCCACACAAGGCATGAACTTCCTCCTAGAGTTCATCAAAAGATAAGGGTATAGAGATGGCATGTGTGCTGCATCCTCCAAAGAAATCATGACCTCATCATAACATTCCCACTAGACCCTAACTTGGTCCAGCTCTCGACCTCGAGGAGCTAGGGACTGTCGGGCAATAATATGGATAGTCTCTAGCGCTAACTGGCCGACCAACTCCACCTGTAGCCTTGATATCTATAACACCCTGGGGCCCATAACACCCTACCTTTTCTCCCTCTTCTCATCCTGAGAAGAGACTCTACACTGGATGGAGTCCAACTAAACAGACCTTTCGTAAAATTGGTCACTTCTGCCCTATCCAACGGTGAGTAATACCAAAACTCCCATGCAAGAAAATCTCAAAATTTCCAACATAAACATAAAAAGAAATAATCCAAAATAACATGGTTTTCAAATCTTCCCAATATACCCACAAACATACAAACATTCAAACAACAACAAGGTAGCATAAGCATGAAACGAGAATGAAATCTGAACAACGGAGATGAGAATTCCAACCTTCACAAAGAGGTAATGGCAATGAACAAGTTTGAGTAGAGCTTTCCCCTTCCTTGCTCCAATCTTCCAAGACTCCTCTCTAAATGTAGAGATTGGGTAACAACATCCACTAGTCCAAGAAGGAACACTAAATAACCCTCAAACTCAACCACCAAAAGGATCAATAACTTCTCCCACCCACTTACAATTCTAGAAACTCCTAACTCAACCCACACCATGGTTAAACACTAACTGGAGATAGGGTGATGAAAGTCATGGTAGCCATAGTCAATTTTCGCACAAAAGCAAAAAGAGACTTTTTGAGTGGCCTCAAAAGTCAATAAAAGGGGCTTACAAGTTGGAAAAGACCCCCAACCCATACCCATACCCCTTGGGTATAAATATTTCATGTTTTAAAGCCTTAGGGATAGGTTTAGAGCCAAACAAAAGTTAGGAATAAAATAGGTCCATCTAACAACTCTATCAATGCAGATTAAGCACTAATTCGGATTAAGGGTGGCAAAACTCAATTAAGAACCAAATTAACAAACTAACACTAACTTAAACCAACTTGGGTCCAAAGGTTATACAACTAACCCTAATTAGTGCGTTGAAGAACATAAACAATTTATGAGTGTCAAGCGACACTAAAAGAACATAGTTATGAACACTATCACTCACTAAAGACAGAAAGATCATACATACATACATCTCACAATACAATACTAGAATTACGAACAACAAGGTTTCCAAAATTAGCACATAGAGATCAGTTCTGTTCCTCCGTCGGTTGCCTTGGCTAAAATATCTGCACACTCATTGCACACATTAGTAGTCCCAAAAATTACATGTACATATGTATGTATACGTATCATAAATTCACATAAATTGAAACATTCATCAATTAGGGTTTCTTGCATCCTACTTATATACTTAACCATAAAGATTACAAAATCAATGTGTTAATCCTACATTTTACTTAATTCATCAACATACATATACCTAAAACCTTAAATGAGGAACATTAAATATCTAAAAATAATATCACACAACATGAAATAATATAATATGTTCTAAGCATCAGATAATGTCTCGACATCTCGAGTCGTGAGTATCAAAATGATAAGGTAACATCTAAGGCTACGAAGGGTTGGGGCGAGGCCTCAAATCCTCCCCCACAAGGCACGAACTTCCTCTTGGATTTCATCAAAAGATAAGGGTATAGAGATGGCATGCGTGCTGCATCCTCCAAAGAAATCATGACCTCATCATAACATTCCCGCTAGACCCTAACTTGGTCCAGCTCTCAACCTTGAGGAGCTAGCGTCTGTCGAGCAATAATATGGATAGTCTCTAGCGCTAACTGGCCGACCAACTCCACCTGTAGCCTCAATATCTATAGCCTGATGCCCAGTCTGGCGGTTGTCAACTGCTATAAAAACTCAGTGGGACCTACCCATGTCTCCCATTGTCGGCTCTGAAAAAGCCCCTCTCTGACCACTGGATGACTGTCCCTGCGGACACTCTTTAGCTATATGACCCATGCCACCACAAGCGTAGGATGGCCCTTAGGTATAAGATTGTGTATCCTATGAACCTGAATGTTGTGGGCCTCCTGATCTACTAGACCCACTGTATCCACCCCTGGAAGACTACTGAGTCTTCATTGACTATGACTGTGGGGTATGTACTTTCTGATCCTACTGTAACTGTCACTGCTTGGGCTCGGAGCCCTGGTAACCCTATGAGAATTTTTGCTGCTACTGCTGAGACTGTTGGCCCTTAGAGGACCCTGGTGTATAGTTCTGATTCCCTTTCAAAGGGGGTCTCTATCGAGTAGAGTTTCGATTCTAAGACTGATCCCGTGATTCCTGTCTACCTCGAGTATCCTCTACCACTAGTGCTATCTCCACTACCTGTCTGAAGGTGGTAGGTAAGGCCATCCAAACTAGACCCTGAAGTGAGAAATTCAAACCCATGATAAAGAAGTATACCCGTAGTTTCTCATTCTTCATGTATTCCATATAAGGAAGGAGCTCGAGAAACCTTCTCTCATACTGAGCCACTGTAAGACCTCTTTGGTAAAGAGAATGGAACTCCTCCATCTATTTCTGTCGAAAATGCTTTGACAAGTACCTCTCTCGAAATGTTCCTAGGAATGATTTCCATGTGAGGGTATCCATCCTCACTCCACCTATGATCTCCTCTTGATGCCACCAATTGGAGGCATCCCCTCTCAACTGATGAACTACTAGGCATGCCTTTAGATTACTCCCATAGGGTCATAATCCAAAGCACCGCTGTAGGATGTGCAACCATGCCTCTGCTACTGTCCCCTCAATGGAACCCATAAATAATGGTGGCCCAAGTCGAATCAATTCCCTGATATCATCTCCTATATGTCTAAGAGGTCTATCAAGTGGGGATCTTCTCTGGTGTATTGAATCACCTTCATGCTCATCCAACCCCTCTAACTATCTCGATGGGGGACTCTTAGTCCTCTCTCTGACTCTGGGCCCACCTCCTTCGGGTCCCTCTAATTCCACTAATAGAATCTGCTGAACTGGCTGAACCACAGTTACTACTCTCTACTGAACTACACCGATCAAAGTTTGAAGTGCATCTATAATGTCCTGCTTCAGGTTTTGTGGTGGTGGAGGTGGAGGTGGTGGTGGTGGAGGTGGTCCATCCCCCTATCCTGCTCTACCACCTCTCACCCTATGACCTCTGCCTCGTGGGTTGCTTCGAGTAACAAGAGGCATCCTACACAATTTAATATTTAGTTTTAAATTTCAGAAGCATAATGGTTTAAGGTTCCTAGTGTTGAAACCATGCTCTAATACCAAAATGTCATGCCCAAACTATGAGGGCAAAAACACACAAATATCTTTTTTTAATAGTAATTAATAATTAAAATGATCTAGATATGATAAGGTTATGACCACAGATAATGAAGAGGTTCTCTCCAATAAAACATAAATCACAAATCTTGAGAGGGAAGTTCTTATGTTAAATTAATATGCTCTTTATAAAATTGACATCGACACTCAGTGTTAGATTTAGGTTATTACAATATAAAGAGATTAATTGATTGCCAAAACAAACCGCACTTAGATTTTAACTAAACAAAACTACTGACATAATCTAACTAAATTGATAACAATATTCTACTAAATTTGAACTAATCCCTAACTTCCTTATAATAATCTAAGCACTAATAACAAAATTTAACCTTTCAATACTTTATTTAATTTGAGACGAACTAAAACAATTTTATAACAATTAACTAACAACTAGCTAATTTAATATTAAACTAACTAAATCTAATTTTGATCTAACCACATACAAAATAATTGACTAATACTTTAAATAAAACTTAACTCTAACACATACTAATCTAACACAACTTTAAAACTTGATTAAAAATTAAAACTAACTAACTAAAAACTATTAACAAGAACATAAAATAAAAACTAACAAACATATCATAACTAAACTTAACACTAATACTAACAACTAATACTAATTAAACAAACTAAACTACAATTTAAAAAACATAAATATTAAATTATACTAATTTAAAACTAAAATGCTAACTCTAAGATAACTTACAATTTAAATTAATCCAACTAACACTAAAACTTGACATACTAAATTTAATCTAACTTAAAAATTTAAATTAACTAACACAATCTCCTAACACCTATACTAACTTTCTCTCATCCTATCCTAACCTCTAACTCTACGCATTCCCAAGTGCTGGTATAGAGTACAACGCTCTGCCCAAAGGAAACGAGCACAGGCCAATGTGTAAGGAAGGTCAAAATTGCAAGGAAAGAAAAAATATAAAACATATCCATATTTTTTGCCATGGACAGCGATAGATAAGGAAGGATAGGGTGGTGACATCTCCCTATGGGGTGGCAAACTGACTTGCTAAAACATAATAATAAAATGACCTTCTTTTTGTCTTCAGATGTGATGCCCAAGGAGAAGGGCAGTCTAAACAAAAATAGCCATAAGAAATTTGATAAAGCCCTCCCAAAAGAAAAAGAGGATGTGCGTGCTTAACAAGGGGATGAAGATGGGATGTGGTGATAGGTGACATCACCCTCCCATCAACACCATTGACTTGCCAACCAAACTTATTTCAAAAAAAAAACTTTTTTTAATGCAATACAAAGGTGACACCCAAGGGAAAAAGGTGGAGCATTTGCTATCTAAAGTTTTATAGGTATGAGTTAGGATATTTAGGATATTTTTATAATGTTAAAAGTCTATTTTGAATTCTTTTACACCTATTAAAAAAAATTGATTAAATTATATTTATATTATTCAAACAGAATATCAAAGGAATCTTCAAGAGATTCTCTATTGCCCAACATCACTTAATTGTTTCCCCCATACAAAAGACAGAGAGGTTTTACTCTCTTAAAACAATTTTTTTTTTTTTGAAAATTTATCTAAGTATAGAATTACAAGCAATGCATGTATTTTTTGTTTGGTCTAAATTTTCGAAGTATAAAATTTTTAAGTAATATATTACCAAGAGGGGATTAATTTTTTTTCTTTTCAAAGCAAATCTATAAGGAATTGTTACAACTTAATATACCAAGAATTTGAATTATCCATTAAATCAATAATGCAAGAATTGTTTGATTCAAATATTCTTGCAAACTGAATCTACATCCATGATCATAATTTTTGTTTTCAACATATATGAAAACTTGAAATTTTGTCAAATTGAACATCATCATTATTTCCATCCTATTTTCTGATATGCGTCCATCTAATTTAAAATTTCGATTGAATCACATGAAAAACAATTATACTCAACACCAATTTTATTGGCAAACCTGATTCAAAGGCTCAGTTGAGAAAGAATTAGAAAGAAAACCCGGCTTCGTTGCCATTACAAAAAAGTTTGAAATATAATTTACATAGGATTTCAATCGTCAATTACAACAATTTAATTGAATTTTCTTCATGACCCTCATCAAGGGATTCATAACAATTTCTGCATCATATTTCTAGAACCATGGAGGGAACAAAATTCTGATCAGGTGACAACAAGCATGACCAAGAACAATTCAACCATGCATATTCACACAAGGTTATCACTATATGATTCACAATGAATCAACACTAGGGAAAGGTGGATTCTTCCAACCAGGAGAAGTAAAGCACAACACCAAATAGATGCCCAATTGGGCCTATAAACGAAGAACTTCCATTCTTTCATTTCAACATACCATAATCATACAAGGTTTGTGCTGACAGGAAGGGGCCCATAACACCCTACCCTTTCTCCCTCTTCTCATCCTGAGAAGAGACTCTACACTGGTTGGAGTCTGACTGAACAGACCTTTCCTAAAATTGGTCACTTCTACCCTATCCAAGGGTGAGTAATATCAAAACTCCCATTCAAGAAAATCTCAAATTTTCCAACATAAACATAAAAAAAAAACCATGCAAAATAACATGGTTTTCAAATCTTCCCAACATACCCACAAACATACAAACATTCAAGCAACAACAAGGTAGCATAAGCATGAAACAAGAATGAAATTTGAACAAAGGAGATGATAATTCCAACCTTCACAAAGAGGTAATAGCAATGAACAAGTTTGAGTAGAGCTTTCCCCTTCCTTGCTCCAATCTTCCAAGACTCCTCTCTAAATGTAGAGATTGGGTAACAACCTCCACTAGTCCAAGAAGGGCCTCTAAATAAGCCTCAAACTCAACCACCAAAAGGATCAATAACTTCTCCCACCCACTTACAATTCTAGAAACTCCTAACTCAACCCACACCATTGTTAAACACTAAGTGGAGATGGGGTGATGAAACTCATGGTAGCCATAGTCAATTTTCGCATAAAAGCAAAAAGAGACTTTTTGAGTGGCCTCAAAAGTCAATAAAAGGGGATTAGGGGTTGGAAAAGACCCCCAACCCATACCCATACCCCTTGGGTATAAATATTTCATGTTCTAAAGCCTTAGGGATAGGTTTAGAGCCAAACAAAAGTTAGGAATGAAATAGGTCCATCTAACAACTCTATCAATGCAGATTAAGCACTAATTCGGATTAAGGGTGACTAAACTCAATTAAGAACCAAATTAGCAAACTAATACTAACTTAAACCAACTTGGGTCCAAAGGTTATACAACTAACCCTAATCAGCGCACTGAAGAACATAAACAATTTACGAGTGTCAAGTGACACTAAAAGAACATAGTTATGAACACTAACATTCACTAAACACAGAAAGATACATACATACATCTCACAATACAATACTAGAATTACGAACAACAAGGTTTCCAAAATTAGCACATAGAGATCAGTTCTGTTCCTCTGTCGGTTGCCTTGGCTAAAATATCTGCACACTCATTGCACACATCAGTAGTCCCAAAAATCACATGTACATATGTATGTCTACGTATCATAAATTCACATAAATTGAAACATACATCAATCAGGGTTTCTTGCATCCTACTTATATCCTTAACAATAAAGATTCCAAAATCAATTTGTTAATCCTACATTTTACTTAATTCATCAACATACATATACCTAAAACCTTAAATGACGAATATTAAATATTTGAAAATAACATCACACAACATGAAATAATATAATATGTTCCAAGCATCAAATAATGTCTCGACATCTCGAGTCATGAGTATCAAAATGATAAGGTAACATCTAAGGCTACGAAGAGTCAGGGTGAGGCCTCACATCCTTCCCCACAAGGCATGAACTTCCTCCTAGATTTCATCAAAAGATAAGGGTATAGAGATCGCATCCATGCTACATCCTCCAACAAAATCATGACCTCATCATAACATTCCTGCTAGACCCTAACTTGGTCCAGCTCTCGACCTTGAGGAGCTAGCATCTATCGGGCAATAATATGGATAGTCTCTAGCACTAACTGGCCGACCAACTCCACCTGTAGCCTCAATATCTATAGCTTGATGCCTGGGCTGGTAGTTGTCAACTGCTGTAAAAAATCTGTGGCACCTACCCATGCCTCCCACTATCAGCTCTAAAAAAGCCCCTCTTTGACCATTGGATGACTATCCCTGTGGACACTCTCTAGTTATATGACCCATGCCACCACACGCATAGCATGGCTCTCGGGTATATGATCGTGTATCCTATGATCCTGACTGCTGTGGGAATCCTAATCTGCTAGACCCACTGTATCCACCCCTGGAAGACTGCTGAGGCTACACTGACTGTGACTGTGGGGTATGTACTTTCTGATCTTGTTGTAACTGCCACTACTTGGGCTTGGAGCCCTAGTAACCCTGTGAGAATTGTTGCTACTGCTGCTGAGATTGTTGGCCCTTAGAGGACCCTAGTGTATAGTTATGATTCCCTTTCCAAGGGGGTCTCTGTCGAGTAGAGTTTTGGTTCTGAGACCAATCCCATGATTCTTGTCTACCCTGAGTATCCTCTGCCACTAGTGCTATCTCCACTACCTATCTGAAGGTGGTAGGGAAGGCCATCTGAACTAGACCCTAAAGTGAGAAATACAAACTCATGATAAAGCGATGTACCCGTAGTTTCTCATTCTTCATGTATTCCACATAAGGAAGGAGCTTGAGAAACCTGCTCTCATATTGAGGCATTGTAAGACCTCTCTGGTAAAGAGAATGGAACTCCTCTATCTATTTCTGTCAAAAATTCTCTGACAAGTACCTCTCTCAAAATGTTCCTAGGAATGATTCCCATGTGAGGGTATCCATCCTCACTCCACCTATGATCTCCTCTTGATGCCACCAATTGGAGGCATCCCCTCTCAACTGATGAACTTTTAGGCATGCCTTTAGATTACTCCCATAGGGTCATAATCCAAAGCACCACTATAGACTCTGCAACCATGCCTCTGCTACTATCCCCTCAGTGGAACCCATAAATAATGGTGGCCCAAGTCGAATCAATTCCCTGATATCATCTCCTATATGTCTAGGAGGTCTATCAAGTGGGGGTCTTCTCTGGTGTATTGACTCACCTTCATGCTCATCCTGCCCCTCTAACTATCTTGGAAGGGGACTCCTAGTCCTCTCTCTAACTTTGGGCCAGCCTCCTCCGGGTCCCTTTGCTTCCACTACTGGAATCTACTGAACTGGCTGAACCACAGGTACTACTCTCTGCTGAACTACACTGATCAAAGTCTGAAGTGCATCTATAATGTCCTAGTTTGAGTTCGATGGTGGTGGAGGTGGACCATCCCCCTGTCCCGTTCTACCACCTCTCACCCTACGATCTCTGCCTCGTGGGTTGCTTCGAGTAACAGGAGGCATCCTACACAATTTAATGTTTAGTTTTAAATTTCAGCAGCATAATGGTTTAAGGTTCCTAGTGTTGAAACCATGCTCTAATACCAAAATGTCATGCCCAAACTATGAGGGCAAAAAAACACAAATATCTTTTTTTAATAGTAATTAATAATTAAAATGGTCTAGATATGATAAGGTTATGACCACAGATAACGAAGAGGAACTTCTCTCCAATACAACTTAAGTTAAAAATCTTGAGAGGGATGTTCTTATGTTAAATTAATATGCTCGTTATAAAATTAACATCGACACTCAGTGTTAGATTTAGGTTATTACAATATAAAGAGATTAATTGATTACCAAAACAACCTGCACTTAGATTTTAACTAAACAAAACTACTAACATAATCTAACAAAATTGATAACAAGATTCTACTAAATTTGAACTAATCCCTAACTTCCTTATAACAATCTAAGCACTAATAACAAAATTTAACCTTTCAATACTTTATTTAATTTGAGATGAACTAAAACAATTTTATAACAATTAACTAACAACTAGCTAATTTAATATTAAACTAACTAAATCTAATTTTGATCTAACCACATACAAAATAATTGACTAATAATTTAAATAAAACTTAACTCTAACACATACTAATCTAACACAACTTTAAAACTTGATTAAAAATTAAAACTAACTAATTAAAAACTATTAACAAGAACATAAAATAAAAACTAACAAACATATCATAACTAAACTTAACACTAATACTAACAACTAATACTAATTAAACAAACTAAACTACAATTTAAAAAACTTAAATATTAAATTATACTAATTTAAAACTAAAATGCTAACTCTAAGATAACTTACAATTTAAATTAATCCAACTAACACTAAAACTTGACATACTAAATTTAATCTAACTTAAAAATTTAAATTAACTAACACAATCTCCTAACACCTATACTAACTTTCTCCCATCCTATCCTAACCTCTAACACTATGCATTCCCAAGCGCTGGTATAGGGTACAATGCTCTGCCCGAAGGAAACGACCGCAGGCCAAGGTGTAAGGAAGGTCAAAATTGCAAGGAAAGAAAAAATCATAAAACATATTCATATTCTTTGCCATGGACAGCAATGGATAAGGAAGGACAGGGTGGTAACGTCACCCTATGGGGTGGCAAACTAACTTGCTAAAACATAATAATAAAACCACCTTCTCTCTGTCTTCAGATGTGATGCCCAAGGAGAAGGGCAGTTTAAACAAAAATAGCCATAAGAAATTTGATAAAGCCCTCCCAAAAGCAAAAGAGGATGTGCTCTCTTAACAAGGGGATGAAGATGGGATGTGGTGATAGGTGATGTGACCCTCCCATCAACACCATTGGCTTTCCAACCAAACTTATTTTTAAAAAAAACCTTTTTTTAATGCAATACAAAGGTGATGCCCAAGGGAAAAAGGTGAAGCATTTACCATCTAAAGTTTTATATGTATGATTTAGGATATTTAGGATATTTTTATAATGTCAAAAGTGTATTTTGAATTCTTTTACACCCATTAAAAAAAATTGATTAAATTATATTTATATTATTCAAACAGAATATCAAAGGAATCTTCAAGAGATTCTCTATTGCCCAACATCACTTAATTGTTTCCCCCATACAAAAGACATAGAGATTTTACTCTCTTAAAAAAAAAAAAAATTTTGAAAATTTATATAAGTATAGAATTACAAGCAATGAATGTATTTTTTTTTTGGTCTAAATTTTCTAGGTATAAAATTTTTAAGTAATATATTACGAAGAGGGGATTAAATTTTTTTCTTTTCAAAGCAAATCTATAAGGACTTGTTACAACTTAATATACCAAGAATTTGAATTATCCGTTAAATCAATAATGCAAGAATTGTTTGATTCAAATATTCATGCAAACTGAATCTACATCCATGATCATAATTTTCATTTTCAACATATATGAAAACTTGAAATTTTGCCAAATTGAACATCATCATTATTTCCATCCTATTTTCTGATATGCATCCATCTAATTTAAAATTTTGATTGAATCACATGAAAAACAATTATACTCAACACCAATTTTATTGACAAACCTGATTCAAAGGCTTAGCCGGAAAAGAATCAGGAAGAAAACCCGACTTTGTTTCCATTACAACAAAGTTTGAAATACAATTTACATAGGATTTCAATCCTGAATTACAACAATTCAATTGAATTTTCTTCATGGCCCTCATCAAGGGATTCATAACAATTTCTGCATCATATTTCTAGAACCATGGAGGGAACTAAATTTTGATCAGGTGACAACAAGCATGACCAAGAACAATTCAACCATGCATATTCACACAATGTTATCACTATATGATTGACAATGAATCAACACTAGGGAAAGGTGGATTCTTCCAACCTAGAGAAGTCAAGCACAACACCAAATAGATGCCCAATCAGAGCTATAAACCAAGAACTTATGTTCTTCCATTTCAACATACCATAATCATACAAGGTTTGTGCTGACAGGTAGGGGCCCATAACACCCTACCCTTTCTCCCTCTTCTCATCCTGAGAAGAGACTCTACACTGGGTGGAGTCCGACTAAACAGACCTTTCGCAAAATTGGTCACTTCTGCCCAATCCAAGGGTGAGTAATACCAAAACTCCCTTGCAAGAAAATCTCAAAATTTCCAACATAAACATAAAAATAAATCATCCAAAATAACATGGTTTTCAAATCTTCCCAACATACCCACAAACATACAAACATTCAAACAACAACAAGGTAGCATAAGCATGAAACAAGAATGAAATATGAACAAGGGAGATGAGAATTCCAACCTTCACAAAGAGGTAATGGCAATGAACAAGTTTGAGTAGAGCTTTCCCCTTCCTTGCTCCAATCTTCCAAGACTCCTCTCTAAATGTAGAGATTGGGTAACAACCTCCACTAGTCCAAGAAGGGCCTCTAAATAAGCCTCAAACTCAACCACCAAAAAGATCAATAACTTCTCCCACCCACTTACAATTCTAAAAATCCTAACTCAACCCACGCCATGGTTAAACACTAAGTGGAGATGGGGTGATGAAACTCATGGTAGCCATAGTCAAGTTTCATACAAAAGCAAAGAGACTTTTTGAGTGGCCTCAAAAGTCAATAAAAGGAGCTTACGGGTTGGAAAAGACCCCCAACCCATAACCATACCCCTTGGGTATAAATATTTCATGTTTTAAAGCCTTAGGAATAGGTTTAGAGCCAAACAAAAGTTAGGAATAAAATAGGTCCATCTAACAACTCTATCAATGCAGATTAAGCACTAATTCGGATTAAGGGTGGCTAAAATTGATTAAGAACCAAATTAACAAACTAACACTAACTTAAACCAACTTGGGTCCGAAGGTTATACAACTAACCCTAATCAGTGCACCGAAGAACATAAACAATTTACGAGTGTCAAGCAACACTAAAAGAACATAGTTATGAACACTAACATTCACTGAACATAGAAAAATACATACATACATCTCACAATACAATACTAGAATTACAAACAACAAGGTTTCCAAAATTAGCACATAGAGATCAGTTATGTTCCTCCATCGGTTGCCTTGGCTAAAATATCTGCACACTCATTGCACACATCAGTAGTCCCAAAAATCACATGTACATATGTATGTATATGTATCATAAATTCACATAAATTGAAACATACATCAATCAAGGTTTCTTGCATCCTACTTATATCCTTAACCATAAAGATTCCAAAATCAATGTGTTAATCCTACATTCTACTTAGTTCATCAACATACATATACCTAAAACCTTAAATGACGAACATTAAATATCTGAAAATAACATCACACAACATGAAATAATATAATATGTTCTAAGCATCAGCTAATGTCTCGACATCTCGAGTTGTGAGTATCAAAATGATAAGGTAACATCTAAGGCTAGGAAGGGTCGGGGTGAGGCCTCACATGTTGATAAACATACATTTATATGTGTATTCAATTGAAAGACAGACATTGATTTCAAAACAGTGAAAAGGGGTTGTTGCTCTAGTGGTTGTTGTTGCAATTTGTAATAGAGTTCTTACACTTAATAAAGAAGACAAGTTAAAAGGAGTTGTTTTTCCTCCCTATGAAAAAATCAAAAAGCTTTTGACGGTTTTCCACTTGTCACAAAAGTATGTGTTTCTTGTTCTATGGGTTGTTATCTTTCCATCTAAAATTTTCTCTAAACTCTATTATTGATACAATATTTTATGTTTTATAAATGTAAATTAAATATCTCACCACCTCCCCCTCTTAGAATTTCCATGACTTCCAATAGGTTCTTATCTCATTATATAGGCAAGAGGGTGAGGTTTTCCTATCATGATTTTTTTTCCTATCCTGATATTTGTAGTTTAGATCTAAAAGTCATTCATAGCCATGAGTAATGAATTAGACAGAATTATCAAAACTAATTTTTAACAATTCAATTTGATTCAATTTATTTTACATTTTTCCTGTTTCCTCATTTTCATATACTAGAATTAAATTTCCATTAAAATTCTCGTGCATCTTAATCTATGAATTTTGGGTGATATTTCATTGTTCCTGTACTCCTACAATCAACATGGCATGGGATTTCTATAGCTACTAGAAAAATTTTTGCAATAATTTGAGCTTTCAAGTATTGTTATGCATCTTAGCCTATGAGTAAGTGGGAGGATTCATTTGGTTGCAAAGAGTGGAACTGTCCAATAGGCATCTGGAAGAACCACACCTCAAGATTTTTTTAAGGCAATCTCATGCATTTCAAACTTAGGCAATATATTTTCCAAGCCTTTCTCACCCAATGGATGCACTTTTGACTTGGACCTTAAAATTCTTCTTAGCTCCCTACCAATTATGATTAACATAACAATTAATGGAATTCATTCTTCTAAGCTCCCTAGGATAAAGAACATGTGTATTTCCTTCCTTCAGTTCTTCATGTGTCGGGACTGCTTGAATACAATGCTCTTCTTGAAGATCACACAAATTGCAAATGAATTAGTTGGGATTCTACATCATCACCTTTGCAACTATAATTCTTTTCTTGACTGTATTCTTTTCAAGATTATCGTCATTAAATCACATTACTCCCACTAGTTTGGAGGGAAAAAAAATAAGAAGATAGATTATTTCCCAGGAATTACTTGGTCATTTAGCCCAACTCCTTAATAAAAAAATCCTTAAACAATGTGGTAAGAAGTACATAGTAGTCTCATTCTGATCCATTAGCAACAATGTTTGTGGTAGTATAAATGACATATCCAAAAGAGGGGTAGCGACAGTTGATCTAGCACTACCAATAGCAGGACCATTAGGGGATAAGGGTAGCAGTGTTGCATCATTGTTTATATTTTAGTGTACTTCAGTCATGGTGTAATATCTGGGACATCTTCCTTATATGCAATCTTCATGTGTGTGTGTGTGTGTGTGTGTGGGCGCGCACATGGGCGCGTGCACGTGTGTGTTTTAAGAGATTGAATGGGATGATTCCTCCTTCCATTTGTTTTTCACCCATCTTAGACTTCTCCATCTTTCTATGAGTCTATATTGGAAAACTTCCATTTTAAACCAAAATTTAATTTAGTAACAACCAATTTGATGGAAGCATACCTGATTTTTTTGGTGATCTTTCTTTGCTAAAGATGTTGTTTATTAAGGAAAAAAAAATTAAGTGAGACCAATACCCTTCATTTCTTTAACTTTCTCCACTCATTTTATTGGATGGTTATCCAATTGTTTCAATGAAATCATCTTTGCTCTCAATTTCCGCACAATGATGGTAGAGAAGATAATTGTTACCTTGTGGAGAAGTTCAATAGAAACTTGAAAATGTTTAGGGTTTTATTTATGATAAGAGAATTTAATTATGGAGTATTCTTTTTCAAACGTTTTGAATTAAATTTAATGCATAATGATTTACAATAGTCCAATTTTTATGAAAACATTTAATACATCTAATACAATGTTTTTTATGTTGAAGTATTCAATTTCTAAGGTACACAAACTCAAGTGCATTTAGTCAGTCGTTCGTTCAAGATTAATCATTATTAACTTGTTATATCTTTTACAAAAGTTTCAAAAAAAGTTTCAAATTTATTTCTATTCATTATAGAACCTGTTTATGTCATGAATTAATAGATAGATAATTTTATCAAATCAAAATATTATGTTCCTATTTATTTTATGTTTTTGAAAATGTTTAGTGTAGAACAATTTAAACTAGAATTTACAAAGATTATGGTGTAGTGAAAATAATTATAGCTAACAAGAAACTTGAACCAAAATTAAGCTGGTTAGCAAGAGACTATACATTTTATTTTAAATGGTGCCTCTTTTTACTGAAAATATTTCCTTTAAGGAAATAATAATTTTCTTTTTTCTAATGATTCCTTGAGTGTGTTTGAGAATATAGGATGAACTATATACATAATTAAAATCCAACAAGGAAATACTTAATATGAACTCTAAATGAAAAATATAATGATATAGTTCCTGATTGAGTAGAAAACTCATGCAAAATTACAATTAACTAGATCTATAGTATTTTTGTAGGTAAGTGATGGCCATTGGTGGCAAAAATATGGTCTAAAGATGACAAGAGATAGTTCATGGTCGAATGGAGCCATTTATGGAGCAAATTGATTTCTCTTGCCTAATTACCATGCATAGTTCATTCTTTAGCCCATCTAGTCTTTGCTAATCACTCAAGTATTGTCAATCTTGGGGCATTTGCATTTAAGTGAATTTATACAAAATAGTCTATAAGGCATAATTATAAAAAAAAAAAAAAAAAAAAATTGTATACTTGGACAATAAGCTAAAACATTTTCTTAGGAAATAGATATATAGATTATTTAATTATAGTTATAGACAAAAAATTATTTATTTATAATTTGTTTAGTATCTAAGTTTGAGATGTATTTATTATATGTGAATTGATATATGTGAAAGAGCTAAAATATAAAATGACACAATTTATTGACTCAAATTTTCTAGATACATTTGGATACATATAGACTTGATAGTAAAATGATACTGAATGTTTCACATTGATATGTGAACAATTTTATAGAGCCTCATTTTCCCTTACAAAAACTATTTATCGGAATAACTTCCCAACAACTATATATCTAATTCATTTATTTATTTAAACTAAACTTAGAAACTGACCTAATTTAATGTAATAAATCAAACATTCCCCCTTTATTACATTAACCCAATAGGAGTGAAATTTGTAAAGGTTTCAACCAGAAACTTTGATGAAGCTAATTTCACCAATTTTCTTCATTTGATCCTTTGATGAAATGCTTCACCAATATTCTCTTATTGAAGTACATTTTCTATCTACAACTTAAGATTGCAAACCCTAAAGTTGTCCTCTAAAGTAGATTTCATATCTCAACTTCAGATTGTAAATCTTGAAGTTGTCCTCATAATAGCATTGTTTCCACCTCCCTTGCACAATGAGACATACTTCCTCCAAAATTTCACATCTTCTTAGAGTGTGTCTAATGCCTCCTTTGGTGTTGCACATGAGATGCCTTTCCTCTGAAAGTCTACATCTCCTCTGAGTGTGTCTAACGCCTCGACAAGTGCCATAGAAACAATCAGCACTAATATGTCTACACATAGAAATCTTTCCTTCAAAAGTTGACATCTCCTCTAAGTGTCTCTAATGCCATTCTTCAAATCTTGGCCCTCCTCACTCCATAGAAGGAAATCACACAGCCAAGCCCCCTCTTTTCTTCAGGGACACAAATCTATCAAGTCCCTTCTTCTCTTTAGGGATGAATCTACCAAGCCCCATCTTTATAGGGACAAATATTTGCTTCCCATGCGATAATCATCTCTAAGCGAGAAGCTAGCTCGAGATGTTAAAAGTCCTCCAACCTCCATTGCCTCCAAGCTCCTATCTTCAATAAAACAATTGTAGAAGATATCAACTACAAAATTTAGGGTTTGGTCATCCAAAATCCATTAAAAGAACTCTTCTCCCCATTGATCAACACACTTTGATACCAAATGAAAGAGTTAAAATATAAAATGACTCAATTTACTGACTCAAATTTTCTGGATACATTTGGATACCTACAGACTTGATATTGAATGTTTCACATTGATATGTGAACAACTTTATATAGCCTCATTTTCCCTTACAAAAACTACCAATAGGAATAACTTCCCAACAACTGTATATCTAATTAATCTATTTATTTAAACTAAACTTAGAAACACACCTAATATAATGTAATAAATCCAATAATATGTAGACTATTTAGATTAGTTATTTCTCATTATATTATATTTTAAATATTACTTTTTATATTTAATTATTATATATAGTGCTTTCATTTTGAATAACCCTCGCATTTCATCATTACGATTATTTTAAAAAGGGTATATAAGTTGACTCCAATCAAGATTTCCATCATATAATGGATAATGTATGAACAATATACAATATTAAATTTGTAATACTATGTTTCATTTTACTATAGATACAAATTTTAATTATTTTATTATAGAGAAAAATATTTTTAATTGAATTATTTTTCATCCAAATAACTATTCTAATGACTCATACATCACTTTTTTAATAGAAGATGGGACTATAGCTCAAGAGAGCTCTTATTATTGTTAACTAACATGCTATCCATGGTATTCTTATGGTCACTATACCGTCACTTCCAATGCATGTTAGACCATTCACCCCAAGTGTATTTCAGAGGTTGACATGAGAAAATTTTGAATTCATCATCATATATTGCTAGATGTTCCCTTGTACTTAAATGGGGGATGAAACTTTTTGATCGACATCACAAATCATAAGCAATGCCAAGTGTTCTTAGTTTGACACCTTTTGGTAGACTTCCAATTGGAAAAACTTATAGAAAAAATAAAAGGATTAGTTGAAATGCATGTTTATTCAATTGAACATTATGCATGTTAGGTGCGATATGATATTCCATCATATTAAAATTTACAATGAGATTCATGACTAAAGAATACACTATTCTCTACAGCTTGATTAAAATCTAAGGATAACTAGTTTAAGGAAACTAAATATTCTATAAGTTTAAACAAACATACATCATTTATTGTAAATTAAGTTCAGAGTAACTTGTGTTTGGGATTGATAGTTGAGTTGAAAAGGGATGGTTCAGTTTCATGATTGTTTTATGGGATAATAGAGTTTGATGATTAATTTTATTATAAATTATGTAATGTATTTTTAAGTATTTTGAGATAAATTTAGATGTGTATGAATTTTATTTGATGTATGCATTAATTTAGTATGTGATAAAATTTATAACTGCCAATTTATTTATTTCATTTAAGTTTCTAAAGACATATTGTATAATTTATGTTTTAAAAGATGATTATATTTTCTTTGGTCAAATATCTTCGACTAACTAGATTAATAACAACCAATGATATTAAAAACATCTTGTATATCTATTATGATAATCATATGATGTTGCACTCAATTCTTTATTTTTATTTTAAAAATTAAACTATATTAGAATAAGGTTTCACAAATATCACATGTGAAATGATTGCATATTAAGCCATTCAACCTAATTCCTATTAAAAAAGAATAAATTAAAACTACATCACAATGATTTTAAAACACACACACACACACACACACACACACACATATAACAATAAGTTTTCACAAATATCACATGTGAATTGATTGCATATTAACCATTCAACCTAATTCCTAATAAACAAGAATAAATTAAAACTACATTGCAACAATTTTAAAACAAATATACATACATATATGTATGTATATGTATGTACACACACACATTTGTTTGTTTTAAAATCATTGCGATATAGTTTTAATTTATTCTTATTTATTAGGAATTAAGATATGTATATATACATATATATGTAGGTACACACACACACACACACACACACACATATATATCTTTGTGTGTGTGTGTATGTATACATACATACATACATACATACATACATATATATATATACATATATATATATATATATATATATATATATATACTTGTTATAAAAGTGGTCAGTGAATGATGGAATGTATATACAAATTCATCATTAAATTTGGTGAGTCAAAAGGAAAGAGGAAGAGTTTGCAGCACGGTAGAGGCTTAGGATGTAGCAGTATAGTTTTTTTATATGCATTGATTAAATCAAACACCAATTTAATAAACCCCATTGACTTAGGGCCTATTTGGCAACAAGAATACAAGCGGAATAGGCATATGTAAATTCTTAAAATTTTGAATTCTTCATTTGGAAGCACCAAATTGAAATTGGAATACGAAGTAAAATAAGAATATGTATTCAAATTTTGGCCCAAAAATGGGGTTTTGCAATTCCACCCAAATAGGTGTTATTGAAATACTTATTCCTATTCCACTTTTATTTATTTTAGAAAACATAAATTTTGGAGTCTGCGATTCCCCATCAAATATTGGCTGAACCAAACAGAGAATAGGAATACATAGCCCCATTTTCTATTCCAAAATAGCTATTCCTATTCCCGCAGCCAAGCGGACCCTTAATGTATGCCCCAAAACCATTAAATAACACATGCAGTTAATGGAAAGCTGACAAGTCATTGGATGCAGTTGTAATCTTGTCTTTCTGCGGAGGCATATCTAAGGAAGATTCATTATATCTTCTGTACAAATAACATTGATGAGGGTTTATAGACATCAATATTCTCCATCCCGCGGTTTCTTATTTTGGAAGAGTGATGGCTTGTGTTTATACCTCGTGTCTTCTGGTTCTGGTTCTGCTGCTGTTAGTTCCTTCATATGAATCAAAAACTGATAATCAAAACAATGATGTTCAATCTGCCTTCGCCGACGCATCCAATCGCAAATACTGCGAGTGGATCCTGTCTCAGGGTGCAGAAGCGTCAAAAAAAAAAAGGCTCTACAGATATGACAGTTTAACCCGGCCAGCTGGGTAGTTAGAATGATCAGGAAACTTTGCCCTGAGCACTTTATATTACGGCGAATATAATAACTGCGGACCAGGGGCAGATACTTCACAGAGAGTCACATTGGCTGGCTATCCTTTGATGACCATCTCGGATGCTCAAAATTTCACCATGAGTTCCCTCATGACCGGCAACACGTGAATAACAAATGATCCAGTGCTCTACGATACAGGCTTACGTTAAGTCCGAGTAGCAACCTCCGCCAGATCGGCGCTCTGAAAAAAAGTTACTTAATACGTTTTTCTTTTCTTTTCATTTGTTGTCCAAAACTAAGTCTAAATATATCTATATCATGCTTGCATATTTAAGGATGCTGCTATTTTTTCATAAAATCTAAAATATCATGAATTTTTTTTAAAATTTCAGCATTTGATTTTCATGATTTACATAGTTTGTAGTCGAAAACAACAATTTTTTTGGAAAAAAATCACTACGTTTTGAATTCTAAAAAAAAATGTAAAAATTTGACTTTCTTTTATCTTTAGTGCATTTGACTTGGAGATTAGACGGTGCCCATCTTTAAGGGGTGCAGTAGTTATCTTGATATTAAACGATAATTTTTTTTACTGATATGGAAACTTTGGTCATAATACTTTTTGAAAAATAGCAAAATATTTGGTGATATAATTTTAACTTTACCATTCCATATAGACAAAATACTTATATTTTGTATGGATTGTCATATGTTTTAAGTAGAATTCCTCCATTTTATATATCATTGTAGATGGGTTATTTAGTATGTTGGAGTACCCAATGAAGGAGAAAACATGTTGAATATGAAGACCATCTAGTGTTTCACTCTAGATATAGTTGGTAATGTCAGTTCTTACTTCTTTATTTTGCTAATGTCAACCATTTCCTTCTACATCATAAGTTTTTTTTTCAAAAAATTTAATAGTAGTAGCCCATGACATGGTGAGTGGGAGTTACTTCCAACTACCTAATGTTACATGTACTATCAGTACATTTTTTCAATCTTGGTTGTTCCAAGGAAACCCATTGCAATTGTCAAAACATGCTACAATGTACATAGGGACATTTGGTGGCTTACAACCTAGTCTGTAAACAATGTAAATAATCATAGCAAGAGTTCCATTGGCAAGTCCTGCCTCTCTCAATATGTTCATTTTAAAGATCATACATTTCCCTTTGCAAAGGATTACATGTTTTTGTAGTTGTTTATCAATTGATATATTATTGTTTCTTTTCATCAAATTGTTGGTTTACTTGTTGCAATTGAAAATTTCATATCTTCAACATCCTTCTACTGTGTAGCCTTACTTAATCAATAGTATAGAAGATATGTTTAGAGTTGTTGAATTCTAGAATATCAATTTTTATAAGGTGTATGTATGTGTGGGTGATTAGGAGTTTTCAATTTCCTTGTGTCTAGTTCCATCATCTCTTATATTTTGCAATGGTTGACATAACTCTACTTGTGTTCAACTTCCATCTACTTTTCAAAATATTATTTGTAAAGTAGCAATTGTTTTAAATTGGTCCCACAACAACTTGGCATTTGAGTGTGACGTGTCAATAAATTCCTCCATGATAGGTAGTGTACTAGATCACTGAACAATATTATCAATACTTCATGAAGATGTATGTGTAATTAATGAGGGAAGGCCTTATGCAATTGACTATCTATTTTCTGGAGTATCATCATTGGTCCTATGAAGCAAGCTCATTTCATCAATAAGGATGTCTCTAGTGTTTTTAAATTTGTGTTGGGATGTTCTTAACACCTGACTTTGTTATTGTTATGTTTCACTAATAAGGATTCATAACATTAAATGTATTGTTGATGCACGTATGTTGAATGCAGAACCCCTTACAGGCGCTAGTATAACTAACTATACCTTTTGCTGGGATTAGTATTTTTTAGTTCTTCTTTAATGCAAGAAATCAAATGGAGTTTCCTTGTACCTATTGCTTCTTGAACATTAATATGTAGTGGTTAATGGGAGCAATACTTACTATGATCAGTACTTATCTAACGTGTCAACTTTTGTTAAAGCTTGATTCTATGGTTTCATTATAGTTGTACATTTTCTTGTTGTTTATAAATTATGTAGCAATTTCATATAAATGTTGTGGAATTGTAATATAGACCCATTCATTGCTCATAGCAAACTCTCAATTTCAAATTATAACAAACAAAGGTTTAGTGTCATGTTTATTAAGACTTTCATCTCCAACATTAGCTCCTACTCATTTATGTCTGTTGACTTGCTTGTGTTATTAGCCATTTTATTTTTCTGTTTATTATTTTCTTCTTAATTAGAGGTTATTTCCTAATCAATAAGGAGATTAATCTTTCATACATTATCCTCACCTACATTCATTTGTCTCTAATTAGTGATTATTAATTATTTTGTGAGACAAGTCTCTATTTATATACTATCAAGATATTTATATAATTGCATTTCTCTCAAAAAAAAAAGGGTTTAAATTGTTTTGAATTAGGTTCTAGGATGTTGTCAAGCTTAGGGTAAGCATGGGAAATGCTCTCTCTCTCTCTCTCTCTCTCTCTCTCTCTCTCTCTCTCTCTCTCTCTCTCTCTCTCTCTCTCTCTCTCTCTCCCATCCCTTGTAATTTGTAGTGTACGAATAAGAAATTGCATATTTAAAAATTGTTATTGTTTCTATCTCTAGAGGATGGTCCATGGAAGAATGTAGACAATAAGGATGAACTTTCTTAATCTCCAATGATCAAATAATTAAATAAAGAATTTTTCATCCATCTGCGAGCTAGTTGGAGTTAACCTAAATAGAAGAGCTAAAAAAAATTATTACTAAACTTAAGGAAATCCAATGTCGTGATCTTTTTCAAAACTTTGTAAATTTATATTCGTTAGAGGGCGAAATTAGTATTGAGACTCTATATTAATGATTTAATAACTTGGACATTAAATAACTACATTATTCTTATTATGTGATTAGGTATATGGGGGTAAGTGCACAAAGTTATGGTACCAAAAGGGGGGTATAAGATGCCACTTTTTTGTTGAAATTAGCAATTGTTGAACGTTGACGAGAATTTGAAGATAGTTATACTACAATTTTCATGATATGACTAAAACAAAAGTTGTATTCCTTTGAATCTTTTTCTAAGATATGCACTAATTTGTTTTGAAAATAGTGGAGATTAAGGTCCTCAAAAAAGGAAGCCAGTAGAGATTTGTACTATTTTTTGATTAAAAATGTAACATAGTGCAAAGTGTGGTCCCCCTAAAATGTTAAAAAAAAAATCTTTAATTACTCCTTTTAGAAGTTAGCTACACCATAAAGTTTATCCCTAAACTTTTGGGTAATATTATAATGTAAATATTTTTTATGAATTTTGCAAGTGAACACATCCCATAAGTATGAAATATCTATGTGCCACCCCTACAAATCATTGAGAAAAAATCAAAAATCAAAAATTAACTTTTTTTAAAGTGTATAGAATGGAGTCTAGTTTCTAAAAAACTAACTTCTTGTAAAATTGGACAAAGGAACTAAAATGTAACCCCCAAATAGAACACATTGTCTTTAGAGAGAAAATGGACATACCTTGAAAAAACATTATGGTTGAAAGGCTTAAAATAATATAAATTCAAAATAAATTAAATGGTTACATAGCTAACATATAGATCTATAATATCATGTAACCTAATTTTATCCATATTCAAGTAGGATGCAACCAAATGAAGAGTACACAAGAAAAAACATCCAATTTTGGTATGCTTGCTAGAAATCACATTTGAGACTAGTACAAAACTATCAAACCTTTGGGTTGGGTCTCGAATGAAAATCCAAGCCTTAGGCTTGGTGATTTTGAGCATTATGAAGTGCATACACACTATAGCAAGTATGTGCTACTGGGGACATTTTACATATCCAAAATAGAGGGAGGGTGGTAGAGAAGGTGATATGAAGAGAGAGGCAACAAATGAATAGTATAAAGAGACAGAGACAGAGGATATGATTGAGATAAACAAATTGTGTGTGTGTGTATGTGTGTGTGTGAGTGAGTGAGAGAGGGGGGGGATATTCCATGTATATAGGAATGAGTGGATAGGATGGAGAGCTTGAGGGGATAGGAAGAGAGATCGAGGGGATATGATGGAGAAAAAGAGAGTAGGTGATAGGAAGAGAACTTGAGGGGGTAGGATGGAGAGCATGAGGGGATACACTATAGAGAAAGAGAGAAGAGGATAGGATGAGAGAGAGGGGATATAATGTAGAGAGAAAGGAGTACGAAGAACGAGGGTATATGATGGAGAAAGAGAGTTAAGGATAGGAAGAGGGAGAGAGGATCAATTGGAAAGAGAGAGAAGGGGGGATAGTATGGAGAGAGTGAGATAGAGTGAGAGAATGATTCATAGAGAAAGAGTGAGAGGGGATATGATAAAGAGAAAGTGGGGGATAGGGGGGAGAGGGGATATGATAGAGTGAGGTAGTGATTAATTTGTGTGTGTGTGTGTGTGTGTGTGTGTGAGAGAGAGAGAGAGAGAGAGGGGGGGGTGTAGGAAGAAGGAGAGGGGATAGTATATGGAGAAAGTGAGATAGAGTTTTCAAGAGTGATTGATGGAGAGAAAGGAGGTGTGTGTGTGTGTGTGTGTGTGTGTGTGTGAGGGATAGGATGCAAAGAAGGGGTACAAAGGGAGGGGGGGGGGGGGGGGGGGAGAGAGAGAGAGAGAGAGAGAGAGAGAGAGAGAGAGAGAGAGAGAGAGAGAGAGAGAGAGAGAGAGAGAGAGAGGATAGGATGGAAAGAGTAGGAGAGAGAATGATTGGTGGATAAAGGGGGATATCAATTGAGAGAGACTGACAGAGAGAGGGGGGGAGGGTGTGTGTATTGGGGATAGGATGCAAATTGAAAGGGTGCCAAGAGAGAGAGAGTGATTGATGGAGAGAAAGATAGAGTGATTAATGGAGAGGAGAGAGTAAGAGAGTAGGGGATAAGAATGAGATATGAAGAGGGAGAAGGATAGATATGATGGAGAGAGAGTAAGAGTGAGAGAGAATGATATTGGATGGAGAGAGAAGGGGGTAGGAAGACCTATAGGGGATAGGATAGAAAGGAAGGGACAAAAATGGTGTATTTACATAACATGATTGTGTTATAGTGTGATCACATTATAACATGATTGTGCTACCCAAATACACACAAAAAATGCTCAAATAACAATGTGACTATTGAGACAAGTCCACATTGTCCATTTTGCAATCTTTTATGTTATATTTTTATGACATAAATGTGGTTTTCATGGTATTGGAAGAAACAAAAGACAATTATTAGTGTTGGAAGTACCAAAATCAATTATTTTCTACACTATTTCATCTATTAATCAACATTTCATTTTATTGGATGTTAGTCGACCACTTTTTAAGTATATATTATGATTATAGAGACAAATTGTATTATGTTTTGGCAAGTTGTAATATTGTAGTTTATCCCTTAATTTTTGGGTATTTTTTAATGTGTATTTTTTTTTATGAATTTTGCAAGTGAACACATCCCAAAAATGTGAAATATCTATGTGCTCCCCTTGCAAATCATTTAGAACGAATAAAAAATCAAAATTTTTTTTTTTTAAGTGTGTAGAATGGATGCTAGTTTCTAACTTATTTCAAAATTAGAAAAAGGAACTAAAATGTAATCGTCAAATACTACACATTAGTTTTAGAGAGAAAATGGACATACATTGAAAAAAACTTATAGTTGAAAGGCTTAAAATAGTCTAAACTCAAAATAAATTATATGATTGTAAAGTTAACACATAGATCTACAATAACGTGTAACCCAATTTTATCGATATTCAAGCATGATCAAACAAGATGGAGAGAACACAAGAAAAAACATTTATATTCTATATGCTTGATGGAAATCATGCTTGAGACTAGTATGAAACTATCAAACCTTTGGGTTGGATCTCCAACACAAATCCAAGCATTAGGTTTGCTGATTTTGAATGTATTATGAGGCATGTACATGCTATAGCACATACACACTACTGAGGACATTTTACATAGCCAAAAGAGGAGGAGGGAAGTAGAGAATGTGATAGGAAGAGAGAGGTCACAAATGAATAGTATAAAGAGACATATAGAGAGGATATGATGAAGAGGAAAAAATAGAGAGAGAGAGAGAGAGAGAGAGAGAGAGAGAGAGAGAGAGAGAGAGGAAATATAGGATGGTGAGAGATAGAGATGGAAAGAGATAGTGGATGGGATGCATAGAGAGAGAGAGAGAGGAGGTAAGAATGGAGATAGGAGGAAAGAGATTTTGGGTTAGATGTCTAGATAAGAAGATAAAGAGTGGATAAGATGTAGAGAGAGCTTGACTAATAGATGAAGAGATAGAGTATAGGATGATGGATATAGGAAGAAAAATATAGGAAAGGATGGGATGGAGAGTGATCTAGTAAGGGATATGGATATAGAGAGCGGATGAGAAATATCTAGTAGGTGAGAGAGAGAGAGAGAGAGAGAGAGAGAGAGAGAGAGAGAGAGAGAGAGAGAGAGGGGGGGGGGGGGGGGGGGATATTCCATGTCGATAGGAAGGAGTGGATAGGATGGAGCAATCGAGGGGATAGGAAGAGATATTAAGGGGATATGGTGGAGAAAAATAGAGTAGGGGATTGGAAGAGATCTCAAGGGCATAGAATGGAGAGCACGAGGGCATAAAATGTGGAGGAAGATAGTAGGGGATAGGAGGAGAGAGAGGGGATATGATAGAGAGAGAAGGGAGTAGGAAGAAAGAGAGGATATGATGGAGAGAAAGATAGGATAAGTTGGAAAGAGAGAGAAGGGGGGATAGAATGGAGAGCGTGAGATAGAGTGAGAGAGTGATTAATTGAGAGAGAAACAAGAAATATTATAGAGAGAAAGTAGGAGATAGGGAGAGAGGGAATAGGATAGATTGAGAGAGTGATTGATGTGTGTGTGTGTGTGTGTGTGTGTGTGTAAGAGAGAGAGAGAGAGAGAGAGAGAGAGAGAGAGAGAGAGAGAGAATGATATAGGATGGAGAAAGAAGGGGGTAAGAAAACCTATAGGGGAGAGAAGGGTGTATGCACAAAGATGGGGGACCAAAAATTTGGCACTTTTTGACTTGCCCCATTTTGCACCATATTTCATATGTGCTATGGTTTGGGTTTGTTGTAAATAATCAAGACTAACAAGGTTACTGAGAGGGGAGGGGTGAATCAGTAACTCTAAAACCTTAAATTAATTCTGCATAATAACATATTCACCATCCATCTAATCTAATGTATGCATGAAAAGATATACATATATGAACACATTGATTTGGTGACCCAAAAACCTTCCAATTAGAAAGTAAAACTGGGTGGGGATGATGCCCACAAAACTTCAATACTGCAGTATAAAGTTGGCCTGTTAAGGCTTACAATGATCACTTCTGATGATCTGCCCTGTTAGGAGCAAGTAGGATTGCTAGATCCACCTTGTTAGAGGATTTACAAACATACAATGAAGTATGCACTCTATTAGGAGATTTACAAAAGACTGCTAAGTCTACCCTGTTAAAGGATTTACAAACTAATTCACCTGTTAGAATGAAGCAGTGGATCTAGTTACAACTAATTGCTGATAAGATCCTTTATGCTCTGATCACCTGATGTGATAGATATAACTTTTTTGCACCAATGTTGACCTTGCTGTATTCCTCTATTCTGCTGCTGATTTGCTTTTTCTCTTCTGAAAAATATTGCAAAATAAAATCCCATCCAATTTCCTATGTATCTAAAAATGATATAATACATCACATATATACCATTCCAATATTTACTTAAGAAGGTCGGCCAAACACAGGTGAAAAAAACATTACTGAGTCAGCCAAATGGTAGAAAACTTGGGTTCCTCAAACTGACTCGATGACCTTCTAATACTTGACATCCACTACAATACACCGCATCGTCATGCACTCGGTAAGAGTAGAGGCATGGTTCATACTAACCATTGTAAGTAGCTTGAAACTCAGTAACCATTGGTGACTCAATGAATATTGTGTCACTCGGTAAAAACTGAATCCATTGATAACCTTCTTCACTTGGTAAACATTGATTCCTTCATTTACCTTGTTTACTCAGTAAACACTAAGTTCTTAATTTACCTTGATCACTTGGTAAACACTAAGTTCTTCGTTTACCTTGATCACTCGGTAAACACTAAGTTCTTCATTTACCTTGATCACTCAATAAACACTAAGTTCTTCGTTTACCTTGATCGCTCGGTAAACACTAAGTTCTTCATTTACCTTGATCACTCGATAAACATTGCGAAGCTCGGTGACCACTAACTGCTTGGAGAACACTGTTCTTCTCGGTAACCACTATGAACTTGGAAAACACTGTTGAATTGCCCATATGATCAGTTTCCAAACTAATGCTTAGTATGAGCTCGGTAAGCATTCAGAATCAAATAAGTGTTGTAACTAATGACAAATATATCATAATTCCAACAGGGTTGTCCAAGCTACAGGCTTGGGAAATGCCCTACATAACATGTACGTACTATAGCATGTATGTGTTATAGTTTTGTTCTAATTAACCTCATATACCAAATAAATGAGATTAAGGAATAGAAAATCTATTTTCTTTCATAGAATTATAGCACTAAAAAGACTTTATTAATGTGGATAGTAGCTCTAGAGTACAAAAAAAAATCATTTATGAATTTAACTAATGAATAATACAAGATAGTGAAATAAGATACATGTAAAAAGATGCTTTTAATAAAAATAATCAATTTAAAAAAAAATTATATCATTTCTCTCAACATGTGAATATACTACCTAGTAAATGAAAAATATAATTGGTATGCAAATTGTTTCATTATAACTATGTAAAGTTTATAAAATCATAATATTTATATTTTCAAAAGCTAAAAACAAGCATATCAATAAATTATAATAGAACATTTTTTCACATTTATATTTACACATAGATTCCATTGAAAAAATAAAAATTATGAATAATTTATATAAGGAACTTAATAGAGTTTCATATGGTTAGATGTTAAAGGAGAATAATTTAGTAGATAAAGAGCAATAATCTAGACTATAAAGATTAAGTTCATCTAAATAGAAAAAATGTGCACTTGGACCGAAATAATGTGTGTGTGTGTGTGTGTGTGTGTGTGTGTGTGTGTGTGTGTGTGTGTGTGTGTGTGTGTGTGTGTGTGTGTGTGTGTGTGTGAGAGAGAGAGAGAGAGAATTACATTTCATTATGTACAATGCTCAATGTAAATGGAATTTAGAAACTATCTACAATAAAATTAAGAGAGTATTTCTAAATTCTAATTCAATGTTATATTTGATTATACTATTGTAAATAAAGTTAAAAATATTAAAATATTGAGCTATTGAGCTATATCTATTATGTACTTACCTTATAGTGACTCTTTGGTTGGCAGAGTAATAGAAAGAACAATACAAGATGCAAAATTCTAAGATTCGCAAAGAAAGAATAAAGATGAGTCTAATAAGTCATTAAAAAGGAAACAATATCATAGTGTACCAAAATCAAAATTGGGATTATTTGACTCTAATATTTCTATTATGAAAGCATAGTATATTAAAAAGAAATTGAGAGAGAATGTAGCTCTTTTTTGAAATGCAATAGTTGGTGATTAGTTAATAAGGTTAAGGTTTGGTTGAGTGGAAACAATATCATAAATATTTCTTATAGAATTTATTACATTTATTAATATAATTTAATGTCACATAATTCAATTAAATATTTATCATTAGAACAGGAATAAAATTTACATTTTGCACCAAAACATACATTGCTATATTCAACTATTAAATTTTGAAATTTTTTATTCTATCGTAATACTTTCAACTCATTTTAAAAATTTGTGAAGAATTAATGATAATCTAGAAATAAATTAAAATTAATTTATATATATTATACATTAATAAAAAAACAATATAGACTTATATAGTGGGTATGCGCTATAGGGCATATGCGCTATATAAAATTGGTAAAAAAACACCTAAGGCTGCATTTTCCTCTTATTTGGTTTGGTAAAACTTTGTGAAGAGTTCCATTGTTGCCCTTTACAGTGTGTATGTGCTTTGTGTTGTCCATTTCAGCACCAAATCATTGCAAAATACATGGAAGATCTCGATCTCATGCAAGAGGTAAGTGATTGAAGCAATTTTCTTATTCAATTTTAATTTTATTCAAAATTTAAGTTAGATTGTATTATGTTTTGAAAATAATTTTTTTAATCTATTAGGGTGGAATAATTTGGAAGGAAATAGTCCTCCCCAAAATAATGCACTAAACCCTCCTCAAAACAATCCCAAAAGCCCTCTGAATGAAGAAAATGAACCCCAACTACCTCCACCAATTCAAAGATCTCCTCCTAGTGCATGTCAAAATTTATTAAATCAAATTGAAAATAAAAAAAATGAATTAGAAGCATTGATTAAAAGTTTAAAAAATTCAAATCAATCAAATCCTCAAAGGGCACAACTTGTTGAATCTCTTGAATCTATTTTGACCCATATAGGCTCAATTTGTGGGAAACTACATATATGTCATAACAAGAGAGAAGAAAAAAAGATTATTATGCAAACATATTGTCATACAAGGATTTAAAAAAAAAAAAAATTCAAAAGATGACATATGTGCATTGTTCAAAAAACTAGGTCAAGGTAATACAATCCAAACTACAACCAAGAGATTCCCAATTCATTGGTGCATTGATGAATATATAAAAAATAATAATTATAGGACCGATGGTGGATGGTATATAATGTCTCTCCCTATAACAATCATGAGGTTCCTATTTCTTTCTTAATGAAACTCTATTGTGAGTTCATCCTTGGGGAGTTCCATAATTATTTTGATTTTCTAGAGTCTCAAGGTATAGGTTGTGGGTCTTCATTTGAAAGGTCAGGGGAACATCATGACCCTAATGCACCTAGGGCACTAATTGGCAAGCGAGATGTACATCATGTTAGTATTCCTTTTGTTGTGAAGGAACATGTAGACGCAGACACCCTAGGCACAATCAATGCTTTGACTCAAACATAGTGCACCTTGAAAACACCTAGGTTCGGCATGCACATAATCATTCTCACTACTTGATGAGTGAATATGATGTATCCTAGTGTTTATCCAACCAACTAGAGCTAACAAAGCTATCAAACTGGTCCTATGTTGAATAGATTGAAAGATGCACCATTTAGAAACTTCTATTGCTTAATAATTCAAGTTTTTCCACCAATTGAAATGTGTTTTCCAAAATCAAATCTTTTAGAGTATAAAAAAATAGATCTAGAAAAACTTACACCATGGGAACACCTTCCTTTCGAACTTGATGGAACTCACATACCCTTCATGAGGTTTGAGATATCACGCTTAAAAAATCATTGTCCTAATTGACTTAGTGCACCTTAGGAATACCTAGGTCCAGTCTACATGGAAGTGTTCTTGATGCTCGATGAGTAAAATGAGATGTCCCCTAGCTTTTTCCTAGAAAACCAAAGCTAAGAGAGTTGACATAATGGTCTCACAATGGATGAATTGAAAGATGAACCATTTAGCAACTTTCTAGTATGCAAAAATGCAAGTTTTTTTGTCAAGTGCAACATGATCACCAAAACCAAACCATCTAGAGTATTAAAAAAATGGAGCTAAATTCACTTAGGCCTTAGGAACACTTTCATTCTACACTTGATGCAAATTTTATATGGGTGATCACACAATAGTGGGTGACACTTTTTGACCAATTTTGACATTGAAATCAACATTTTTGAAACAAACCTCACATTCAAGTGACTATATCTCTAAAACTATGAATAATTTGAAGATGACATGAACTAGTGATTTCTAAGACTCTTTTCTTACTTTGTAATCATGTTTTTAAATTTTATTTTTTTTAATATTTAAGTCAAATTTTTCTTCTCCTTCGAAAAGTGGTACATATGAGAAATCAAATTTTTTAAAGAGTGACAGTCTGCTTGACAAGAATAACTTTTTTTTTTCTAGAAATGATAATGTGTTAATTCTTTCTATGTTGGATTTGTAACATCAATATCTAGAGGATGCATTTGGTTTGATTTTATTTGGTTGAATTTTGTATAGTTTATGAAGTTTTAAAGTGACATCAATCGTAATTCAAACATAAGTTCATTTTATCAAGGATAACTTGAACTCAATATATCATAAATCAATTTTTCCTTTTTTAAAAGAAATTTATCTTAGTACATATTTCCTACATATAATTTTTTTTTAAATTAACCTAATTTACATTTTTCCTTGAAGTATCGAAGTCAGTTGATGTTCAATCATTAATAAACCTATGATGAGTTAAACTCATTTTTGAAATTCTAAATGAATATAATACCTATTAAAATTATAGTTGTTGGAAAGCTTGCTATGAGAAGCACAATTTGACATTTATTGATTTACAGTAGGAGATCATTTGATCCCAAATTTGAGGGTCGAAACACCATTTTTTTCTTTTTTTCTAACAAAATAGCAAAGTTTTTTGAAAAAATATGTTCGTGCGAACATAGGTTCATACGAATATTTATTTTTTAAAATGGAAATTTTACAATGAAAACAATAACTTTTGTATGTTCATGTGAACATTTATAGCACTTATGTTCACATGAATGTGCCTATTTATATTTAATTATGTTTGCACGAACATAAATGCAAGGAATATTCATGAAAACATTTTCTTAATGTTCATGCAAACAACTTAAAATTGGAAAATGGAAATTTCCATTTATTTTTATTTTTTTTTGTGCCACAAAAGTGGTACCTAGTATTGTGGGATCAAGGCATCTTGGGAACACCTAGGTCCAGCATGCGCAAAAGCATTCTGAATGCCTAGTGATCAAAAGAAGATGCCATATAGTATTTACCTTGCCAATCAGATGATCATCTTTCCAAAAGGGAAGCCAAAGGTGGAAAGTTTTTTGTGATCATCACTAACTGGGTTTTGAAAAGGGCTTGAGAATGTGGGTAACATTATAGAAATGGGTAATTTTCCTTAAAGACTTCATTATTTTGTGTTAGATGTTGTTAGCAAATATTATATTCAAGGTGTTACAACTTGGTTTGAGTGTGGGAAGTGTTGGAACATATAAGATTGAAGATGCACTAGTTTAACAAGGGTTTAATGAGGGTTTAAGGTGCAATAATGGGGTGTGGGCTATTTTTTCCACACACTATCAAGTTTGGAACAATAGGGTATGGGCCAAAAAAACCATTAAATAAATTTTATGATATTTCAATTAATCTTCAAATAAATTTTGTAACTATTAAATAACTATTAAATTAGACATTAACAATCAATTGATAAGTAGGAGGCATTTTCCACAAAAAGTCAAATCATGATATGACTATCAGGATTCGACTGTGTAGATATTTTACTCAAACTCATTAAACCCGCACTTCATAAGTAGTGTTTCACAAAAAATTATCTCATGAAAATGAGTGGAAAACTTAACACGCAATGGATCTAGGTGATTCTCACAGAGGTGAAACACTAGGAGTTCTCAAGAGGGCACCTATCCTAGTACTACTCCATCTTGAGTGTGCTTAACTATGAAGTTTCCTACATAGTTAAACCTACTCTTTTTGTAACCCCATTTGCAAAACCTTCACGTAATTTTGTGTCTTATTTACCATTCATTATTAAGTGGATTTCTAATGAATTCTTAATAAGACACAACACTTGGTGATGGATTTGCAAATGGGGTTCCAAGTAGAGTGGGTTAAGTATGCTCAAGCTAAAGTAGTATTGGGATGGGTGACCTCCCATGAATTTTTGGTGCTTCATCTCTATGAGCATCACCTAGATCCATTGGGTGTTAAGTGTTCCATTCATTCTCATAAGAGATACTTTTTGTATACCACTACTCATTAAATGTGGGGTCAATGAGTTTGACAAAAACGTGTACACAATTGAATCTCGATAGCCATATCACAATTTTATTCAACTCTTTATATTAATGTTATTAATGTCTATTTACAACTTCACTCTGAATGACACCAATAGGAAAGAGATGAGGAGATAAAACCTGTGGTTTTGACCAAATAAATATATGTTTAATATCAATATTACATCAAATTCTTTTATAATTACATTCAATCGAATGAACTAGCTAGAACTTCTCTACACTATATTATCTCAAGTATTGCCTCATAGTCTGACTCATCAACCTTCTACAGAGTCATATTATGTGGTTTTCCTCCATTTTTGATCATGTGGACATTTGATGCAACAATAAAGTTTGAATAATGAAGAATCATATTGTGTGTCTCCCAATCCTTGAATAACCACAACCTAGGGTTCCTCATACCATAATGTCTAAGCCATGTACCAGTTACAACCACTGCTCCTACAAGATATTTTAAACCTTCACCATATATAATGGAGTGATCCAATTTCATTTTTTCCTCAACATAAAGACACAAATAATAATATGCCCCTTCTTCATTTTCTTTAGGTGTAATAACATCAAAACCATGTCTTGCAATGATAAAAAAAATCATTTTTCCATTAAGTAACCAAAATGGTTAGCTTAAAGTGCTAAAGTACATATTAGTTATAAACTTGGATATTTTATCTGGTTGAACCAAATCAAACAAGTGATCAAAATCAATTGATGATTCCATCTCCACCATTTGAAGTGTTGTTGGGGGATGATAAGAGTCCATTGGGATCAACACCTGAGTTTTTCCATTTGTCAATCCATTGTGTTGACTCGCATCTATCGCAATACTCATCTGAACATGATGGACAAAAGCATGCCATATATCATGCATGGATACTCCATGAACCTACTTCAAAACTTCTAAAAGAGTGTAGCTCACTTGATCCTATAACTATATGAAATTCTTCATATGGGACAACGTTAGTTTCATTTATCAACCAAAAAAATCTATGCACCATAGGCTCACCTTGATTACCTAGACCCATTGTAGTGTTACACCACTTGATGATACTTGTCGCATCTAAAAATGTTGCTCTATCTTTGTAGTTTAATTCTTCATGAGTGAAGGTTCTTTCATACATGCATGTGCACCATCATACTCTCCCTTTACATGACTAGCCTCTACAAAATTCCACATGTACATATTACCTATCATCTTATGCATCTTGTTAAGCCAATAAAACATTTGAGCATTCTTAATTTGAGATGCACAATTGTCTGACCGTATGATGTGTCAACAATATGATATGCCCTTATTAGCCAAATCAACATAGAATAATTGAAAGAAACCATGTACAAACTCAATAGAATGAGATTAGTCATCACTAGTATAAAATGACACTTCATCAATATCTTCCTTTCCTCCTCTGTACTCATAGGTGGATGCATGAATGTTATATGAACAAATATGGAAACTTTTTGAGAAGTATAATACTTATCTTGTACTTCATTTTGCATTTGTAGTGTGTAGTTCCCCCTAAAATCAACAACTAAAACAATGGTATCAAGTGGAAACATGTCCTTGCACAACTTGATTTGTAAATCCAACCATCAAGCCCTATGTGTATGTCTTGCATACTCGTAAATATATTTTTCATGAAAAATGTTTATGAACCGATACACTGGAATCTTCTCAATAATTAAATTACATCTTTTATCCCTTTTTCCATCTTTTAGAGCATACATCACAGTCAAATATTTTTTTAAATCTACCAATTGAGTCCCCATTGCATTTTCACTCCCCATATGTTGACAAACTAGTAAACGTTGCAAACCACCATAAATTATGCATGTCCCATTCAAGCATGACAACTTGTAAAATTATTGACCATCCACTCTTTCTTATAGAGTGATTGATATGAATTCCCTCGAAGATTTAGGTGGTTCAATCATGTTACAATCTTGGAAAATATTATTAGAAAGAAAAAAACACATATATGTGTCCATAAATATCAAAATGGTCAAAAAATTCTATATGTACTCTACAAAAACAAGTAGTGCACATGTGATTTATCTTCATAGAAAAAGGTTTTCCCATTTAAAACAATATGTCAACTAATATTAATTTGAGGATACATACCTTTGAATTTTACAAAAAATTATGTTTTGGTTGTATCAATTTTTTTTTGGATGTGGATCATGGATTTCACTACCAATTCTTTTTGATTGCAATAACTCTTTGATTAGGAGAAACTCATGTGTTATTTTTCCAAAAGCCTTCAATCAGTGATTTCAAAGCTTCACCAACTTCTTTACCATTTTGGGCTAGTCTACCAAAAAATTCCCATAACACATTCTTATTTGGATCTTCAACTCTTTCATGCCTTCCAATAGCTCTCATTAGAGACTTTCTACTAATTTTTAATGTTTTTCTTGTCTTTCTAATCAGCCAAGATTTCTTCATTTTGGTGCTTACAATTGTTGATGTAACTATGTGTCTTGTGGTATTACTATCTTTGGTTTGTGACGTAGAGCCCACTTTCTCATATGCATTCATTAGATTCTTTACAATATTTTTTTCACTTGACTCATCCATTGTTCTTAGCACAAGAATCTTCATTATGGGCCTAAATTTCAGATTTCTCAATATTTCAACAAATAATTGACATTTACTTAACATATTTAAATATTCAAAAAATAATCTCCAAATTCAATTCACTTTTCCTTGACAAGTATACCTAGAGATCTTGTCAAGCATTTCTTTCACAATATTAGTATCCATATCAATCAAATATTTGGGCTTTCTATAATGAATTGTACGAGGTGATATAAACTCTTTAGTAGGTACAACATTAGGAACATCAATAATATTAGAGCTGAATTGCATACCTTCAACTGAAGATGTTGTACCTTGACAATAAGATGTGAAAGGTGGATTCTCACCAACTTCGGATGTTAATGGTGTTTCTTCAACATGACATGATGAAGTGTGTACACTACCTGATGTAGACAATGATGTATCTTCAACATAATTTGATGGTGTGACTCCAATATTGGATGATATTGACCCTCCAACATTGGATGATGGTGTCCCTTCAACTTGCAAACTCATAGAAGATGTACCAAAATCTTCACCACAGAATTATCTTCTTAAGCACAAGAGCCTCATCTGTTCTCTTTTTTCTTTCTAATAGTAATTCTCTTTTACTTATTTTAATGATTCATGTTCCTCATTCAAAGGAAATTCTTCATTTAAGGATTGAAATTTTATTTGTTCATGAATTGCTCTCATTCTTTCCCTTTTTTTCAACAAATCATTCTCATACTCTTCAAGCATTAGAATTTTTTCTCTTTTCCTTGGCATGATGTTGAATTCTACATATCAAAATATTAAAATATAGAAATTAAAATTACACCAAATCTTGTAATATATCAAATTATAATTAAAATCTATTGCAATAGGAAAAATCATAATAGAAAAGGCTCCTTATTCATATTTCTAATTTAAAATTTTTTTTAAAAAAAATTACCTCAAAATTGCCAAATTCAATGATTAATCCTTGACGTTCCCACTTCAATGTGGAATGATATGTAAACTAATGTTGCAATTTGATATAATAATCTCTTAAGTGGCCTTCAAAACTATGAAAAACATAAATGTGATGAATATAAGTAGACTTTAGATAGTGATACCAAAATTGTGGACCTTCTTCAATTGTTTATGGGCTTAAAAGCATTTTTTTTGCTTTTATATAGTGTGTATGCACTATAGCACACACACACTATTTAGTGCATATACAAAATAGTGTGTATGCACTATAGTGCATAAGGGCAATGAGGTACATTGAACAATCCCATTCCTAAGGGTTGGATTTCCCTTGGATATCCAGCCCAAAGTCTTGGACATATCAAACAAATTTGAGATGTCATTCCAACAAGTATACACAAAAAAATGTATATTTGGTTGTTGGGCATCCATAAGGTTTTCTTATGGTTATATAATGAGACAATGTGGTTAGATGAGATTATGCATCTCTTTTTTTTCTATCTAACCATGTAATTTTTTTTAAATTAAGATCATTTTAAGTCTTTCATCCTTAATTTGTTTTCAATGCATGTCCCTTTTCTATCAAAATGCTTTTCTCTCTTTCATCATTTCTCATAATAAGTTATATTTTTAGAAAGTAGGCTCAATTTTATACAATTATTTTTTTTTAAATTGATTTTTGATAAGTCTTCAATGATTTTATTTGGAGATGACTCCACTTTTAAAATTCATAATAAATCAAATATAAATTTTTAAAATTACCAAAAAAATATGGAATAAACTATTTAGTGTTACCTAAGTTTTGACTAGAGCGATTAAGAATTTCAAAAGAAAATTTAAGATTTTAGGGGGAGCACATAGGTAACACTATGTTATAAATTTACTCAAAAAGTAGGATCACTTTTTGTGCTACCCCTTTTTGAGGAACTAAAAGTTTGCCATTTAACATACATGTTAGTAATTTAGAGGACTAAAATTTTTTTTGGTCATATCTTCAAAATTTTAGAGCCACTATCTTCAATTTCTTGTTGAAGTTCAAATTTGTCTAATTTCACAAAAAAAGTGGCAACTTATACCTCGTTTTTGGTACCCCATCTTTCTACAAAAATGTGTGTTTGCATAATGTGATCGTGCTATAGTGTAATCAAACTATAACGTGATTGTGTTATGTAAATACACAAAAAATTATCAATGTTGAGGTAGGCCCACATTGTCCATTTTGTAGTATGTCCTATTGTGTTTTTACAATAAAAATGTGGGTTTCATGGTATTGTAAGTCACAAAAGACTATTCTTTGTGTTGGAAGTACCACAATCAACCATTTTCTACACTATTTCAACTATTAATCAACATTGCAATATATTTAAAGTTTGTGGACTACTTTATAAATGTATATTGTAATTATAGAGATAAATTATAATATGATTCGACAATTTTTAATATATTATATTAATAGATATCATTGTAATTCATATGTTTTCATGATTCAATGTTCAAAAGTTTCTAATCCATATCTTTGAATGATTTGACATATAGACATAATCATCATGCCAAGGAAGAAACCACAAATTTAAATATTGTAAGAGTAGAAAAGGGATTTGGCAATTGAAATGGAAAAAATGAGAATATTGCATGAATGAAAATATGGATTTGGAAGATGAACAAGATCCACCAAGAGAAAGAAACAAAGATATAGAATTGGATTTAGACAAAGAGAATGAATGTGACTCCTACAGTCAACAAGACAATTGAATTGTGAAGGTATGTCATCTTCCAATATTGGAGTCAGATTGTCATCTCATGTTAAACAAACACCATGTTCTATGTTGGAGGATGTGCATACTCCATCATGTCATGATGAAGGCACAACATCAATATACCACCTAGGTGATATTCCACCCATCGTATCTTATTGCCAAGTCACATCATCTTTGGTTGAAGGTACACAACTCATGCACAATTATTTTGATGTTCAAAATGTTGAGACCACTAAAGACATTAGAATACCTTCTACAATTTGTGTTAAAAAGCCAAGATATTTGATTGATATTGATACTAATATTTTTCAATCAATGCTTGATAAGATCCCAAATCCTACTTGTCAAAGAAAAGTTAATTGTATGTGGAGATTATTCTTTGAAGAATTAAATGTGATAGGAAGACGTCAATTATTTTTTGAAATGATGAGGAATTTGGAATTTAGGCCCATCATGAAGATTCTTGGGTTAAGAAAAATGGATGAGTCAAATGAAAAAAATATTGTAAAAATTATAATGAGTGCATACAACAAAGTGGGTTCTAAGTCACACAACAAAGATAGTAATATCACAAGATACATACTTATATCAACAATAGTAAGCAGTCAAATGAAGAAATCTTGACTCATTAGAAGTACAAGAAAAATAATGTAACTAGGGAGAGATAGTCTAATGAGGGCCATCGGAAGGCAAGAAAGAGTGCAAGATCCAACGAAAAATAATTTACAGACATTTAGTAGTAGACTATCATAGAAGGATAAAGAAATTAGTGAAGCTTTCAAAACATTGATTGTTGTTTTTGGAAGAATAACACACATGTTTCACCTAATCAAAGAGATGTGGTAAGGAAGATTGGTAGTAAAAACTGCAATCCGCATGCAAAACATTTTTTGGATTGAACTCAGACACAATTGTTTGTAAAATTTAATGGTATGTATCCTCAAATTAAAATTAGTCAAAGATATTTTGAAATGGGTAAAAAACAAATTGTAAGAATAAAGATTCTAATTTTCTAACCATTTTTATGTGAAGAATAACACACACAAAAAATTTGTTGTTGTAGGGCTCATACTTATTTTTTCAACCATTTTAATTTTTTTAGGCATATACATGTGTTTTTGCATTCTAACTTTGTTATGCAAGAGTGTAACATAAATGAGCCACCTAGATCTTCAAGATAATTAATTTCTACCATTCTATGTGAAAGAGGGGATGGTAGATTATTTGATAAGTTTTCATGCTTGGATGGTACATGCCTCGATTGTGGTGGTTTGTAACATTTATCAACTTGTCAACATATGGATAGTACACATGCAATTGGCAATCAAATAGTAGATTTTGGAAAATATAAGGCCGTGATACACACTCTAAAAGATGGGAAAGAAGGTACGAAAGATATAATTTAGTGATTGAAAAGATTCTAATGTATGAGTTCATGAAGATATTTCATGAAAAATCATTTATGAGTATGTAAGGCATACACATAGGGCACGATGGTTGGATTTACAATTCAACACTAGTACATTTAAGATCAAATTTTGACCTTTATTTTTTATCTTTATTTTTGACCTAGCTCTTAAAATGCTTGATGAATAATTTTTTTTTCATTTTTATGATCGAGTTGGTCAAAATTTTGACCAACTCAGGTTCACATAACTCATTTTTATGCTCGAGTTGGTTGAAATTTCAACCAACTTGGGTTCACATAACAAAAAAGGAAAAAAGTTATCGTCATTTTGCTGCCGGCTGAAGGAGGGTTTGTCTAGATGTGCGCCATGCGTAGGAGCTCTTTGAGGTGAGGTAAGTCCATGTCATTACCTCTGGTAGCATATACATTGTTTTTTAAAGTGATAGGCTGCATCGTTCAGTAAAACCCTCAATATTTTCATACTTTGGAGATATTCAATTTAGAACACACCAATATCATAACAGTGTTATTACATTTGTCCAAGTTGTTCAATAATGCATTTCTTTTTCAAAGACATCTTTTCATAAAGTAGTGGATTGTAAGTGCATATATTGAACAATTACAAGAGTGTAGTCAATGGTGTTTTGATTTCTCCAAGCTTAAGCTTCTCTAACAATTATCAATGATTATCCTAACATCACCTTGTATAAATCTGGCCAATACAAATTGCCTGCACTTAGTGCAAAAAGTATCATTGGTATCCCAATTTTTTGTAGCATGTTTGTTAGTCCAACATGAAATTTTGTCTAGTATGGTTTTGTACCCCTTAAACTTGTTCCAAAGTGCATCAACCTATCTTCTAGATTAGATTGTGACATATTTTATATATGTTGCCAAAGATCCATTATAGTTATCAGTGTAGAGTTCTATTAACAATTCATGATTAAATAAATTTTATCCTATAACCTCCAAGTAAATTCTATACTTGAGTAGCCTCTATTGGTAATGGTTCACATTTGACTTGTCAATCTAGGATTGTATACTTGAAATGGGCTAGCATGATTTATGCATCATCATTCCATTAAAACATCCATCTAACTACTAAAACAAAGAGTGTGGTAAAGTAACTACTTACTAATTTCTAAAACCATTCCTTCATGGAACATAAAATTTTGTAGTAACTATTCACTATCATAATAATGAATAGAATTGAAACACTACATGCATTTTATTGAGAATGAATAAAACACCTACAATAACTAATCCACTAATACTAGTCTAAGCTATAGGAACATAGTCACATAACTTAAACAACGACCTTCAATGGATTCTATCAAAAGCCATTATCAAACTATTACACTATAATGCATAATGGAAAATAGGGCGGAGATCTACCTCAAGTGAGCCCTCTCAAGATAGCTCTGGTTACACTCAATAGAAGAAAATTAGTCAATTAACACTTATTTTATTCATGAAAGCATATTCATATAATACAATTGCTCAAAATTAAATATAGTAATAATATTATCCAAAAACAACATTATCACATTCATACAAAGCCTGCAATATATATAGAGCTTTCAAGGTTAAAAGATTCAACCATACATGTGTCAACAATCTCTCAATCTTGGAGAAGAATTATTATAAAAAAAGATAACTTGCATACAAAAAAACATCCTACTATAATCATGACTCTTAGATCAGTTGTGAATAGATATAATTTATTCTACACTTGTAATTTAGAAGTAACAAATTGTTACTTTTCTACAAACTGAATTAGAATAAGTCTTTAATGTTCTTCAATAGATAGGTCAACAAAAATATTTTGAGTTCTGAAGACCATTTCAACACTTGACCAGTCATAGACTGCAAGAAGTTACACAACTTATGGTCATAAGAATTGCAGCAATCCACTCCATCATATGTTACAAAATCTAATTAGGAAGAAAACAACCATACATATGATAGTATATATGGTATTGTGATATGAAAATCTCCTTAAAAGTTTATATATGGTACTGTATTATGAAAATCTCCTTAAAAGTTAAGACATATTAAAATAATGAGTCAATCTTCAGCAAAAAGGACATAACCACAGTGACCAATAAGGTCTAAGACATAACAATAAGTCATATGAATAGTACCTAAAAACCCACTCATCAATAGGCATTTTGTGGAAGCCGCTTTTTAGAAATACTATTGCTAATATTTTTGCATGATGTCACATTCGGGCATTTTTGTCAAGTAATGTTGGATGCTTAGATGCTTGTGAAATCAGTGGTCTCTATAGCATGATAGATTGTTAAAATATTCATGAATATGTACTTCTTTTATTTGAGGTTCTATCCAATCACATTCACTAGTAGGAAATAATGTAGGAAATTGCATGTCACATAATCCTAACATGCAGTATTCATTTATTGGAGATGAACTCATTGGTGGCCACTCAATGATTGTCATTGAATTTGTGGTTGGTGGTGTAGAACCACCTTTATACTTGGTTAAAGTCTAGGGAAATTTTGGCTTGTAGTGGTCCTCACCAGACTACAAGTGAATGAGAGATGATTGGGTGTCTGCACCAAGTTAGTGTTCAAAAAAGTGGACACCACCCCCCAAGAAAAATAATTTTTTTGAATAACTTGATAGAGTTATTTAAAAGTGAAATGTTGGCTAGGCTTGGTATCCAAGCTTGTCCATTATACTTTCTAAACCTCAACCGCATTTTGTAAATTATATAATTTGATAGTTGCCTGTATTTGAGTGAATTTTTGTACCTTCAAATGGCAACAACAACATTGATTATGGAGGAGAGCACCAAAACCCAATCCAATTTAGAATAAAAAATGAATTTTGATTGCATCTCCATCCATGGTGCCCCACAAACAATGTAAGTCTTTATTTTATTCATCATTTATGTATTCTTTTATCAAATATTGTAAAGTGGTTTTATAATTTATATGTTTTGTAATTTTTTTTAATAATATAAATGCATGAAAGAATCCAAGAAAACAAGGGAGAGAAGAAATACCACTTCCTACACAATCAAACCCTCCACCTGTCATAACACAACCATAAAACACTCCACCCATACAACCACAAAACCCTCCACCTATACAACCTCAAAACCCTCCACTCAATTTTTCCATTCAACAACCACCACTATATACCCTTCACACATACAATTACATCATTTAAGTGCTACACAAGAGGACATCATAAACTGCCTCTCGTAAAATAGTGCTAAAATTACCCAAATGGTCAATAGGTTGTGATCGTCTTCACTTTTTCACCACTCAACCCTAGCGAATACACTTGAACAAATGGCCCAAAATACAAATGAGGTGTCTAGGGAGGTTAGAAAATTGGGTACATGGAGGGATAGGTTTCGTGCATTTTATGCTAATGGGTTATCATATCAACAAGTGAATGATAAAGACATAAAGAAAGCTAGTATATGTTCTCTTTTCCCTGATCCTATGGATGACAACTCCCTATTACACACAACCAAAACTTTTCCTATTCATTGGTGTACTCATGCTAGGATGAGTTCATGTTTTTGGGATAGGTGGTATATGGTATTTGACCTACCACTATGTAATAATTATGAGGTGCCTCTATATTTTTTCATTAAGCTATATTGTGTGTTCATCTTGAGCAAGAAGCTAAATAACTTTGAAAGTGTTCATAGATTGCAGGACACGTCTATGGCTACAAAAGTGAGTGTAGAAAACGTTGGCCAACACAAACTTGGCTCTGGTGGCTATATGAATCTCCAGTCTTGACTTGTAATTAGAGCAATGAATTTTTTATTTATTTTTTAATATAATGTTGCAAACAGTTTTGTTTAATGAAAACATACATGGAAAATTGACATTATCAAGCAAAAAACATAGGGCACAAATTTCAATGTGGAGGTCACAGATGAAGACAGAAAAATTGCCTTGAAGGAAGGCTATAAAGTTGTGGTTGCATGCCTATGTGAAGAATTTGTAAGCCTTGCCCAAGAATCCAGTGCACCAAATGATATCTCATAGGTAAATTGGTCAGATGAAAAGTAAATGAAATTAAATAGTTGAGAAGATTCTTTTTTGGTATTAGTTTTAAACATAAATTGACTACATAACAATGTGCATAACATTTTACTGCAGCCTTCATATCCTACCACAGAACCTACTCGTGATGAAGGCCATGATGTGCATTATAGTGGTAGAGGTATTAATTTTCTATTGGAAATTAATTATGCAATTATGAATACAATTTAACATCTTTAATTTGAATTTGACGTGTATCCTTTTTTTGAATATTTTAGAGCATGTTGAATATCATGCTGAAGAAGTGAACCATGTTCCAAGTGTTCAACATATTGACATGGTGGCAAATCAAAATGTTAATGTACATGATGTGGCATTGTCAGGTAAGAAAAATGTATTTTATGTTGTACTCATACTTAATTACAAACTTGTAACAGTTAGAAAAAGAAAAAGAGTATGCCAATTTATCCCATTCACTTGTTCTTGCAACAGAGCCCCCTTTAGTGCAACAACCTCCTGCTCCTACAAAGGGAAGGAGCCATTGTAATTTGACATTACACATTTCAGAAGAGGAGGAGAATGATGTAGATATGGATGCTCCTATGAGCGCTTTTCTTAAGAGAGCTCAAAAAAACAAAAAAAAAAGAAATGATGTTTTAAAAATCTTCTTTGATAAACCTTGTTGGATAATGAAAGAACTCTGTTTTAAGTAATTATGCATGAATGATGCATATTATTACATATTTTTATTTTATGTTAATGAATATTTTTATGTGTTAATGAAGTTTTGATTAGTATTGTGTATTAATGAATGTTATGTGATTGTATTGATTGAATGTTATAGTTCATAAATGGATGAATGAATGAATGAAGTATGTAATTAGATGATAATGGGTACTTTAGATTGATTTTAGGGGGAGGGGGGTGAGGTCAGATGAGCTTCCACCTTCACATGGTTGGCCTTGTTAAGTAGAGAATATTATAGTATTCTTGAAACCAAGTGAAGCTCAAACTAACATAAAATGGACACTTTGCATGTCGTAGGTCTAAAATGATCCACAACTACTACTGCCCATAACATACAATGCAAATGTGATATGGGATTTATGTGTTGCTACCTACAATGTTTGATATTTGATCATTTTGTTCCCTTTATATATTTACCCTTTTTTTTTTCCTCAACAATAGTTGTCAATAATGATATTATGAACTATGCATTAGGTGACTTAAATGACCATTATGGGAGGGAAATCTACTTTCATTTTCTTTCTTCACATTATAGATTTCCATTTGCTTTCATGAATTCAATTGAAACCCTTCGTGGGAGGGGAATCTACTTAAAATCCAAACAACTTGAACAGTTAAGATCCAAGCTCTCCAGGAAGCTAGCTAATATTGCATTCAATAAAGGTGTAGTGATGCACACATTATTCCATCCTTTGTCAAATCTTTCCACTATATTTCTCTTTCCATAGGACCATGCATAGTTTCCAATGAACTATGATGAAGAAATTGACCACACAGTCAAATCCAAAAGCTATCAGGACAAGAATTTCACTTGACATAAGATATGCACTAGCTATTGCTCCATGTAAACCTAGTAATGATACTCATAGAATTTCATTTATTGCTCTAGCTCATAACATCTAAGTCTAGAAAAATTTATTAGGCTATTTCAATTGATTTCTATTGGTAATTAAAAAATTCATAGTTGTAGCTTCAATAAATATGTTTGGATCCTTATTTTAAGGTTCCGATTAGAAAGCAACACACTAAAGTGAATGCATGATGGTTTAAAAAGATTAGGAATTTGATGTAGAGTAATGTAGCAACTACCTTCCACAAGCCAATAAATGGTTGTCACAATCCAACTTAGGATTCTAGGACTTCTCACAAGTCCTCTTACCCACACTAGGTATACTCAACCACAAGCCAAACAACTCAATCCTATTTCAAAAGCCTCACCAACTATCTCCAGCAATGGAGACAATCATGGACATACTATTCCAACCCAAAATCATCAATTTGTTTGGTTCCACCAAACTCACCATATGACTTGGCACCTCTAGGCCTACAAACCTTGTAGCCTTCCGATTAGCTTCTTTGCACTTTTGTCTCAATATCCCTTAACAGCATAGGGACTTCTCCATAGGTTCAAACACCCTTCTTGGCACCTACTAAGAATCCAAAAGCTTTTGGGCAAGTCTTGCTCCAACACCCTCCAAACTATTGTTTGGTACCTAGGCCTAGTTGATCAAGTTAGGCTAGGGCTTCAAGGAAGAATGGGTAAGGTAGGTTCCCACAACCCCAAACACTTAAGGAAATCTCCAACACACTCAATAAACCTAGTTTCAGCACTCAAACTAATTAGAGGTGCCTGCAACCATGATTATCACCATTTAACTTGCAAAAACTAGTCAAGCACATGGGCTTGCTTGACCTAGGGTTGGCTTGAAAAAATACTTACCCTTCTCACCATGCCTCCAGCTTCTAGAATCATTGAGATAGGACCCTTAACTTGCATATCCCTTAGTTTTCCACTAGTGGGAATGCAAGTTAGGGCTGCATTTGTGGAAGGGCCTAGAAAACAAGGCTTTTTAGAGCCCTTGCTACTAAAATGCAGATAACTTTTAAACCACAACTCCTTTTTGAGTCAAACCAAAACCAAAAGTTTCCTAACACACCCCTAAAACTATTTCATACACTTAGCAATCATAACAGTGTTGTACAGATCTGTATAGTCATAACAGCCAAGCAATTACTAGTAAATTTCTAGAAGATTGAAGTTTTTATTGCTTTTTCTCCAAGCCTCAATACAATCTGATCTCCTCCTACCAATTGAGATAACATATAACATATATAAAGGTCTACATGGCCATTGGAACAACCATATAGGCATGCCCAACCATAAAACAAACAAACAACCACTTTTTGCTAATACCGATCAGCACTTTTTAAAAACTTGTCACCAACTTTATGCAATTTTTGCAATTTTTGCAAATCGGTAAATGCTATGAACCAAAATAGTTCCTCTACATCCCACAAGGCCTATGTAGACTCTTGATTCCCTATTCTAAGGCCTTTTGGTCCCATGGAGTCACTTGGTTTATAACCACACCAAAGTGTTCATGGGCCTTACATGTGCCTTATTACAAAACATTATCAAACAAAGACCAACTTATTAAAGTATGGACCAAAACTTGTTAAAACTTCCTAATCTACTTGAATCCTCCCTTTCCTAGAGTGGCAAGGTGTCTTGCAACTTGTTCCCTTGCCTCCTAGGTTAGGTTCCCTACACCAAAATTGACCTATAAGGAAAATGCATTATTATCTATAATGCAATTTTCTGTCATCTTTTATGTTGCGGCTAAAGCAGCCTTGATTTTGATCCATCACAGGGAGTCATTATGGAATGATAAAAATTTATTCACTGGGTGTCTGGATGTACCTCTAACTCAAAAAGGAGTAGAAGAGGTTGTTGATACTAGAAAAAGGATTAGCAACATTCTAGTTGATTTGATATTTACTTCTGCATTGGTTTGGGCTTAGATGACTTCTATGCTTGGAATGAATCAGCACCACAAGAAAAAGGTTTTTTAGTCAAATTTTTACTTTATGTTTATGCCAGAATTAACTACTTTCCTTCTCTATATATGCAAGGGCAGGTGTTTAAATGGTTATTACTTGAGTTCAGTATCAATTCTCATGAAATTTAAATTCTATATCCAGCAAGAGTTGACAAATGCATAGATGGAGTTTTATTCATTGAGAAAAATATTAGATTCATTTCTTTGGAGGCAATTGTGAAATGACTATCCCAGGTAGGCTGAGCTATTTAGGATGTTGTTCTAGTTCTTAAATTCAAATTTATTGTTGTGGTTTCAATAGCACATCTATAATATGAGTGATTAGGTTTGGATGTCAACATTTATATAATGACTTGTTAAATAGGACTAAAGCTTGAAATTGAATTTTGTGTGATGCAGATACCAATAATAATACATAATGAGAGTGAGCAGGCCAAGACATGGAGTAGGATATTCAGTTAAGATACTCAAAAACACTCTATTCCAATCATAACATCTTGGCAACTCAATGAGCGGATGTAAAAGCTTAATGCTAACAATTCTTGGATATTAATAGTTTCAAACTGTGTATAATATAAGTTTATAACAATTACTCCATAAATGTTTACTGCAATGTAGGTATGGAGAATTATAAGGCCTCAAAAAATAGGAAATAGCTGATAGATATGGAAAGGAGAAAGTTCATGAATGGTGTCACAGTTATGACATTCCTCCCCCAAATGGTGAAAGACTTGAAATGTGCACAGAACGTGTTGTTGCCTACTTTAAGGAACAGGTGTGGTACATTTTTATGAATCAGATATGCTGCATTTATTTTGTTATAAATGTGCTTTTTGTAGTGGTGTGTAGATATATTATGATTAGGTTGTTTGGTAGGCTTTCAAATTCTATATGACTGCTAGTCACAAAACAAGTAACTTGCACATATCCATCTTTTGGATCTGATATGTTCTCAGAGGTATCAAATCTTTATGAAAAATGATCTTTTCTTGTTTACATTTATTGTAATGAACAATTAAAATATGTTATACTACACATGTAGCTAATGTTATACAAAAAGCTTTCATATACTTTTCATAGTGCTACTTTCTTAGGAAGACTTTGATTTATATGGTTGTTGTATGTAATGTCCCCTTTCTGTAAATGCTTGAGTATTTGCTCTGAATCAAAGATTCCAAGTTGAACAAGAAGTAGAATAGAATGCATAACATCATGTACTTGGTCCTGCAACATTTTAGGAAATCTTTGACACATAATTGACAAATAGATCTTCCTTATTTGTGATATTAAAGCATATATCATTCCAAATAAATTAGGACAGTTAATTTAATCATATGGAATACTGAATTTGTTAATGGAGTTCAACTATAGGAGAGGTAGGATAAGGGGTATATTAGGGTGCCTTAATCAATCATCTACCCTAGGTCCGAGAGAAAATGACATCACTCTTGGTTTTTTGTGGCCATTGCCATCCATACAAGTGGGTGTACCTAGTGAAAAATCCATATCCAATCATTACTCTACCTAAGGCCCAAGAGTGGATACCATCCCTTGTGGAAACATGAAAAATCATTGATGACAACATGAATAATCAAGAATATCATACAAGAATGGCTTTATAATACAAGAATATCATACAAGAATGACATTATAATACAAGAATATCATTGATGACAACATGAAAAATTAGGAACACAATGATGACAGATTGTTTCATTTTTAGCATAGTGCAGTTTCTGATACTATTGGTTGGCATTTCATGATGCAGTTATCTTCACATTATGATGAGTCATTTATCATAGTTGTTATATTGGGTCTTAATACATTTCTTGGCTTTTTCTTTGTTGCAACAATCTTTTCACTTTTCAAGCAATATGTTGAGGGGGGGGTTTCTTTACTCTTAAATTTTAGCCCTTCATCACAGTCTATAAGATATCTCTCTAGTTTCCATAATCAACACTTGGGTTTGACAACAAAGACCTTACATTGTAATAGTCAGATAATACTTGAAGGACATGATTGATTTGAATGGTCATAGACATACAAGAGTGAGACTAAAGAAATTCAATAGTTACAGAAAGACTATTGACATGTATGTATGACTGTAGCATCACATAGTAAGGGAACTAAAATAGTTTACATCCTTTGAAAACCTCAAACCCTTGACTAGGGTTGTTACTAAAAACAATGAATGAATATAACATATGCCAGGTTAGGGTATTATAAGAAAGAACTATGATATATCTATAGCAAGATTAAATTGTAAACAACTATACCCTAAAAAACTTTCAATTGGCTCAACCCATGAACAATGACTTTTCCAACTTGAAATATGACACATCGAACTCAAACATGGGTTAACCAATGACAATAATAAACCTGAGAAAGGCTTCTTTTCAAATCAAGAAATTTTAAGCACATATCTTCATACATAATGACATAATAGCATATAAAAACCCTTAAAAAAACTTAAATGTAGATAAACTGAGATAGGTAGTGGAAATGAGTACGCTTGGTAATGAATCTCAGGTGCAAATCTTCTGCAAATCTCAGTTACTTTTCCTTCATAATTCTTCACATTAACAAATGCAACCATCGACAACATGATCACTGATAACTGCTCATTTGATTCTCTGTCAACTTTCTTTCAAGAATTGCCGATAACCAAAATTATTCCAATGTGTTGTACCCCAGCTCGACTAAGTTAGGATTTTAAAAAAATTAAACCCAAATATGAATAACACAAAAAAAATCTTTTTTTTTTCTACATGTTGTAACAAGTATGGTCATTTAATGCTTCACTAACTAGTACACATCAACTACACTTTGAATATTGTTGACACATGAAGGATTGCTAGGAGGGCGACCAAAAGGCATTCTTAGCATAAAAACTGAATGAGTGCCATGGTCACAATATTGATGCTTAGTCACATTAGTGACTTTAAATTTGAATAGTTGATACAACCTTAACATCATGTCAATGCTTTATACACATACAACCAAAATTTGAACATATGAATGATGTCTGCAAACTGAAATATATCTCTGTAAGTATGTTTCTTCATGACTGATTGTGCACTAATGTTTGCACAACACTGAATGCACTAAATATGATACTCAACTTTATTGCAAACTGATAACTGATATTAAACAACTGATCAAACTTGTTCATGTATCCATAATGACTTTAATACGCTATTTTTCACTAAATGATGCACTGACATGCACTGATCATGATGCAACATGAAACTGAATTGTAACTTTAGTTATATTCTAATGATGATGCAAATTCAATGTATCAAGGTGCAATATCATTCCCATGTATCCACTAATCTCATAATCACAATATATAATAACTGAACCAATATACATAATCACATATGCACCAATCATAATCATAGTGATCCTAATCATCATATGCATTTGATCAACTAATTTTAATCAAATTATCCTATTATGTGCCTTTGATATCAAGGATGACTAGGAGAGGAGCAAAAAACTCCCCCTTTGTCCTTGGTGGAAAAACTCTAATCTTCTCCCCTATTAGACCATGAGGACAAAGAAGAGGAAGCAAAATACTATAACTGTGAAACAATGAAAAAACATCAGTATACCTGTAGCCCACCAAAGGATCTAAATAAGTTAGAAGTAACCCTATAGCATCATGAAGTTAAGAACATCAATAGACATCAAATCTGAGAGAATCATCAATACAATCATAGTATTGAGACAAACTGTCAAAATCTGAATGATATTATGCTGCAAGAAAATAATCAGATAGCCAACCAAGAAAACTAAAATGCTGAGAACCAAACAAGTGTCCTAAATCTGACTATGACTATGTCTGCTAATCAAATAAAGCATGAATTGTAGAAACTAGAGAGATATCTTATAGATTGTGATGAGGGGCTAAAATAATTAAGAGTAAAGAAACCCCCCCTCAACGTATTGCCTGAAAAGTGAAAAGATTGTTGCAACAAAGCAAAAGCCAAGAAATATATTAAGACCCAATATAAAAACTGTGATAAATAACTCATCATAATGTGAAGATAACTGCATCATGAAATGCACACCAATAGTATCAGAAACTGCACTATGATAAAAATGAAAGAATCTGTCATCATTGTGTTCATGATTTTTCATGTTGTCATCAATGATATTCCTATATTATAAAGTCATTCTTGTATGATATTCCTTCTGGTCTGCTTGTTGATCCTTTTGTCTAGGATGGCTTCCACAACCGGTTTGGGCTTTGGTGGAATGTTTTTCCCCAACTCTTCCTTGAGGTCTGCTGTAGTACTTGCATCATCTATAACAACACCTTTAAAAGCATACAAGTCAGATACATTAAAGATGGGTGATAAATTAAGATGACAAGGCAAATCAATTTGATAGGCATTATTGCCACACTTTTTCACTACTTTAAAGGTGAAGCAATGGATGAGAGTGATGAAGATGATGACTCTGCCTATGGAGATTTTGAAGATCTGGGGATGGGAGAGAAATATGGAGATGAAGCTAATGATAGCCTAGAGGATAGTAAAAATTTGAAGTTTGCAAAAGAACAATGAAGACTGAAAAAGCTTGCACTTCGTGTCAAATTTTATTCTTAATATCCTTTTTGGCTATTTTGTTTTCCAGTCATACAATGCATACTTTTAAAGATATTTAGTTTCCATGGTTCATAACATTGTGAAAAATGTTCTTGGACAGCACTGTGTATGAGATCCATTCTTAGGATATGATGCAGGATTAGAAGTCCAAAGTTTCCCTTGCACAGGTGACTGCATTACAAGAGTTGGGAAAGTCTATTTCTAAAGAATTAATAGTAATTAGGTACACAGCCACTTGGGCACAATAAATATGAGTGGGAAGAGCTAAATGACCATCTACTTTAAGGTTGGGAATTGGGATAGATAAATGGAATTGGGATAGATAAATGACTGTCACCTTACTGTTGGTATCTAGTGCAACAATAACAATATTTTCATACATTTGCTTACCTAGAATGAATCATCCTTGCTCCTCAAGGATCTTAAAACTTAAATTTTTTTATTTTATAATCTAAGATTTTAGTTATGAATTTTTCAGATGAATTTCAAAGAGAAACAAACGTGAACCTATTGAAGGCGAGAGTGTTCTCTTCTTTGGGTACCAATGCTAAGGCAGAATTGATGGCTTCAATGAGCATACCACTTCGTGAACATCTTCAACAAGTTGGAGGTCAGCCACAATGAGTTCAAAAAACTAATGGCTGAAAGAGTCTAAGATCTCATCAGGTTCAGGTGTCTTGTCTTATAGCCATGTTCAAATTGAAATCCCTGAGCTCCTTTGTGGTGACCATTTGACAATATAATATTTTTAATTTCTTTAGTGATGATATTAGGAATGTCATTAAAGAAGAGAAGCTTGAATAATAGGGTCTCATTTGACTTGTGATAAAGATCTTTTTAATTCCTTTTCTGTTAAAAATCATATTGCCATTGCCTAACACAATTTTTCTGATCGTGTTCCTTTCACACCTTTGATATGCTTTGAGGTGAAAAAATATTTTGTTAGCATCTCCTTCATAGTGTCAAGTTATATAGAATTTGACCCTCAAATGTTCTTCCTGCCTGACTATTTTATGCAACTAGGCAAGGAAAAAAATATCTCTTTGATTTAAGAGCTTTAGTTATGATCAACAAATACATTCCAAAACATTGTCATAAGATGTGGTCACAAAGAGCATGTTGATGTTGGCAAAATATGTAATGTCATGCCCACCCAAGTGTTAACTCTTACCCTACTCTGATATTTCTACCATAGGATTAAAAGTTATATTAAGTTCATTCTGATATGATGTAATTGTAGGATGGATATGTGCCTTCTATATTGCAATCACCTGTTCACAATATTATGATAATTTGGCTATGATTTTAATTATCAGATTTGATGCTTCACCTCAAGTGTTTATAATGTATATACAAGTTTATGGCTAATGAATGTATATGGAAAGGAATGACATGGGTTCACTAACCCTACTTACTGTACCTAGTTTGTGAGGTCAAGTTAGTGACCCTGTTACTCAGGGTATGTTTTGTTACTTCACCCAGCATGTTTGGATACAAATAAAAGGATGTTCTTGCCTAAATTGCCAATAATCTAAACTATTTGTTATTTTGAACCCATTTGTTGTGGATGATTACTGTGAATATGATTCCATTATTTATTGTTATTTTGAATTACTTCATTTTTCCATATCACCGACTGACAAAAGACATATGAATAGGTTTTTGAGGTATAGTTGTATAAATTGTAAAATTTGCACATTGTTCCTAAAGCAACTTTATAATATGTTAACATTGACTTAGTCTTATTGTCCTCCAAACAACAGCAAAATCATAATATGATTACCATAGACATGAGGTCATATACTTTTTAGCATTTCAATAGTTTATTCATGTGTTTGATATGGAAGTTGGTGTTTCAGCTGCTCTATATGCAAATGTTGGATATTCTCACTCTAATATATCTATTGCTTTGGCTCACCTAGGATGCAGTTCAGCAGCCCTCTTTAATCAGGACCTCTCAGAGTTGACATGATTGATTTTTTAAAGTTGCCCACCTGTTAATGAAGATTTGATTAGTAGTACTTCAAGGTACTATTCTTCTTGTGTGTGTATAATGGTTCACAATTTCATGATTCTATAATCTACCTGTTTGGCATAACTTTTTTGGATTCTACAATAGTATTTTTGTTCCAATAGTACAGACAAATGAATTGTGTCATCAGTATTTTGAAGCCTGTGTGCAAATCTACAAAGAGATGGGTGTCAAGGTTATAGATTCATTACTACACTTAGGAATGGGCTCATCTTCAATCTTCAAAAGATTGAATATGAGCCCATTCTTGACTTTGGTAATGAATCTTAAAGCTCCTTCAGCCTGAGCATATCATGTCCTTCGAGCAATCTTTTTGAAGCTACTTCAACATTGTATCCTTCAGACTTTAGTTTATACCTGTCAACAACAAGACTACTTTGTGTCATTAGAATCATGAATAAAGAATGAAAAGATAAGCTTTTCTAGGTTTTTTCTGAGAAAATGTTGATATTAAAGCAATGGGGCTACTTGGCATTTTATGCAAAAAAAAAAAAATTGTGTAATTTAAGATTTGAAGAAAGCTATTGAAAATTTTCTTGTCCTTCCTATTTTATGCAAATTAAATATGAGATTCATTTTTACTTGACTCCTCTACAATTTTTAATAACCATTGGGATACTAAGAGCATATCATCTTGGAATGTTGGTATAATGGTTGTTTAACAAGGTTACATTTAATGTTAAGTGCTTAGTAGAACATAATTTTGTATCTCTTATAATCTTGTTAGGTGGCTGAAGGCTTTTTTTTCTTTTTGAGTGCAGGATTACACACAATACATTTCCCTATTAGTTTATGAATTAGAATCATGGTTTCGGACACCCTTAATTTATGTGTTTGATCATTCTACTACTGGTATGATTGTGAATGCATTTCTGGAGATAAGTTTTACTCAATAAATTGTGAAGCACATAGAATCTTCTATGATTAATCCAAACAAATACATATGCCCCTTTATAAGTTAATTATTTGTTTGAGTATATATAATATATTTCTTGATAGTGTCTTTGGTTGATGTGCAACATCAAGACTTAGGTTCTGGTATTTCTTTTGCAATCGCAATGAAGGATTGTATATTACTTGTAGCTTGTGGAGTAGATGAGATTCTTCCTCAGAGTCCTGAATTTCCAACTGATATCTTCACTTCATGTCTCACAAAACCTATTAAAATTGAATTGTGATGGTATTATCTTATTCTCATACCTCTAATCATCTCATTCTTTTTACACATGATTAGGAAATTGCAATTTGTGATGTGCTAATAGCTAGCTCCTTTGCTAGGTACAACAACTGGACATATTAGGGAGTGAATTAATAGCATGGTTTCTCATAAAAAATCAATTTAATATAAATTTTTGGTAATGAATGTTTATCTATCTTTTATCTTAAATTATTCTCATTTCCCTCAAATATGTGTCACAATGGATATAGTGTTTACATGTATCATAATATTGAAACAATTCTCTGAGGCAGGGAAAAGTTGTTTACTATGCACAAATAGCTCACTTCTAATGGAATGGAACTTAAAAACATTGGGATAGTGAAATTAGTTATCCTTTTATTCCCATCACGTCAAATTTTTGGTTTTTACAATGTATGTTACTAGTTTTGGATTTCTATTTTCTAAACATGATTACATCTTTATCTAACAAGACATAAAGAATTACCAAAATGCTTGTCACCCATCCTTGTACTACTTCATCTACATCATCTGAGAAAATCCTTTATGCTTTGATAGATGCCTATAGCTTATCCCAAAGCTCTCATTCAACAGTTATGAGATGATCAATTAAGAGGAAACAGTTGACTAGAGCTTAGAGTGATACAATGTTTAGATGATCATATGAAATGAAATGGGCCTACGAGTAGAAAGAAACTAGAAAGACATTGTGTATAGATGAAGGCATGAAATTTATCATTTTGGAGCACTCAGCACAAACACTTAGCATTTAGTACATATCATCATTCGAGATCAAATGGTTGTGTGGGATTCTACGCATAGTGAATAATAAAGGAGGGAATTGAAACCTCCCTGAGGCTCACACTTGTTGAGGTCCACTTCAGCAATGGCCCTTCCTATGAAATTGTTGTGTAAAACCTTTCTAATGAGATAATTTTTTATGAGCTCTTCATTAGTGGGATGGAACGTGAATCTAGGAGGCAATTGTGCATCACCCATTTCATGACTGTAACTAAAGTTAAGAGAATTCAATAATAGAGGCTCTTAACTTTAGTTACAATCATGATATGGGTGATGCACAACTGCCTCCTAGATTCACATTCCATCCCATTGATGAAGAGCTCATAACACATTATCTCATTGGAAAGGTTTTACAAAACAATTTCACAGGAAGGGTCATTGCTGAAGTGGACCTCAACAAGTGTGAGGCTCAAAAAAATTTCGACCAAGCATTGGTCGAAATTTTGATCAAATACCAATAGTTTTCTACCACACATTGGTCAAAATTTTGACCAATGCATGGGTGTTTTCTACCAATCATTGGTCAAAATTTTGACCAATACTTGATAGTTTTCTACCAATCATTGGTCAAAATTTTGACCAATACTTGATAGTTTTCAACCAAGAATTGGTCAAAATTTTGACCAATGCTTGGCAGAACTTGTGCCAACATTTTTGAAAGGTTTCAACCAACGTGTTGGTTGAAATTTCAACCAACTAGTAGGTTTGTCAAATTTTCAACCAAATTTTTTTTGACCAATGTGTTGGTCAAACTTGGTCAAGATTTTGTCAAAAATTGGGTCAAAATTTTGACCAATAATGGTCAAAAAATGACCTCAAATGTACTAGTGCAAGCTATGAAAGGACATATTTTCACTAGATGGCATTGTTTTAGTTGTCAACTTCATAAACAACTACACACTACCACCCCAAAATGAGGTGCAAGCAAAGTATTATACTTCTCAATAGGTTTTCATATTTTTTCATATAACATTCATCCATTCACCTAAAAGTACAAAGGAGGACAAGAAGTTATTGAGGGAGTACAATTTTTACATTAGTGATGATCAATCACATTCTACAAAGTTTGTACATGGTTTCTTTCAACTATTATATGGTGATTTGACGAACATGAGCATATTGTCAACACATTATTTGGTCAGACAATTGTGTATATCAATTCAAGAATGCATGAATGTTTTATTGGTTGAATTAGATTCATAGGTTAACTAGTATCCAATATATGTGAAAGTTCATAGAAGCTAAGCATGGAAAGGGAGAACACAATGGTGCAAGTGCATGTATCAAAAGAACCTTATCTTGTGAAGAATTAAAGTACAAAGATGGAGAAACATTTTGAGATGCAAAAAGTATCTTTGAATTGTGTAAGACTACAATGGGTCTAGCTAAGGAATGTGATTCTATAGCTCAAATATATTTTTGGTTAATAGATAATACTAACATTACACCAGATGAGAATTATTATACATTGACAGGATTGAGTGAGCTACACTCTTTTAGAAGCTCTGATGTAGGTTCATGGAGTATCCACACATGACAAATGGCATGCTTTCTTTGTTCATATTCAAAATAATATTGGGATGAATGCAAGTTGACTCAATGGGTGGACAAATGGCATTTACGAGTTTTGATTCTAGTCAAAATCTATCACCCCCCTCCACGAGCATTGGAAATAGTAGAAATGGAATCATCAATTGACTTTAATCGCTTGTATCATCTGGTCCAACCTGGTAATATTTGTATCAATGTAAATTTAATATGTGACTTTATACTTTTAGCTAACTAATTGGTAAATTAATGAGCACATTATGTTTCTATCATTGCAGGTCATGTTTTATATTTACTTACAACTGAAGAAAATGATGAAGGAACATATTATTATTTGTGTCATTGTGTTCAAGAAAAACATAAATTGGATCACTCATTTATAGATGGTGAAGATTTAGGCTACCATATAGGTATAGTGTTGATAACTGGTGCATGGCTTAGATGATATGGTATGAAGAACCCCAACTTGTGGTTATTTGAGGATTGGTAAAAAAATGGTAAGATTCTTCATTATTCAAACCTTGTCACTATGTCAAATGTCCACTTGATCAAACACAGAGGAAAACCACAAAATAAAACTCTTTGGAAGGTTTGCGACTCGGGCCATGAGGAAAAACTTGAGATAATAAAGGGTAAAGGACATCCAAATGGTTCATTGGATTAGATGTAACTACAAAATCATGTGATTAAAAAACTTTAGAAATGTTTCTTTTTTTGGGTAAGACTGGAGGTTTTCTCTCCTTAACTCTTTCCTATTGGTGCCTTAAATAGAGCTAAGTTGTAAAATACACATTCATAGCATTTTAAAGAGATGAATGTTATTGTGAGTTTGCAATCAGGATTCCATTATGTATATTTTTAAAACACATTCATTGCATTGATATAAATACATTAATTTCACTTTCATGTGGAAATAACTCTATCATACAAAGTATGATAAGTTATTTCATGTGTTCAAGTCTTTTGATATTATTAAGTATAATAAAGGCCTATTATGCATAGTAGAAAGTTTATAAATGGAGCATCTTTCAATTTGTGCATCATGATACCATTCTATCATCTCTATTAGGTTTAGTTGACTGGGTAAATGCTAGGGGACATCCCATTTTTCTCACCGAGCATCACGAATGCTTTCATACATAAGGCACCTAGGTGTCCCCAAAATGCACTAAGTCAAACCAAACATTTTTAGAAGGGAGATGTCTTGGATCTCATGATAGTTACCAAAGTTTTATGAACTGCACAAATAAGGTTTTCCCAAGGTGTAAGTGTTTGTAGCTCTATTTTATTATGGTCCTCATGGTTTGGTTTTGGTGAACACATTTTAGTTGATGTAAAATCTTTCTTTCTGGGCAATAGAAAGTTGATAAATGGAGCATCTTTCAATCTATTCATCATTAGAGCATTCTATCAGCTCCATTAGGTCCAGTTGGCTAGGTAAACACTAGGGTACATCTCATTTCCCTCACTGAGTATCAGGAATACTTTCATGCATGTCATACCTAAGTGTCCCTAACATGCACCAAGTTAAACCAAACAATAATTCTTTAAGGGCAATATCTTGTACCTCATGATGGTTACCAAAGTTCCATGAGGTACACAAGTAAGGTGTTACCAAGGAGTAAGTGCATGTAGCTCCTTTTTTTCGATGATCCTTATGGTTTGGTGTTGGCAAACATGTTTTAGTTGATAATTTTCTTTTTCTTTTTTACACAGTGGAAAGTTACTAAATGTAGAACCTCTTAATCTCTTCATCATGAGACCATTCCATTAGATTTTTTAGGTCCATTTAGCTAAGTAAACACTAGGTGACATTTTCTTTCCCTCACAACCATCAGAAATTCTTTCATGCATGTTGTACCTAGGTGTTCTGAAGATGCACTAAGTCAAACCAAATAGATATTTTTGAAGGGCAATATCTTGGACCTCTTGATGGTTACCAAGGTTCCATGAAGTGTACAAGTAAGGTGTTCCCAAGGTGTAAGTGTGTATAGCTCCATTTTTTGATGGTCCTCACAATTTGATTTTGGTGAACACATTTTAGTTGAGACAAAGTACTACTTTTTTGTGCAGTGAAAAGTTGCAATGAAGAATATTTCAATACATTCATTGTGAAACCATTATGTTAGCTTCCTTAGGTATAGCTATCTAGGTAAATGATGGGGACATCCCATTTCTATCACCAAGCATTGTGAATTCTTTCTTGCATGTCATACCTAGGTGTCCCCAAGATGCACCAAGTCAAATGAAACAACAATTTTTGAAGGGTGATATCTTGGACCTCATGACTTTTATTGAAGTTCTATGAAGTGCACAAGTAAGGTATTCCCAAGGTGTAAGTTCATGTAGCTAAATTTTTTGATGGTCCTCATGATTTTTTTTTGGTGAACACATTTTAATTAACACAAAATCTTACTTTTTTGGGTAGTGGAAAGTTGTTAAATGGAGCATCTTTTAATCCGTTCATTGTGAGACCATTTCATCAGTTGTGTTAGGTCTCATTTTCTAGATAAATGGTAGGGGACATCTCATTTCACTCACCAAGCATCACAAATACTTTCATGCATGTCGTACCTAGGTGTCTCCAAGATGCACTAAGTCAAATTAGATAATAGTTTTTGAAGGGCAATATCTTGGACCTCGTGACAATTACCAAAGGTTTGTGAACTACATAAGTAAGGTGTTCTAGAGGTGTAAGTGTGTGTAGATCAATTTTTCATGGTCATAATGGTTTGGTTTTGGTAAACGCATTTCATTTGACACAAATTTTTTCTTTTTTATGTAGTGAAAAGTTGCTAAATGGAGCATCTTTCAATCCATTTGTCATGAGACCATTTTGTCAGCTCTGCTAGGTTCTTTTGGCCAAGTAAAAACTAGAGGACGTCCCATTTCCCTCACCAAGATTTGGGAATTATTTTGTGCATGTTTTACCTAGGTGTCCCCAAGGTGCACTAAGTGAAACCAAACAATGATTTTTGAAGGACAATATCTTTGACCTAGTAATGGTTAACAAAGTTCCATGCAGTGCACAAGTAAGGTGTTCCAAAGGTGTTAGAAGGTGTAGCTTTATTTTTTTATGGTCCTCATGGTTTGGTTTTGGCTAACACATTTTAGTTGACACAAAATCTTGCTTTTTGCATAGTGGAAAGTTGTTAAATGGAGCATCTTTCAATTAGTTCATCATGACACCATTCTATCAGCTCTGTTAGTTCCAGTTGGCTAGGTAAATGCTAGGGTGTTAGTGTAAATTTTGTTTGTTAAATAAGTATTTACTTATTACACTTTACTTAAGTTTACTTAGGTCAATGCATTATTTTATTATTTATTAGTTTGACACCTAGGAGTTTACGTACTCTTATGAGTTGTCATGTTGACAACACAGAAGTAAACAACTCTAATTTAGTATAGGGTGTCTACAACACTGGAGTTTACATAATTAAATGAGTTGTCATGTAGACAACATAGTAGTTTGCACTCTTAATTAAGCACATGGTGTCTACAATGTAATTTTATATGACCCACCTATGTAGGCTTATCCTCTCATCAATGCACTAACTCTTGTGCTTAATGGAGGATAATCCACACTTGATGGACATGTGCTTAGTTGTGAGGCTTATCATATTGTTAACTCCTATACATTCTAGAAGAATTCCAAAGGCCTTTATATTTAGGCACTCCTAGTGTGTATGTACATTAATTGAATATCATATTATTATTCTGATCATACTTTGGTCCATTCTGTGCTTGTGCTTGAGTTCCTTGATCTTGGGTGATTTTTCCCTAAGGCAAATTCTTACATAGTATCAGAATATTGTTGAAAATAATAAGAACAAGTGTATATCTAGAAAGGATGGATGTAGAAAATATCCCAAAGAACCATGAGTCTCCTCGAATGATAAAGAGACCTCCTACAACTATTGTACATAAGGATCCACAATCATATCAACCTAGAAAGACTAATCATGTAGAGAATGGATAGCAGGGTCAAAGTTCGTGCTCACAACAACTAAGAAGGATCTTCTTCATCAAAGAGAAGATGTGTATTATCAATAATATCTCTCAAATCTACTATGTATGACTCCACAAACAAAACTGAAATATCTATTACGTAGTCATCCCCTATTGCTTGAATTGGAAGACAGGGTGTACCCAACTGTATTGAATTGCATGGACCTATCACTGTAGCAATGTAACCATGTGGAATGTGTTGATGCTATGACCTTATCTTGTATCTATCAATAGGATCCCACATATCTAAATCTGCTAAATCACTATCACTACTATCACTATTAGTTTCCACTATGTATGAAGTATGGAGAGGATTAGAGGATAACCCAGGTGAACATTCCTCAAAGTGAACATTCCTCTCTATAAAAATCTCATGAGTCTTAGGATCCATAAGTCTATATACCTTAACACTATCTTCATATCTGATTAAAGTACAAGGCCTTGGTGGTGGTGCCTTATATTCCCTTGAGGATATGTGTGCCCATCCTAGACAACCAAAAATGCTAAAGTGTTTCACAGTTGGTTTTCTATAGCACCATGCCTCAAAAGGATTTTTTCCATATAAGACATAATTAGGAGACCTATTAATGATGTGATTGGAATTTCTTATATCTTCAACTTCAAGTGATGGATCAAGAGACTTAGATTGAATCATACAACTTGCTATTTAATTAAGATTTCTAATCCTCATTGTTACAACATTTTTCTTTTATAGACTGAATGCTACTAGATTCTGAAGATGAATACCCTCAATTTCACAGAAGACTCTAAGTCTTGAGTTCATATATCTACTTTCATTGTCCATATGAAGACCCTTGATGGCTTTCCTTGATTTATTTTCAACATGACTCTTGAAGGCTAGAAACTTATCAAACACTTCATTCTTGTGATCAAGAAATGAGACCCATGTGTAGCATGAAAATTCATCAATGAAAATGAGGATGTAGCAACCCTTACTAACTGATGTTACTGCAAAAGGACCTGTTAGAACTGTGTGAACCAACTCAAGAACAACTGATGCTCTCCAAGACTTCCCTTTATCAATCTTCTCTTCTAGATGCATATCCATTGAACAAGTTGAACATTCACCCTTAGAAAAGTTGATTGTAGGTAGACCTTTGACCATATTTTTGAGCTAAGTTGATGAAGATAGCAGAAGGCAAGATGACCATACCATTCATCCCATAATTTTCTTTGTGATTGATTATGTCAACAAGGCATGTGAAGGAGTCTTAGCCACAAAGTGGGAGAAGGAATAGAACCTTGTGTTATGATTAAGTTTACCCATTGCAACCAATGAATCATCTTTAAGATTGTGCACCATTACTAAATCAGGAAGGAACTCAACTTTATTGTCATCTCCATAGTGAGTTATTTGGTAGATTGAAAGGAGATTAGAGCTAATCTTGGGAACATAGAGAACTTCTTTGAACTCTCCATTGTCCATCTCCACGTGTTATTTCCCTTCAACTTCCACTTTTGTATCATCTCCTACAAAGATGTGAGGTACCTTAAACTAGTTTAATGAAGAAAAGTCTCCTTTTGAAGAACCTATATGAAATGAGGCACCTAAGTCAAGAATCCATTCCCTTGAAGAACTTGAACTTGCCATAAGTGCTTGCCCTTTTCCCTTTGAAGTGGATGGATGTGAATCCTTGGAAGCATTTGGCACATTGATTTTTTTCTTCCTAAGTAGGGCTTCCAACTCATCAATTCTCTTAGTCTTGCAATGATGCTCATCATGATTCGATTTCTTGCAATATGCACAAAATAGTTTATCCTTCTTATCATTGTTTCCCTTCTTGTGGGAAGAAGAATTGCCTTACTATGAGCAGGAAGATTGTTGTGTCTCTAATTGTGATTTTTGCTTCCACTAATTTTTCTTACTATTGGTAGAAATTTTTCGATCTTGATGATTTGATCGGTTCTCCTAGTAGCCATCAATGATTTGGTCTTTGATGACTTGAGAATTCTCATATCTATCAACTTGGATTATTTGAACATCAACATTTTTGCAAATGCATCAAACGTAGGCCTAGGGAAGGCACTTCCCATGGTCAACCTATGAGTGTTGTAACTCAAGAAAAAAGATGCATACTCTAAAGGTGGCCTTTTCAAGATGTGATGAATCAATTTGACATCCTTCATGGGATTACCACAATCCTTAAGTAGTGCTCTCAATTCATTGGTTTTGCTGATATAGCCTTGAATTGTGTCAAAATTCTTAGGATCCAAGAGAAGTAGATCATCCTCAATTTGGAATCCCTTTTCCCCATCCACCTTACCATACAACCCTTCAAGTTTGTCCCAAGCACCCTCGGCTTCCTTAAAGCTAGAAATGTGAAAGAAGAGATCTTTATGAACACAACTCTAAATGATTCCTAAAGCCTAATTTTCTTTAATTTCCCAATCAACTAGTGTTGTAGCATCAGTGGGTTTGGTAATTGTACCATCAACATATAGATTTAAACCTTTTTCCATTAATCTACTCCATACAATATCTTTCCATGTAGTATAATTTTGTGAAGTTAGAAGTGGAGTTTTAGGTGAACCCATGATGCAAAAAAATTTTAAAAGGATAAGAAAGAAAGAGAGAAAAAAGAACACAAGAAAACCCCCCCTCACTCGTTTTTACTCAATCAAAGAAACCCCCCAAAAATGATGCTTTTGGCACTTTATATGTAGTGCATTTAAAATAGGCCACTTGTCAAAATGTACAAAGTGGACTTCTGATTTTGCTATTTACAACTGCCTTTTGAGATTCAAATCTAATACTAAGCACTGTAGCTCAAATGTACAACAATTTTGAAGAGTAATCAAAACAATACAATGCAGAAAAGGATCTAATTTTGAAAGTGATATTTTTGTTCACACAAGTCTATAATTTGATTACAGATCTTGAAATTAGACAAAAAATTAAGCACTTTCAAAAAAAATAGAACTTGAAAATGTCTTTAGATGAGCTCGTATGGAGCATTTGAAGGTGCAAAATGTAGGATTGGATAGGTACAATCATTGGACAAGTACAATCACCAAAAAATGCAATTTCTAACAAATCCATGCACCAAAACTAGAAAATAATACAACCACTTCAAAGTTCAAGAAATTCTATCCAAAATCAAAAAAAAAATTGCACCTGATTTGGAGTTCACATGATTGAGATATGGCCTCCCAAAGTAAGACTATCAAATCAAAATTGAATTTGGAGACGGGTCTAGGTAGAAAACTATAAGGTTAATTTTGATGGTCAAATGGCCATTGAAGTAGTATATTCTAGGCTGCAAATGATAGTCAAATGACCATCAAATTTAACATAGTAAAAAGATGACGTCAGTGAAAAAGATGTCCTAGCTAATGTGGTAGATGATGTTAGCAGTACAAATTTTACATGTGGATTGTACCAATTTCCTATGTGTTTGCTGAGTTGGTAGGTGAGTCAAAGCTGACATGGATAGTACAGCTATATGGCTACTAATAGGGCATTTTATGTGTGTGTGAGCTAGATTGTTGCTAATGTGGCAATGTGTGTCTGAGGTCTACTAAATCACTACATACATGGCGTTGACTATATACTAGGGTCCAACATGGTAGGTTCAACCCATGACAGGGCACTAGAAAGTATAGTCTTTGTTGCTACCAAAAAGGAGGTGCTGTTGGGAATGAGGGTCATCACCGATGGTTTGGAGATGGTGCCTATGATCACCATTAATGGAAGATGATCTGGCAATAGAGATGAATTTGTGAACAATGGCTAGTGAATTTTTGGAAGCCAGAGACTTAGATGATAGGGATTTTACTATATTGCACTAGGAGGAAGAATTATCACTATTGGCTATCAGAACTTGAGTCATCGAGAGAACAGTAAATCACTATCGAGGCTGGTTTTTAAAGGTTAGCGGGGGATTGTTTAATGATCCCACATTGTTGTAGAAGAACACCCTATGGGTGTTTAAAAATAAAAGCTTGTGGGATGTCAAATAAAAGCAAGCCACTAGGTTTGTCAAATAAATGCAAACCACCATTGCTCTCTCATTGACTGAGGCTGAGTATCAAGGAGCTGTAATTGCGATGATAGAAGGTATTTGGCTGCAGCAGATTCTAAAGGAATTTCGTTTTGATCTACCTAAACCCACAGTCATCCATTATGATAACCAGAGTGCTATTGAGATGTCAAAATATCTAGTGTAACACTAGCGCACCAAACATATCAGTGTAAGTTCATCTAGCTCCATTTTTTTATGTTCGTCACAACTTTTTTTGACAAAAATGTTTTAGTTGACAAAATTTTATTCTTTTTTTGTGTAGTGGAAAGTTTCTAGATGGATAATCTTTCAATCCATTCAGCATGAGAGCATTCTATCAGCTTGGTTAGGTCCAATTGGTTGGGTATACTATAGGACATCCCATTTCCCTCATTGAGCATTAGGAATTATGTACCTAGGTGTCCCCAAGACATACTAAGTCAAACCAAATAGTGATTTTGTGGGGCCCATTTGTCGTTGCACCAAAAGCCATGACTATTAGTGAACATGGAACACCACATAATTAACCACCTGTGGGCAGGGGAGCGCGTCGCATCACCCAACAATCTCCCCCTCGACGCGCATACCAGGTGCTTACGCAGGTCGGGAAGGCACCGAGGAGATTTGAACCCATGACCAGGCCAAAACCAGGCTCTGATACCAATTGTGGGGCCCATTTTCTATTGCACCAAAAGCCATGACTATTAGTGAACATGGAACACCACATAATTAACCACCTGTGGGCAGGGGAGCGCGTCGCATCACCCAATAGATTTTTGAAGGTAGATATCTTGGAGCTCGTGATAGTTACTAAAGTTTTGTGAAGTGTAGCAGTAAGGTGTTCCCAAGGCATAAGTGCATGTAGCTCTATTTTTTGATTTTCCTCGCAATTTGTTTTGTTTAACACATTTTAGTTGACACAAAATCTTGCTTTTCTATGTTGTGCAAAGTTTCTAAATGGGGCATCTTTCAATTCATTCATCATGGGACCATTCTGTCAGTTTTGTTAGGTTTGGTTAGCATGGTTAATGTTAGGGGACATCTATTTTCCATTACTGAGCATTGGAAATGTGCATGTCATATCTAAGTTTCCCCAAGATGCGCTAAGTCAAACAAAAAAACAATTTTCAAAGGTTCATATCTTAAACCTCATGATAGTTACCAAAGTTTCATGAAGTGCACAAGTAATGTGTTTTGAAGGTGTAAGTTTATGTAGCTCTATTTTCTGATGGTCCTCATAGTTTGGTTTTGGTGAACACATTTTAGTTGATAGAAAATCTTGCTTTATTGTGTAGTTCAAAGTTTCTAAATGGAGCATCTTTCAATTTGTTCATCATGAAACCATTCCATATGGTTGGCCATGTACACACTAGGGAATATCATGTTTCCCTCATCCACCACCGGGAATGCTTTCATGCATGTCATACCTAGTTGGCCTAAGATGCACTAAGTCAAACCAAATATGGGGCTTTTGAAGGGTGATATCTTGGACCTCATGATTTGTACCAAAGTTTTTTTAAGTGCACAAGTAAGGTGTTCCCAAAGTGTAAGTGCCTATATCTTAGGTTTTTGTCGGTCCTCATAGTTTGGTTTTGGCAAACACATTTCAGATGATACAAAATATTAGTTTATTACTCAGTGGAAAGTTGTTAAATGGAGCATCTTTCAATCCTTTTTTTGTGAGACCATTCTGTTAGCTTTGTTAGGTACGGGTGGCTAGGTAAATGCTAGGGGACATCTTGTTTCCCTCACTGAGCATTAGGAATGATTTTGTGTAGGTCATACATAGGTGTCCCCAAGAGGTTGTGAACATTGCACCATGACTAGTGGTAATTTGGGAATATACAAACACATGAACTATTTGACAAAATACCTTCAAAGTGCATGAATTGTATGGAAGAAGAGATGAGATGTTGCAAAAGTGTTTGAAAAATTTATCCAAGACAATTAAAGAGCCATGGGTGATGCATTCAAATTATTTGGTAAAATGTGAACAGGAATGAATCAGCCTTGATGATAGAGTTAAATGTTGAAGAGTATTTATTTAATCACCTTCAAATAAAATTGAATGAGAATTGATTTCCTTTACTCATACATGTGAAAAAACATGGAACCATGCATAATAATGGAATTTAAAACAAGAGAGGGACATGTACCATACATTCAAACCATTCATTTAGCACTGGACACAAATTTCAACAAAGAATTCAGCTGACATAAAGGTATTGAACTTTGTAAGCTATTGATCTCTAAATGCACAAACATTCCCATATGTCTAACACAACATGCATTATGAAATTTTCTTGATTTGGAAAAATATTGCATCTTAAAATTCATAATTATCAAATCTTAGCATCCAATCAACTAATCCCATAATACAAGCATCAAATCCAATGTGATAACAAAAACTCAAAGCTCTTTCCATAAGGTCTAATAATGACAATATCAAAAAATTCATATAATTTTATATAATGTCATACATCAATAATCTAAACCATCAGTCTTGTATGTCTAATAATGTTACAAAACATATGTCCAATAATGCCATATAGGAATAAAATTTAAATCCCTAGATATCTACTATTTTTCACTAAGGGAGAACAATATTTCCTTGGCTATCTTTGATCACTGTGAAGAGGGAGATGCTATAGATGATGGGGTCTTCCTAACATGCTCACTAGTGCATCATTCTAGACTCTTTTATATCTCGACCTATTACAATCAAAAGTATATATGAATCAATAACTATTATACATCAAAAATAAAATATGCATACACATAAAATAGAATATTTTCTTACCACAAGTTGATAATCCCAATCTACATCCACCTTATTGGCATGTAGACAATCAAGAATACTAAGAACCTACAACAATTATCAAAGTTAACATTCAATTTTACTTATGAATATCATATCTAGTTTCAATACTAACTAAATTATAATGTGAACTCTTTCATACCTCAGTTGATGGCTCAAAACTAGCAACAATAGTAATGTCTCTGATCAATACAGTGATGAAGATATGGAGAAGTTTTTCATGTCATCTTCTAAACATGGGACAACACAAGAATTAGATGCAGTTTTCAAGAATAAATATTTTCTTACACCACATTATCAATTAAAATATTTGGGTACCTCTGTGAATGTACTACCACATCATTCATTGTGCGGTGTTGATCCTGAAGGTGCAACATTTACCTATTACACATGTATGTAAATCTATTAGTCATCACAAATTAATCACATTCATGTAAAAATTACAAATTAAAACACATTATAATATGTATATACCTTTAGGTAAAACACATTAGAATATGTATATACCTTTAGGTAAAATGAACTCATCAAAAAGCCAGGTGACCCCAAATCAAGATCAACGTGACCACTCTGACTCTGCATATGATCATATAATAAACCAAATAAGTAAATTATTCATCCATTTATTAAATAAACATATTCAATTGAATCAAATTAACATGAAAATGAAAATACCTATACATGAGTGGTATCATGCCCACACATAGAGTACAATGTGAAAGTCGATGGTCTAGCACAAAACTAATTTAGATGGATACAAGTTCTGAGTTAACCTTTGATATGATTACATTATAAATAAATGTATTAATTTAAATGAATAAATTCATGCATACATTTGGATTCATTGATGTGGTGTAAAATGAGGCCGAGGGATTAATGCTAGTGCCAACAACACTCTGGCCCTAATTTTTTGACAACATGAAGACATAGTAATTGTTAGTCATTTGCGCACATATGTGATGTAATCAAAATAGTTTAAAATATATTTATTTATATTTATTTGTGTATCAATGGCAAATGTGGCATTGAGGAATTCATATGTCATCATCTTAGTATCTTCATCTGGATTCCTACAAATGTTGAATGTACATAAAGATCCAGGTGACATGTGCATGTGACCACTAGTATGAAGAGGCTCATCCACAACCAAAGGAAAGGCACAATGAAGGAGGATTTGAGTCAAACCTCTAATAGCACCTAGAGTGTTGACATTTATGTCATCCTTCATAATAGAAGGAATAGTAACAGGCTCTAGCTAGGGCTTTCCAATAGGCACCCTAACAACATTAGGGTCACAATGTACCCCTAGCTTATCAAATGATGATCCACACCTCTACCCTGAGAAGGAATAATATCAAAATAATTGGGGATCTCCCCAACTCACAATATAGTTTCCTCAAGAAATACCTTGGAACCTCATTATTGTTACAAGGAGGGGCATCAAACACCATCCACCATGTATCCCAAAAGTTATTTTAGTACCTTCATGAATACACCAATGGATGGTAAATGTTTTAGTTGTAGTTCTCACTATGTTTTGTTCTCTAGGATTTTTAAACAAAGAAAATAAGTCATCTTCGGTAATTTTCTTATATTTTACATCTTTATAGGATAATTTATCAACATAATATCTTTTTAATTCTTCTCTTTTATTATGCCATAGGTTTAGTTGACCCCTTACAGATGTGACTTGACCCACAATGCTCTCAAGGGATTATCCCAATAATGTCCTACCAAAATTGTAATGCCCCACCAAGGGATCCAAAGAATTAACCTAGAATTTCACTAAGTTCAGTAGCATTTTTTTTTTTTCATGAAAGTAAATACCACACATAACTTATGCATAATAATGGAAGCAATAGTAATGTCCATCTAAAAGTAAACATAACATATATAATCAGATTACATTCTTTAAAGATCCCTTAATGTTGGATTACATCTAGAAACATCTAACATACATGAATCCATCTAGTACAACATCCACATGAAATAACAATAATGTTTATACATTACATTTCAAATGCTCATTCATCCTCTGTACATGTCACAGGGTATGAAAAGCTCAAAGATTATACATATGTAGAATAAGGTACATCATCCTATTCTAATCCATGATACATCAAAGTAAAGATAATCACATGGTACACATGATACATCATCATAGAAGACATATACATCCATCATAAAGATCAAACATAATAAACTAAGTGCACGGTTCCTCCCAACCGTTAATACCATCATTAGACCATCATGGATCCTAGCCATCCCTTCGTGCGTAACATTCTAAATCATCGAAGAGATCATCGGTATTAACATAGTAGGAATGTCACTCCTAACATATACAACATCATATGTAGAAAGTAATCTAACATGCAAATATAAGCATAAGATAACATCATCTAACATATGCTAATCATCAATAAAAAGGATACATATCCATCATCATGAAGGATGCATCAGCCACGATGTCTCAATGAATCTCAAAATGATAAGAGTGGAAAATACACTACCACCCGACCGCATGGTACCTAAGTGGTCCACTCCCACTGTGTTGAGAAGATAATCTCAAGTCCCAAACAGGCTATCAAAAATCACATAGCATAAATCTCTATAAGTCCAAGAATCCTAAAAGTATACTAACTCAAAGGTTCCAAACACAAAATATGACATCTAATCCCAGAGGCACACAATGACATGTAGGAACCTACTATGCAAGCGGGAAAGTTTCATCGCAATTATCACGTACAAGTTACCCTGGCAGTTAGCTAAACTCCATGGGTCCATACTGATTTCATGCGGCCACTAGTATCCTCTCATACTTACAAAGCATACTACAGAATACAAGGTCACAACCATGCATTCTCACTATTCCCATCCTAGCCTATACAAGCACTCAAGGTATGGGTGAGAACAAAACTCTTGTCTTTTTAGGTTCATTCAGTTAGTATTAGGTGTGAATGTTATCACTTATTAATCCAACTTACAATGAGTTACCCTGGCAGCCTCTTAGGGCCCCGGCCCCCATTGCAAGCCACTTCCCTTCACTACATGCAGATATCCTACCCTAATGCTCATGGAATCATAAATCTCAAAATCACAAAAGATAATCCATAATAAAATCATCAAATATGCATAAAAGCATCAAATCTCCATGAGAAAACATCCATAGAAAATCATGATCAAAACAACTCTCTATTGGCAACTGAAGCATCACTGATAATCAAAGTATCCAATGGTTCTCAATAACCAAAATAGATCTCATCATACTGATCGAAGACTCCAAAAATATGGTTGAGTCAAACATGTCACATCATGACATCATCAAGAATAAATCCACATTACAGTCTCATCATGGCAACTAGAAAATAACCAAGGATAACTGATCGATGACCAAAAATAATGGTTAAGTCAAGTGTCTCATACATAAGAATCTCAACTATAACAATCAGTAATCACATCCAATACATAGAGCATTCCATCACATAACCATGGTTGGGTTTATAAAGATCGAGATTTAACATCATCATGACATCACAATCACATAACCCCCCCAAGCCTCTGGTAGACGTCCTATAACTGGTCAACACTAGTCAACCCAAAACCCAAAACAATAGCGTAACGAATACACAATGCAAACACATGTTTTGGTTTTTCTTTATTTACAAACTTGAGTTTAAATGAAAAAGTCTCGGTTTGCGTTTCCAAGTTTAGAGAAAGAATTTGAAGGAACATTTATACATTTAGAATGAATACAAATCCATTCTTTAATTATAATTTTAATCCAAACGTCCCCCATCAATCAAATATTTAATATACTTAATAAAACAATTAATCTAAATCATGAGCCTGTGATATAAATTAATTATCAATTTTTAATTATTAATAATCATATTCATATATTATATACATGCTATATATATATATATATATATATATATATATATATATATATATATATATATATATAAAATATATACATATAAATACATATATGAATATATAAATTATTTTATCATTTAACAAAATTGAATTAACAAAGTCGATTAATGCCAAAAATTAAAATCGAATATGACAAACATTTTTTAAACAACACATATTTATATAACATGACTGTCGGTACGTAGGACCCTGCGGTCACAGGGCCTGCGACGTCAGTGGTACTGCATACCACTATCGTCACAGTACCTATGATGGCGGTACACTACGACCACAGTGGGGGGTGCGGGTCTCATCCCCCCCCCCTCGACTCAATGCATAAAATGTTTTTTTTTTTTTTAAATCGCTAACGCGATTTCCATTTGCGATTTGGTTTAAAACATTTCTTTAAAAAGTTTTCGCCCACCGGTATGTTATTCGGTTTTTTAACAAATATACATTATATATACATATATATGTATATATATATTTAAAGATATATATATATATATATATATGTATGTATATATATACAAATATATGTAGAATTTAAAATATCACAGTATATGAGCATATATACATATATATATGTATATATATATGTATATATATATATATAAGTATAAGCAAATTGACAATATATCAATACAACTTCAATTTTTTAGAATTCCTCCATAAACCTTTGATCTCCAAAAAATTTCCAATAATTAATCTAATGGTTTGACTATGAATCTCAACCCTAACCTCGTGTTCTTTTTAGATCCATGCATATAAAATTTTCAAATAAATTAATCTACCCATATTGAGAAAGCACAATAAATTATGAAATTCCTCAGAAGACATATGGAAGACACGAAGAAGACATGGAATGCATGATGCGGAAATAGCATAAGTAAAATCACAAGAATCTACCTGGATTCTGATGCTAAATCGCTCTTCCTCAGAAACCCACAGAGCAAGCTCCTCCTCCCTTCTTCAGAGTTCTCGAGTCCTCCAATGCTCCAATTGCACTCCCAACGCTATGTCTAAGCTTCTAGGAATGCCTGAATATAAAGAGCTTTCAGGAAACATCTAGAATGCTTCTAGAAACAGCTGGAAGGTGTCACCAACTAAGCATAGGTCTTTTCCAACCTTCAAGATGAGCCATAGGGTTGTAGACACCATGTGCTTAATTGATGCACTAAGCCCCATGTTGTTGACACTTGAGAAATAGAAAAGTGCATTAACTCCCATGCAAGCTTATAACTCCAATTCACTTTTTATATAATTTCTATTTAAATATTTATAACTTCCATTTTAATCTTTATAACTTTCATTTTAATTTTTATAACTTTTATTATTATTATTTATTTATTACTTATTATTATTATTTTATTATTATTATTAATTTTAATTTCTAATTTTCTTTTATTTAATTCTTTTCCTTAAACAATTTTCCATTTAACTAATTATAATCAAAATATCAAATAACATGATATTTTATATTAATTTTCTCAAATAATTAATTTATTAATTAAATCTATTTATTAAGACTTAACTAATAGAAAATTCACCATAGACCTCCAAGATAAAATATGAAAACCCATCATAGGACAAATCACTCGAAATCAATCTAAAGGGTTAAAAATCATGAATCATGTCATCTGACACATTCGGTGGGTAAAATATCCAGATACTTGTCCTTCCTTACTAGGACAATTAGCTTAAGGGTTTGGGATTTGGACTTGAGAATTTATCTCCCTTCTCTTATCATTCAGATAGTATAATAGGGTACGCTCATCCTAGCAATTCAGGGAAGTTGATACCCAGTACCTGCAACCTGCAGAAAAACCATGCATGTACATACAATATATAATGCTAAGCTAGACAAACAATGGCAGGAAGTGGTGCATCATGTAGATCCCGACTAGGCAGGTGACTACGACTCCTTTCCTTAACCACATCAAAAATGCCATACAATAAGAAAACATGCACACCATACACATGCAAGTATGGGGTAAGTATCCATAATAAAACACATAAGATAATAACCATGAACTAATCATCAATAATATCTGAAAACAATATAATGATCATCATGTATGCATGAAACATAAAGTCTAAATGATCTCATCACATAACCTCTGAATCCATAACATAATGTCTGATAGTCTCAAAACAATACCACTAATCCATCAACATAGAACTAGTCCATCATTGTCCGATAATAACAACAACAATGTCCAAAAAAGATGTGAACGAGGGTAGGCACTACAAAAATTATTATGAAGCATACCCTTCAACCACCTAAAAATTATTTCTAACTTTTTTTTCCTTCTTTCAATTTCATTCAACAAAATTTCTTGGCTTCCTAGAGGAGTTCTTCCAATTGGTGGAGGTCCTAAAAGTGGTTGTTCTTCATTTTGAGGATTTTTAGGTTGATCATGTGGAGGGTTTGGTGGACAAGGTGGTTGACTGTTCACAGGTGGATTAGGTGTTGGATTCTCTACATTACCTAACAATTAAAAAATACTATTTTAAAAAAAAACTAAACAAAACCCAATCAAAATTTTAAAAAACCATTAAAAAACACAATATTTAACAAAAACAAGAGTTCAAATTCATACCTCTTTGAGAAATTTGGTATTTTTGACATTGTGGACCCATATTTGATGTAAATTTGGGTTTAAAAAGGGTAGTGATAGTGGATATGCACTCCTTTCTCCTTGGAAGAGAAAGAAAACACAAAGTTGTAGAGAGAAATAAGGAAGGTGTCTTAGTCTCTTTTTTTAAATAAAACTTTTTAATAGTGTAATTGCACTACTTAATTCATTATTGTTAAATAGCATGAGTGTACTACCTATTTCACAATCCTTAGGCTCATGCCACACTAACCATAGCATGATTGTGCTATAGTGTGACCGCACTATACCTTACATTAAAAATAAAAGTGGCATGCTTTTGGTCCACAACTTTGTGCACTTACCCATGGATCTCACAATATTTTCTATATTATGTTATAGAAGATTTGTTAAAATTGGTCATTCCAAGTTTGAATGGCCTTGTCACATGGTTATGGGGTGACTCTTCCTTTGACTCCCCCAACTCTTCAAAGAACTCAGTAGGGGGCCCATGGAAATGAATACCATGACAAAAGCCCCACTGGAGGCATCAAGTGTGGATGAAAATGGAGGGTGGGAATAGGTGAAACAAAGAACTAGGAATAATCTAAAGGTGGATTTGGAAAGCGATGCCAAGGTGGGAAGACCTAATGGTAGAACAACTAGCACTAAAGCTACAGAGATGGAGATTTCTAATGGAAGGTAGTCAACCTTGGAAAACTCCCAAAGGAGGAGGAATAAATGAAGGTCCTCTCCAAAAATATAAGATGTTTGAATAGTCCCTAAAAGGGGTTTGAGGTTAAACAATTGATTCTATGCAATAAATTTGACATCCTACTTCTTCAAGAAGTGAAGATGAAGTATGCTTATTTTTCTCTTATCATTAATACCCTATAGCATCATGCTATCTTTCATTATGTAGAAGCTAATGACTCTTCTTGAGGAATTGGTTCCATTTAGAACCCAAGTAAGTTTTGTGTAAGATTATTTTATTCTCACATAACTATCTAGCTATGATGTTTGACAGTCATGAATTCTCTTGGCTTCTCCTTAATATCTATGATCCTAAATCCTAGGTGGGGATGCTTTTGATATGGGAGTATATCACTAAGGAGTTGAACTCTAATGATAATTTTAAGGATCCTTGTATTTCCCTTTAAGAAGTTGGGTGGATAGATAGATTTTAATGATAGTATTTTTTACATGGCTAATTTTATTAACAAGAATGACTTGTTGGTTGAGATCCTTGGCTTCACATACAATTTTTCTAACCATACAAAGGGGTAAGATCTCATCTTGGTTAGACTAGAACAATTTGTTTGATCTACAGGTTTGAATATCTCCTCATCATCAACTCTTCATGCTCTCCTTCATATGGCCATAGAACACTCACCTATTTTCTTGGTTTGGAAGGAGAACCCATGGAAAAGGACCTCATAGTTTCCATTATGAGATAATGTCACACTCCCATCCTAATTTTTATGATAGGGTGTATGAGTGGTAGAATATTTGGGTGATAGAAATGACCATGATCAAATTGACTAAGAGATTAGAAAATATTAAAAGGGAGGCTAATGAATGGAGGAAGTCCTCATTTGGGAATATCTTCTAAAAAAAGGAGGTTATTGAAGAAATATAAATCATTTTTAGGAGAAAATGGAAATTGGGGGTGTGAATGTTGATGATCATTTAGAGGAGGAGAACTAGAGTAAAAAGTGAAAGGTTATCACTTGGGAGAAAATCTTTTGGAAGCATTGTTTGAGAGTTGACTAACTATTTAAGGGAGATAGGAACATTTCCATCTTCCATAGGATCAGTTTTGGCTCATAGAAAATGAAATACCATCAATGGCCTCCTAGATAGAAATAATAACTACTTATCTAAACATGAGGATCTGCGAGGATGGGTTATTCAATTCTTTGAAAAAATGTTGGCTAATCATAATGTGAACACCGACTTGGAGGTAAAGGATAGCCTTATTAGCTCTATCTCAATTGTGTTGAATAATAATTATAATGAGAAACTCATTTGGCTGGTCACAAAGGAGGAGATCAAGGTGACAAGTTCTTTATGAAGGACTAAAAGGTTCCTAGACTTGATGGATTTTGTAGCTATGTTCTTCCAATTTTTATGGGAACATATTAAAGGTGACCTCACAAAAGATACAAAATATTATTCTAGAATGGGAAAATTTATGAAAATCCTAAACAAGACATTTATTGTATTGGTGCCTAAAGTCCAAGAACCAAGATCTCTTGTAGACTTCAACCCCATAAGCTTGTGTTACATAAGTTATAAATTCTTCTCTAAGGTTATCACTAACCATGTTAAGCCCCTTATAGATATATTCATAATACTCTCCCATAAAGGATAAGTTCCAAGTGCACGAATCCTTGATGCTTCTATCTCAACTCATGAGATAATGCATGCCATGCACAAATAAAAAATGGTTGGGCATGACCCTAAAGATAGATATTTTTGAAGGTTGTGATTAGGCCAACTAGGATTTCATGTTTGTTGTCATGTCTAAGATTGTCTTTAGTAGGATTGTGATTGAGCTAATTTAGGTGTTGATCAGGTTCATCTAGTTCTATGTGTTGGAAATATTCAGGACTAACAAGGTTACTGAGAGGGTAGGGGTGAATTAGTAACCTTTAAAAATTTAAACCAATTCAGCATAATAACAAATTCACCATTCATTCATCTACTTTACTGTACGCATGAAAAGATTAACACACTGATTTGGTGACCCAGAAACCTTTCAATTTGAAAGTAAAACTGGGGTGGGGATGATACCCATGAAATTTCAATACTGTAGTATAAAGTTGGCCAGTTAAGGCCTACAATGATCACTTCTGGTGATCTGCCCTGTTAGGAGCAAGTAGGACTACTAGATCCACCTTGTTAGAGGATTTACAAACATACAATGAAGTATGCACTTTGTTAGGAGATTTACAAAAGACTTTTAAGTCTACCCTGTTAAAGGATTTACAAACTGATTCACCTGTTAAGATGAAGCAACGGATCTACTTGCAACTGGTTTGCTGATTAGATCTTATGTACTGATCACTTGATGTGATGGATATATCTTTGCTGCTCCTTGATAACCTTGCTGAATACTCTGCTGCTGATTCTCTTTCAATTCGCACAATTACATTCTTACTTATCTATCTTGCAAATGGCACAATACATTACATATATACCATTCCAATATTTATAGCAACAAGGTCGGCTGAACACAAGTGGACAAAACATTACTAATTCGGCCAGATAGTAGAAAACTCAAGTTCCTCAAACTCACTCGGTGACCTTCTAACACTCGGCATCCACTGCAATACACTGCATCGTCATGTACTCAGTAAGAGCAGGGGCTTTGTCCATACTAATCACTCTGAGTAGCTTGGAACTTGGTAACCACTGGTGACTCGATAAACATTGTGTCACTCGGTAGAAACTAACTCCTTCGATTCACTTGGTAAGCATTGAATACTTCTTTTACCTTTCTGTCTTGGTAATCACTAAAACCTTCATTTACCTTCCTTACTCGATAAACACTAGATCCTTCATTTACCTTCCTGACTCGGTAAATACTAAATCCTTCGTTTACCTTCCTGAATTGGTAAACACTAAATCCTTCGTTTACCTTCCCGACTCGGTAAATACTAAATCCTTCATTTACCTTTCTGACTCAGTAAACACTACTGAACATACTTGGTAACCAACCAATGCTCGGTATGAACTGTAAACTGAGTGATGAACTCGGTAAGCATTCAGAATCGAATAAGTTTTGTAACTAATGACAAATGTATCATTATTCCAACAATCTCCCCCTTTGGCATTAGTGACAAAAACACTTATGAGCCAAAATTTATATACAAGATTTGACAACACTGACTTGATTCTGCTGTGTTGAATATACATGGGCTACCTTACATATAACTCCCCCATACATTATACAGAAGGTTTTTACATGAGTTATATGTCTTTATTCATATTATCACCACTATCATTATTTCTTTATTACTTTATTACCTTCTAACCTTTTGTGTCTGATTCTCCTCTATATATTACTTTCTCCCCCTTTTTGACAATAATGCCAAAGAATAAAGAATGTATTTTTTTACGAGACACCAAAATGTGTGATATACTTAGAATGTACCTGAAGAATTAGTTGCAGAGTTTTATCCCAATTGTCTTGCAGGATTTTACATGTGGAGAGAGCTACTTGAACTTCTGCAGAAAGTTCAATCACATGGTCTGCAACAGAGAAGTTATTGTCATGGATCAATGTTTTTGAATATGCAATGTGTTTCTGCATTGTGTTCATGATGGGAAGGATCATGTTCTGGATTTCTAGTAGTATAGACCTTATCCTTCCTTCCTCTTTGAGTAGCTCTACCTGCTTCTCTGCCAAAAATTTGATCCTGAGGTGATGAGATGAGCTTGAGCTGGGGTCAAGCTTCAGCGATTGGGCACTTATCTTCAGATCCTTATCTATCTTATTTAACTTTTCTCTTATTTCCTTTGTATACTTGGTAACATTACAAAGTTTTGCAAAAAGTGAGGTTACGTTATTAAAAGAATTTTCAATGTTAGACAAAATTGAGGTTAATTCATCCTATTTTATTGCTAAGTGCTAAGCAATGTGCTCAAGCACCTTATTTTCAAATTTCCTTTCTGCTTTCTCCATTAACTTTTCTTGTCCTGAGATATCCTCATTAAATTTATTCACCACTTCTTCTAGCTGCAACAAAATGTGTTGAGATGAATCCACATCAACACTTATAGCCTCAGTTATTATGTTTTTAGCACTCTCAATTATGTTGAATTCTCTGTCCCTTTCATTCCTTAGCTGCATTTGCTGTGCCTTTTGCTCTAGACACTGACTAACCAATCTTAGCTGATTAATTGTAGCAGTTTCTAAATTTATCTTTGGAATGACAATTTCTTCATCCAAATCTATATCACCATCTAATACTTTTCCTGTAAGCAGTAGTTTCAATGGTGTCTTTGGTTTATCTGCAGTACTTACCTCTTTTCCTTTTGAAGTAGATACAATGGTTGATGATGCAAGACTAGCAGTCAAGACTGGAATGGGACCAACTAAAGGTAAACTAAGAGAAGTGATGGTTGTATCAAAACTTGATATACTTCCCAAAAATGATGTACTACTCAAAAATGATGTACATACTAGTATATTTTCAATTGGAGAACTGACTGGAGCAAAACTTGGGGCCAATGTGGCTGAGGAAGACAAAATTGATAAGAAACTTGGAAGACTTACTGTACAAGATGCAGGTGGAAGAGATTTACTCGGTGAAGTAACTGTTGTTGTGGATGACTCGGTGGCTGATGATGTGCTTTGAAGCTTAGTAACTAAAGAAGTGACTACCAGCTCGGTAGATGAGGTGCTTGGCACTTGTATTGCAGTAACCTGGAGCTGAGAGGAGACTGGAGGAAATTGAGTAATGGATGTCTCTGTTGTGCTCACAATCTTGCTTGAAGATCCTATCTCCATAGTACATTTTACAGTCTTTGGTGGAGAGTGAGGAAGGGGGGCAATGACAACTGCTGCAATTTTGATTGCATCATCCTCTTCCTTAACATTTTCTTCCTCCTTTTCTTCTTCTTCCTTCTTTTTCATTACCTATTCAAGGTCTTCAACAATTACTTCCATGGAAATGGTGTTGCCACCATCCATATCCTCTTCATCATCACCATTTTCATCATCATCCTTGATCTCTATGGGTTCCTCAGTTGTCTTATCCAGTTTATATGCATCACTCCAGACATCAGTTGCATTTTTAACAACTGGCTCAATGCTTTTTAGCAATATGAGACATGTATTAAATCTCATATTCATTTTGCCTTCATGATCCTTCAATGCCCTTTTGATTTCTGCATCTATTAGGCTAGGGACCAGTTCTCTTAATCTTTGCTCAAAAATGTCTTTAACTATTTGCTCGATGTGTTCCCATCTCACCTTTATTTTATCAAACAGTTCAGCAGGAATTTGGGAAACAAATTGGTCTAGGGAGAATTTCCAGGTTCCCAACTTCTCCATTATTAGATCTTCAATTTCTTTTTGCTCAGCAGGAGTTCTGGTTTCATATTTCAATGCCTTGAAATTGTTGTTTCCTACACTAATCCTTAGTTTTTTCATCCTTTCTTCGAATGTTAGAGGAGGTTTGTTGAACACAACTTCTTTCTTGCCTCTCCTAGTTCTCCTTGTGAACACCGCCTAAGGTTTGGTAATGATTACCCTACCCTTTTTCTTTGCTGGCTCTACTTCCTTTTCTAGCTCCTCTTCTTCTTCTTCTTCCTTTTCTTCATCCTCACTATTGCCCTCGGTAAGCATAAGAGGTCCAGTATCAGCTTTCAGCTTTTCTATCTTTCTCTTGCCTTTAGAGATTGCTTGAGGAAGCTTGATTTCAAGCTCTATTCTAACCTTTGCCTCTTCATAGGTTCCAAATGCAGGAAACTTGGGATCCACTGGTTCATTTACCAGTGCCTCAATGATATCTCTGGTATCATCAATATTTAGCTCATAGGGCAATGGTTTTACCCATGCCACTCGGGGTTTGACTGCTTGGATGTAGACTCTGTCACAGTCAACCATGAAACAGACATCATCCTTATAATCTTCAATAAGTTTCGGAGGTATCCTGAACCTGTTGTTCATCCTTTCCTTGAGATCTTCAAAATAATTATCCATTACCTTGTCAAAATTGATACCCATTTCTGCTATGAACTCGTTTATTTGATACAAAATTGGAGTATCTTTCCTCCATACAACTGCACCTTTAGATAGAAAGAATTTTTGTACATAGAAAAATAAACAAACTAGCAAAGAACCAAATTTACAAGGGTTTGTCTTTGCAGTCCTTATGCTATCCATGTTTTTATTCAATTTTTTTAATAGCACATTAGCTAGGTCAAACTCCATGTTTTTCTTCACAATCTTATATGCCAAATCTACAGCCTCACAGGGTACACTATTCAGCCTACTAGAACTATACAGTTTTTATGCAATAACACAAATACCAAATTTGAGTTCTATATCTAAAACATTGTTAAGCTTTAAACCTCTGCAATCCCATACAGCTTGGGTTAATTTCTGAAGTTCATCTCGACCTAGGGTTTTGGTGGTTTTGGCTTTGGTCAACATTGGTAAACCCGTGATCTTGTGGATCATCTTCTTCGTTATGAGGATGGGTTGCTCTAACCACAATTTTCCATTATGCACATGGCTTAAGATATACCTTACCCATTTCACTTGGAAACTCCTTGGCAGATGCGAGATATGGGTTAAACCTTTAGTTTTTAAATGTTTAAACTTGGTTTTTAGGGTTCCATCCACGCATAACTCCGCTAGGGTACTATCCATATCTAGTGTCCCTATTTTTTGCATAGTACACTTGAAATGAGTATGAATATCATTGATAAGAAGTACCTTTGGAGGGATCTGCGATTGAGCTCCATGCGGGTCGAGTGATTCAGCGATGGTAGGAACGATTTTGAAATTGGGCGCCTTCCATTCGATTCCCTTCACAAGCATTTCAGAACCTTTCTTCGCCTTGCTGCCACTAGTGCTTGTGGATGCCATTGCTGCTTGGTGAGAGAACAATTTCGTAACACAAATTCTTCATTGGAAAATTGCTTCAAATCACTTGAACTCGCTTGGATGCACTTGAAAATATATTTTCTCTGTGAACTCTAAATTTGCGGTGAAAAATGAGATCAAATTTTGCCTTTTTGATCAAAATTCTGTCATTAATGCTCAGGTACGAAGGTAGCTGAGAATTAGGGTTTTACAAATAGTCACCAACTTACTCGGTAAACCTTGCAACTCGGTGAACACACAAAACCTTTCTTATTTTCCCGGCCAAGCTTGGTAAATTCTGAAAACCAACCTTACTCGATAGATGCAACACTGTGAATTATGACTTGTATCTGCAATACTGATTTATCATTTCCATTCTTTCTTTTTGGAACTGCTTAGGATATGGCTTGAAGATGTAGTCCCTTATCCTTCTTGATAATTATAATTAGGAATGGTGGAGTCACCTACTTCTAGAGTGACATTTCCATTATTTGAATTTTCTTGCTCGGTAGACTTAGGAATCCACTGTTGTTTCATTTGCTTTCGAATATTATCAGCTCTAGTTTTCTTTTCATCTTCAACTTTTCCTATATTCATGAAATTCTTGGCTATATGACCAAGTTCAGTACAAGTATAGCATCTTATGGTTGTATCTTTCTTCCTTAGGTGATGCCTTCTATAGTTTGTTCCTATGTGTCCATATTCTCCACAATAGTGACATCTGTACCAAGTATTGTAATCCCAACCAATTATTGCTTTGACAATTTGTTCTACTGGATTGAATGATTTTGATCTACATTTAGATGCCTTGTGTCCTTGTTTCTTGCATTTGTGACATTCGCCTTCAAACTTTGGTTTCTCCTTGCATTCATTGGCTTTGTGACCATGCTGATTGCAATTGAAACATTTTCCATTGAATTTACCTTTACCATTACTCCAACATTTGTTAGATGTATGACCTATCTTGCCACAATGATTACAAGTGGGTCTTTGATTCCTTTGGGTACCTTGTTGTATCCAAGACCAGCTTTACCTTTTTGCTTATTAAAATTCTGCTCATTTTGCTAATTCAATTGATTCATGTCCGCTTGAGATTTCATCATCCTTTCATTGACTTGTTTTTCAATATTTAGATCATTTTTCAAGCTTTTATTGATTTACCTTTCAGATATTAGGTCTCTTCTTAGACTTTCATTGATTTGTCTTTCAATATTCAATTCATTTCTCATTCTTTCACTTTGTGCTTTGAGAATCCTGATTTCTTCATTTGCATTGGATAGTTGATCTGCTAGATCTTCATGTTCAAGGGATTGATTTTGAGTTTCATTGTCCCTTCTTTCTATTTCTTCTTGTGTCATGTTTCTTTGCTCCATAATTTCACAAAATCTTATTGATTGAGTTTCTTGTTCCAATCTTAGCATTCTTACTTCTTCTTGCAAAGATCCATTCTTTTGTAGAAGTTCTTTGATTGCCTTGTCTGCCTCATTAGCTTCATTTGAACTACTTGATGGGATGAGATCTTCAATTTTTGTTTCAGTATACTGATGATCATTCATTTCTTTTGCAAGATCTTTCCTTCTTTTTAGGGATAGAGAAAGATGCTCTTTTTCTTTTTTGAGTTGTATCATGGCCATTTCCAAATCTAGCTTCTCATTCTCAATAGTTTTGTCAAGTCTGAATATCTCCATTGTTCTTGATCTTTGGTCAAGTTGTTTAAACTTTATCCTGAGAACCACAATGCTCTGATACCAATTGTTGGAAATATTCAGGACTAACAAGGTTACTGAGAGGGGAGGGGTGAATCAGTAACCTTAAAAAATTTAAACCAATTCAGCATAATAAAAAATTCACCATTCATTCATCTACTTTAATGTACTCATGAAAATATTAACACACTGATTTGGTGACCCAGAAACCTTTCAATTTGAAAGTAAAACTGGGGTGGGGATGATACCCACGAAACTTCAATACTGCAGTATAAAGTTGGCTGGTTAAGGCTTACAATGATCACTTCTAGTGATCTTCCCTGATAGGAGCAAGTGGGATTGCTAGATCCACCTTGTTAGAGGATTTACAAACATACAATGAAGTATGCACTTTGTTAGGAGATTTACAAAAGACTTTTAAGTCTACCCTGTTAAAGGATTTACAAACTGATTCACCTGTTAAGATGAAGCAATGGATCTACTTGCAACTGGTTTTCTGAGTAGATCTTATGTACTGATCACTTGATGTGATGGATATATCTTTGCTGCTCCTTGATAACCTTGCTGAATACTCTGCTACTGATTCTCTTTCAATTTGCACAATTACATTCTTACTTATCTATCTTGCAAATGGCACAATACATTACATATATACCATTCCAATATTTATAGCAACAAGGTCGGCTGAACACAGGTGGACAAAACATTACTAATTCGGCCAGATAGTAGAAAACTCAAGTTCCTCAAACTCACTCGGTGACCTTCTAACACTCGACATCCACTGCAATACACTGCATCGTCATGTACTCAGTAAGAGCAGGGGCTCTGTCCATACTAATCACTCTGAGTAGCTTGGAACTTGGTAACCACTGGTGACTCAATAAACATTGTGTCACTCGATAGAAACTAACTCGTCCGATTCACTTGGTAAGCAATGAATACTTCTTTTACCTTTCTGTCTTGGTAATCACTGAAACCTTCATTTACCTTCCTGACTCGGTAAACACTAGATCCTTCATTTACCTTCCTGACTCGGTAAATACTAAATCCTTCGTTTACCTTCCTGACTCGGTAAACACTAAATCCTAAGTTTACCTTCCTGACTCAGTAAACACTAAATCCTTCGTTTACTTTTCTGACTCGATAAACACTACTGAACATACTTGGTAACCAATGAATGCTCGGTATGAACTGTAAACTGAGTGATGAACTCGGTAAGCATTCAGAATTGAATAAGTGTTGTAACTAATGAAAAATGTATCATTATTCCAACACTATGTTACTATTAATGTGATGACTTCAGGCTCTCTCTCCTCTAGCAGGGGCCTATGTCAAGGGGACCCTCTCTCACCATACCTTTTTTATTATGTTGGAAGAGCTTCTATGGAGTAACTTTATCTCCAAAATGGAGGTAGAGACTATTTAGTGAATAAAACTTGCCACATCTCTCCCCCCTAGAGGTCTTACATCAATTTGTGGATGATACATTTTTATTTGGGCTCTCTTATCCAAGAAATGGAATATCCTCCTTGGCCAATATTCTCATGTGTCTAGCCAATACATCAATTTTGATAAAACTAAAGTGTAGATCTTTAGTATTAAGTCTTCCATGCAAAATAGTGTCACCTATATTCTTGGTGCCCAGGTGGCTTCACTATCAGATACTTACTTGGGGATTCCCCTCATGACTCAGAAGGTTAACCAATAGTTTTGGAATTCAATTTTGAAAAGGCTTTAGAGGAAGTTGGTGGGATGGAAATGGAAGGTCCTTTGTAGTGAAGGTAAACTCCAACTCCTTTCTACTTCTTTGTAGGGCATCCCTATTTACTTTCTCTCCATTTTAAAAATTTATGCTTCTATGGCCAATTCTAGAGAGGATTTTGAGAAAATTCCTTTGGATTTGTTTGGAAGAGAAAGAAAGGATCAACTTGGTCAACTAGAATATTGTATATAAACCTAAAGCCATGGGAAGATAGGAGTTAGAAAAGTGAGGGATCTCAACAAAGAGATCCTAACTAAAATTGGTTGGCGGTTGACCAAAGACTTGGGAGGGTGACAATGAATTATGAAAGCCAAGTATTTTAGTGACTCTTGCTTCACCTCCCAACTATTTGACATGGAACTCCTATATGTTTCTGATTTGGAACAATGTTACTAGAAATCAAACTTCCCTCCAATGTGGTGTGTGATGGATAGTTAGTAAAGCTAACAAAAGTAGGTTATGGAAAGATAATTGGTTTTGCAAGGGGGGTAGGCCTCCCATCTTAAAAAAAAATTTCCACCCCCCTCCAAATTAGAGTAGGGGTGGTATACTCACTTACTAAATGGGTAGGGGTGATATACTCAATTACTAAATGGCCACTATTATAAAACCCACTATTCATTGTCATCTACCACACTCTTTCTTTGTATAAAATCCACAATGAATCTTCTCTCCAATCATTTATTTGACAAAATTAATCCATTTTAATGTAGTTTCTTAATTAGTTGGGACTAATTAGGCCTATTAGGCCTCTAAACAATTGAATATACTTTAACATAGACATAACACAATCATGTTAAGTCTAGTAAAGTCATACTAGACATACCATGATCATGCTATGTCTAGTATGACAATTTAGCCATACAAAGGATAAAATGATCATGTTTAGGCTTGGTAATAGGCCTATTTTACTACCCAAAGTTTTGGGTCAATGCTTTCCCTCCATTTTTTAGTGGTTTAGATGTTTTTTTAACTTCTAAGATCAAATCTCATCTTTGACTTCATCACCTGGGTTTGCAAATGGTGAAGTGGTGATCTCTAAAACTGCCACCATAATCTCACAAATTTTCTTACATTTATAGCCATTTTTATTTTTTATTTTTGCACAAGAATAGCATTGTGAAGTTGATTTATCTACATCAGTGTCTCAAAAATCCTCTAAGACATATGTCAAGCATTTTTTATAACATTTTTTCTACTTAACCAAATAGAAAATAAATTACATATTATTGTTGTACACTTGATTCTAACAAATATTTTTTAAAATTTTGATTTTACATTATATTGAGGCAAGTTATGCCAAGTGCACAAACTTGTAAGAGAATTTTAGGATGGGTCCACTTCAAAAATCATAGAAACTGGCAAATTATGCAAAAATATAGAACTTCTAGATCTCACTCTTACCTTTCATCCTACAAAAGGGTTTTTCAAAGTACCAAATATAACCATATGTTTTGTTGAGCACATGGAAATAATTATGTTATGTTTGTTTAGCATAAAAAGGAACAGTTCTTTTTCTGCATGGGGTTTGACCTTCTTTATCTTATCTATTTTTTTAAAAATATAATAGTTTAGAAACTAGATTTAGAGTACTACAGTTTTGTCTTTTACACATGTTCTCATTTTGAGTACATTACCCTCAGATCAAGTTTACCTAATTTTAGAAAAATTGTATCCACTTATTACCCCCCCCCCCCCCCCCCCCCCACCCCCCCTTTTTGCACACCATCTTGGTGAATACACCCTAATTCCTTACTTAAAATTATGTCCTAGGGAAGTCCCTTCTAATTATATTCATGGGGTTTCCATTTGTGGGTAGGGGTGATATATTCACTTACTAAATGGCCAAGGAATTGTGGGTAGGGGTGATATACTCACTTACTAAATGGTTAGGAAATCAGGGGAAGCAGATGCAGGGGAATCTGTAATTTTTGAAGCTAATAAACCCTTTCTAGTTATGTACACTCTAACAATACTAACTAAATATGATAAGATGTAACACATTACACTGGATATGCATTCCTATGTATGTTGCAAAATAGACATCAAGATGATTTTTATAGTGAAATATGATCCACACAACTACAAGGAAAAAATGTGCTTGGCAACTAAATTTTCTAGTAATAATTTTATTCCCTTCAGAATCATTGGATAAAGAATAAACAAAAATAAGTTTAGGCCTTCATCTTATGAGGATGATGAGGGATGTCTGCCTTAAAATTCTTATTGTTTTAGAAGTTCTTGGTGACAATGAAAAATGTCAAATGGTGCCATTCAAACTCAAAAATTTATTGGGTGATGAAGTTTTAAAATTAGGGATCTAAAACTATTCTTTAACTAGATCTAGAGTTCAACTCTTTTGTGGATCTAAAGGCTCAGTCATATTCTTAAAGGATTGGCCTAGAGAAAATTGTGATTGTATATCAAATGATTACAAAATATTTAGTTTAGGAGAAAATATTGCGGCGATCAAGAAGAAAAGTAGCTATGGAGAATCTGGTTATGAATTACATTAAGAATAAAATTATTAATCAATTACTCTAGATTAAGAGACAAAGCCCACTTAGTTAACGGAAAAGAGTGGGAAGATTCTTGGACCCATGAATGAAGTTACATATAACGACCTAAAGAGCTAGAAAGGGAAAGCAACAAAGGAAAGAAGATATGCATATCAACTTACATCATATGATGATGATGATGGTGATGAATACTCACCATCTGTAGTAGTAGCTCAAGTAGTGATAGAAAGTCTTCAGTGAAAATGCACTCAAAACCAAAATTTCCAAATAGAAAAGTGACAAGTGTCGTGGAATTATCCATAGAGAAATATGAACTCTATCATTCCTCTCTCTCTCTCTCTCTAGTGCCTACCCCTAGGTTGCATTTTTGTTATCATTGTCAAACTCTTATAGGGCTAGTTCTATGTTGATGATTATTAGTAACATTGTTTTGAGACTATCAGATATTGTGCGATGGATTCAGTTGATATGTGATGAGATTACTTAGACTTTATATTTCATGTATGTATGATGATTATTACAGTGTTTGCAGTTATTGATGATGATTAGTTAGATGATTTATTATCATATGTGTTTTCTTATGGATACTTACCCCATACTTGTATGTGTATGGTGCGTGTGTTTTTTTTCTTTCTATATGGCATTTTTGATGTGGTTAAGGAAAGGAGTCGTAGTCACCTGCTAGTCGAGATCTACACGATGCACCACTTCCTGCCATTGCCTGTTTAGCTTAGTATATATTGTGCTTGTACATGCTTGGATTTTATGTAGGTTGCAGGTACCGAGTATTGACTTCCCTAAATTACTAGGATGAGCATACCCTATCGCATTATCTCAATGGTAAGAAAGGGGAGATAAATTCTCAAGTCCAAGTCCCAACCCTTTAAGCCATTTGTCCTAATTGAAAATTAGGACAAGTATCTGAGTTGACTACCCTCCGAATATGTCAGATGATGTAATTCATGATATTAACCCTTTTGGTTTGATTTTGTATGTGTTTTGCTATAGTGGGTTTTTCGTATTTTATTTTATGAGTCTTTGGTGTATTTTCTATTAATTAAGCCTAATTAAAATATTTAATTAATGGTTTAATTTAATGGAAAATTAATATGGTATTTTAATATTTATTTTATTTAATTAATTAGAAAATTAATTAAATAAAATAATTAAATTTAAAGATTAAAGTTATAATTTTAAAGTTGGAATGTGATAATATTTATTTAAGTTAATAAATATTTTAGCAATTAAGTTTCGAAAATGAATTTAAAAGTGGAAAAGATATTAAAATTATTAAAAGATTATAGATTGCATGATGTGTGCATGTGATTAAAATATAAATATATTAAGATAAATCAAGAGAAGTTATTAAAGTTAGTGCATGAGATTTAAAAAAATTAATAATTTAAATTGAAAAGAGTAAAGTGAATATTAAATTAATTAATGTGCATTATTTTAATATTTTTTCACATAGGGGTATGCAAATTCTCAGGAGTTGTCATGTAGACAACACAGGTGTTTGCACTCTAATTATGCACATGTTGTCAACAACATAGGAGTTAGCACACAAATTAAGTGCATGGTGTCTATAGCCTTATGACTCATCTAGAAGGTTGGAAAAGACTCATGCTTAGTTGTCAACACCTTTTGGTTGTTTTTAGAGACATTCTAGGTGCTTCCTGAGAGTTCTTTATATTCAAGCACTCTTAGAAGCTTAGGGAGCATTTTTGAAAGACCTAGGAACGTTGGAGAAGGAAGGAGCTTGCTCTGCAGATTCTGAGGAGGAGTGAATTAGCATCAGTGTCCAGGTAGACACTTGTGATTTTGCCTATGTTATTTCCGCTTCTTGGACTTCCTATCTTCTTCGTGTCTTTTGAATGTTTTATGAGGTTTCTATGCATGAATGTTCTAGTTATATGCAATTTTGTCATGGATATCTAAATTGTCATATGAGAAAACCCCTACATGCATAGATCTAAGAAATCTATGAGCTAGGGTTTAAAATTTATAGGCAAACCTATTAGATGGAATAATGAGTTTAGTTAGAAAAAAATTATTTTATAAGGAAAATTCTTAATTTAAAGAATTAGAAAGCCCTTTTTATTTAAAAGTTATATATGTGTTCTCTTTTAAATATATAAAATTTGTTACTTTATAAATATTATAAGCTATTCTCATGTTTCTAATTGTTAAATATGAAATATCGATTTAATAATAATTTGTCAATTATTGTTAATCGAAAAGATATATTGAATTCAAATTTGAATATTAAGGGATTAGAAAATGGTTGACTTTTAATATTAATTTTATTTAATGTATATAAAATATTATTTAATATATATTAAATAATTAAGAGATGGTAATTTATATTATGTTGATAATAATTGTTTAATGATGATTATTATAATGATGTAAATTAAGAGACTTAAAATGATATTAGATTAAGATTTAATTGACAAGGAGTCATTGTTATGTTATAACATTGCTACGATTTGAATTATTATGTTATTATTAATACGTTATGAATTATTAAATAAGTTATTGATATACCTTAATTGTGCTAAGAGTTAGTTAAAGGTATGTGCAGGATCATGGTGTGCCAAAAAGTGGCGATGTGAAAAAAATAAAGTTTGAACACGTCTAAAAGTGCTTCAAAATCTGCTCTGACTTTTTCTCATCTATCCAAGTACCAAACCTGGAAAGTAAGGCCCAAGCCTTATTGGACATCTGATTTGAGATGGGATATCTGATATGAGATCGGATATCCTATATCGGCGGCATAAAAATTGGAGGGAAAAGGCACAAAAATTAGAGGAAAAAACAAATTTGTAAGTGATATAACTAATTTGAGTTATGAAATATGTAAAGATATAATATATAATATAATAACATAACTATTATATATAAAATAATATATAATCTATATACTATATAATAATATAATATAATATAATATATAATCTATTAATATATAATAATACATATGTTATTATTATTATTATTTGTAAATATAATATATTATTATTTTTACTATATTTTTATTAAATATAATAACGTAATATATTATATATATGTTATTAATACATATTATTATTATTATTATCATATATAAATTATAATCTATAATATATTATTAATATTATGACTTATATTATTAATATATAATAATATATTATGTTATTATTATTATAATCTATAAATTATATATATATGATTGCTATACTATATTATTATTATTATTATTATTTTTACTATATTATTTCTAGTGGAGTCATTTATATGAGTTGAAAGGGCTCACATGATGACCTATAACTCCTTTCGACACATTTCATGATGACATATGTCCCTAAGGAATCCTAGGACCCCTAGGGACATATTAGAACAATTTATATGGGTCAAAGTAGGTCACAGGATGACCTATGAACCCTTTTGACATATTACTAGACGACATTTGTCCCTAGGGGTCCTAGAACCTTTAGGGACATATTAGAATCATTCATATGGGTCGAAGGGGGTCATCGGGTGACCTATGACCACCTTCGACACATTCCATGATGACATATGTCTTTAGGGATCCTAAGACCCCTAAGGACATATTAGAATCATTCGTATGGGTCGAAGGGGATCATAAGGTGACATATGACCCCCTTCAGCACATTCCATGATGACATATGTCCCTAAGGGTCCTATGACCCCATTCGACCCATTACATGATGACATATGTCCCCAGGGGTCCTAGGATTCGTAGGGACATATTAGAATCATTCATATGGATCGAAGGGGGTCATAGGTTTACAAATTACCCCTTTTGACCCATTAAATGACGACATATGTCCCTACAAGTCCTAAGACCCCTAGGGACATCTTAGAATCATTATTATGTATCAACGGAGGTCATAGGTATACCTATGACCCCATTCAACCCATTAAAAGATGACATTTGTCCCTAGGGGTGCTAAGACTCCTACGGACATCTTAGAATAATTCTTATGCATCAGAGGGGGTCTTAGGTTGACCTATGACCCCCTTCAACCCATTACATGATGACATATGTCCCTAGGGGTCCTAAGACCCCTAGGGACATATTAGAATCCTTCTAATAGGTCAAAGGGCGTCATAAGGTGACCTATCACCCCTTTCAACCCAATACCTGACGAAATATGTCCATAGGGGTCCTAGGACCCCTAGGGACATATTAGAATGGTTCATATGGGTCGAAGGGGGTCATAGGTTGACATATGACCCCCTTCAACCCATTAAATGATAAAATATCTCCCTAAGGGGCCTAGGACCCCTGAGAACACATTAGAATCAATTTTATGGCTCAAAGGGAGTCACAGGTTAACCTCTGACCCTCTTTGACATATTATACGATGACATATGTCCCTAGGGGTTCTTAGGAACATATTAGATTTGTTCATATGGGTCAAAAGGGGTCATAGGTCAATCTATGACCCTTTTGACCCAATGGAATGATTCTAATATGTCCCTAAGGACATATGTATTCCTCAAATGGGTCATAGGGGGCCATACATTGACCTATGGCTCCCTTCGACCCATTACATGATGACATATGTCCCTAGCGGTCTTAGGACCCCTAGGGATTTCCTAGAATTGTTCATGACCCATTACATGATGACATATGTCCCTAGGGGTCCTAGGACCCCTAGGTATATATTAGAATCTTTCATATGGGTCAAAGGGGGTCATAGGTTGACCTATGCCCCCATTCGACCCATTACATGATCACATACCTCCCTAGGGGTCCTAGGACCCATAGGGACATATTAGAATCATTCATATTGACCAAAGGGGGTCATAGGTTGACCTAAGACCTCTTTCAACCCATTAAATAATGACATATATTCTTAGGGGTCCTAGGACCCTTACGAACATATTAGAATCATTTGTATGGGTCAAAGGGAGGCATAGGTTGACCTATGATCACCTTTGACACATTACATTCTAATATGTCCCTAGGGGTTCTAGGACCCCTAGGGACATATTAGAATGCTTCATATGGGTCAAACGGGGTCATAGGATGAACTTTGACCCCTTTTTACCTATTAAATGACAACATATGTTCCTAGGGGTCCTAAGACCCCTAGGGACATATTAGAATCATTCTTATGGGTCAAAGGGAGTCATAGGGTGACCTATGACCCCCTTCAAACTATTACATGATGACATGTGTCCCTAGGGATCCTAGGACCCCTACGGACATATTAGAATGCTTCATATGGGTCAATGGGGGTCGTAGGTTAACTTAGGACCTGTTTTGACTCATTAAATGATGACATATGTCCCTAAGTGTACTAGGACCCTTAGGGACATATTAGAATCATTCTTATGGGTCAAAGAGGGTCATAGCTCATAGGTTGACCTATGACCCCCTTTGACACATTACATGACGACATATATTCTTAGGGGTCCTAGGACCCCTACGGAGATATTAGAATCGTTCTTATGGGTCAAATGGGGTCATAAGGTGACCTATGACCCCCTTCAACCCATTAAATGATGACATATGTTCTTAGGGGTCCTAGGACACCTAGGGGCATATTAGAATGCTTCATATGGGTCAACGGGTGTCATAGGTTCACCTATGACCCCCTAGGACCCATTAAATGACAACATATATCCCTAGGGGTCCTAGGACCCCTAGGGACATTAGAATCATTATTATGGGTCAAAGGGAGTCATAGGTTGACTCATGACCCCCTTCGACCTATTAAATGATGATATATGTCCCTAGGGGTCCTAGGACCCCTAGGGACATATTAGAATTGTTCTTATGGGTCAAAGGGGGTTATAGGGTGACATATGACCTCATTTGACCTAGTAAATGATGACATATGTCCCTAGGAGTCCTAGGACCCCTAGGGACATATTACAATTGTTCTTATGGGTCAAAGGGGGTTATAGGTTGACTTTTGACCCCCTTCAAACTATTAAATGATAAAATATATCGTTAGGGTTCCTAGGACCCCTAGGGACATATTAGAATCATTCTTATGGGTCAAAGGGGGTCATAGGTTGACCTATGATCTCTTTCGACCCATTACATGACGACATATGTCCCTAGGGGTCCTAAGACCCCTAGGGACATATTAGAATCCTTCTAATAGGTCAAAGGGGGTAATAGGGTGACCTATGACCCCTTTTGACCCATTACGTAATGACATATGTCCATAGGGGTCCTAGGACCCCTAGGAACATATTAGAATGCTTCATATGGGTCAAAGGGGGTCATAGGTTGATCTATGACCTCCTTCGACCCATTAAATAATAACATATCTCCCTTGGGGTCATAGGACACCTAGGGACATATTAGAATCGTTCTTATAGCTCAAAAGGGCTCATAGGTTAACCTATCACCCCCTTTGACATATTACATGATGACATATGTCCCTAGGGATCCTACGACCCCTAAGAACATATTAGATTCATTCATATGGGTCAAAGGGGGTCATAGGTTGACCTATGATCCCTTTCGACCCATTACATGATGACATATGTCCCTAGGGGTCCTCAGACTCCTAAAGGCATATTAGAATCATTCTTATGGGTCAAAGGGGGTCATAGGTTGACTTATGACCCATCTCAACACATTACATGATGACATATGTCCTTAGGGGTCCTAAAACACCTAGGGACATATTAGAATGCTTCATATGGGTCAAAAGGTGTCATAGGTTGACCTATGACCCCCTTTGACCCATTAAATGATGACATATATAGCTAGGGGTCCTAGGACCCCTAGGGACATATTACAATCATTCGTATGGGTTAAAGGGGGTCATAGGTTGACCTATAACCCCTTTTAACTCATTACATATTAAAATGCTTCATATGTGTCAAAGGAAGTCATAGGTTGACCTATGACTCCCTTCGATCTATTAAATGACAACATATATCCCTAAGGGTCCCCTAGGGACATATTGAAATCTTCGACCCATTTCATGACGACATATGTTGCCAGGGGTCCTAAGAGCCCAAGAGACATATTAGAATAATTCATATGGGTTAAAGGAGGGCATAGGTTGACCTATGAACCCGTTTGACCCATTACATGATGACATATGTCCCCAGGGGTCCTAAGATCCTTAGGGACATATTAGAATCATTCATATGGGTCAAAAGGGGTCATAGATTTACCAATGACCTCCTTTGACCCATTAAATGATGACATATGTCCCTACAGGTCCTATGACCCCTAGGGACATATTCGAATCATTCTTATGGATCAAGAGGGGCCATAGGTCTTCAACCCATTAAATGATGGCATTTCTCCCTAGGGGTGCTAGGACCCTTAAGTACATATTAGAATCATTCTTATGGGTCAAAGGGGGTCATAGGTTGACCTATGACCCCCTTCGACCCATTAAATGATGACATATATCCCTAAGGGTCCTAGGACCCCTAGGTACATATTAGAATTCTTCTTATGGGTCAAAGGGGATCATAGGTGAACCTATAACCCCTTTGGACACATTACATGACGACATATGTCCCTATGGGTCCTAGAACCCTTAGGGACATATTAAAATCATTCTTATAGGTCAAAGGGGCTCATAGGGTGACCTATGACCCCCTTCGACTCATTACATGATGACATATGTCCCTAGGGTTCCTAGGACCCCTAGGGATATATTAGAATCATTCTTATGGGTGTAACGAGGTCATAGGTTGACTTATAACGCACTTCAATACATTACATGACTTATTAGAGTGCTTCATATGGGTCAAAAGTTGTCATAGGTTGATCTATGACCCCCTTCAACCTATTAAATGATGACATATGTACTTAGTAGTCCTAGGACCCCTAGGGACATATTAGAATCATTCTTATGGGTCAAAGGGGGTCATAGGTTGTCCTATGACCCCCTTTGACCTTTTAAATGACGACATATGTCCCTAGCAGTCCTAGGACCCCTAGAAACATATTAGAATAATTTTTTATAAGTTCAAGGGGGTCATAGGTTGAACTATGACCCCTATGACTACCTTCGACTGATTACATGATGACATATGTCCATATTAGAATTGTTCATACAGGTCAAAGGGGGTCATAGTTTGACCTATGACCCCCTTCAACCCATTACATGATGACATATGTCCCTAGGGGTCCTATGATCCCTAGGGTCATATTAGAATCATTCATATGGGTCAAAGTGGCTCAAAAGTTGACTTATGACCCCCTTCGACCCATAAGAATGATTCTAATATCTACCTAGGGGTCCTAGGACCACTAAGAACATATGTCATCATTTAATAGGTCAAAGAGGATCATAGGTACCACTATGGCCCCCTTTGACCCATAAGAATGATTTTAATATGTCCCTAGGGTTTCTAGGACCTGTTAGGGATATATGTAAGCATGTAATGGGTCGAAGGGGGTCATAGGTCAACTTATGACCCCCTTAGACCCATAAGAATGATCCTAATATGTCCATAGGGTTCCTAGGATTCTTAGGGACATATGTCATCATGTAATGGGTCAAAGCGGGTCATAGGTCAACCTATGACCACCTTTGACCACAAGAATGATTCTTATATGTCCCTAGGGGTCCCAGGAACCCTAGGGACATATTTCATCATGTAATTGGTCTAAGAGGATAATAGGTCAACCCATGACCCCCTTTGATCCATATCAACGATTCTAATATGTCCCTAGGGGTCCTAGGACCCCTAGGGATATATGTTATCATTTAACGGGTTGAAGAGAGACATAGGTCAACCTATAACCCCCTTTGACCCATATGAAGCATTCTAATATGTCCCTAAGGGTCCTACGACCCCAAATGACATATGTTGTCATGTAATGAGTCAAGGGGGATCATAGGTCAACCTATGACCCCCTTTGACCCATAAGAATGATTCTAATATGTCTCTAGGGGTCCTAGGACCCCTAGGGTCATATATCATCTTTTAATGGGTCAAATGGGGTCATAGGTCACCCTATAACCCCCTTTGACCCATAAGAATGATTCTAATATGTCTTTAGGGGTCCTAGGACCCCTACGGACATATGTGGTCATGTAATTGATCGAACGGGTTCATAGGTCAACCTATGAACCCCTTTGACCAATAAGAATGATTCTAATAGGTACCTAGTGGTCTTAGGACCCCTAGGGACATATGTCATCATTTAATGAGTCGAAGGGGGTCATAGGTTGAAGGGGATCATAAGTCAACCTATGACCCCATTTGACCCATAAGAATAATTGTAATATTTCTCTAGGTGTTCTAGGACCCCTAGGTAGGACCACTAGGTACATATTAGAATCATATGTTGACCTATGACCCTGTTTGATCCATAAGAATGATTGCAATATTTCTCTAAGTGTTCTAGGACCCCTAGGTACATATGTCATCATTTAATGGGTCGAAAGGGGTCATAGGTAAACCTATGACACCCTTTGATCCATATGATGCATTCTTATATGTCCCTAGGGGTCCTAGGACCCCTAGGGACATATGTCATCATGTACTGTGTTCAAGTGGGTCAATTGTCAACGTATGACCCCCTTTGACCCATAAGAATGATTCTAATATGTCCCTAGGGGTCTTAGCACCCTTAGGGACATACTACGTCATGTAATGGGTTGAAGGGGGTCATAGGTCACTCTATGAGCCCTTTGGACCCATAAGAATGATCCTAATATGTCCCTAGGGGTCCTAGGGCCCCTAGGAACATATGTCATCATGTAATGAGTCCAAGGAGGTCATAGAACAACCTATGACCCCATTTGACCCATAAGAACAATTTTAATATGTCCCTAGGTGTCCAAAGACCCCTAGGGACATGTATCATCATGTAATGGGTCGAACGGGGTCGTAGGTTGACCTATGACCTCCGTTGACGCATAAGAATGATTCTAATATGTCGCTAGGGGTCCTAGGACCCTTAGGGACATATGTCGTCATGTAATGTGTCGAAGGGTGTCATAGGTCAGCGTACAACCCCCTTTGACCCATAAGAATGATTCTAATATGTCATAAGGGGTCGTAAGACCTCTAAGGAGATATGTCATCATGTAAAGGGTCAAAGGAGGTCATAAGTCAACCTATGACCCCCTTTGACCCATAAGAATGATTCTAATATGTCTCTAGAGTTTCTAAAACCCCTTTGAACACATGTCGTCATGTAATACATCGAAGAGGGACATAGATCAATCTATCATCCCCTCTAACCCATAAGAAGCATTCTAATATGTCCCTAAGGGGTCGTAGGACTCCTATGGACATATGTCATCATGTAATGGTTCAAGGGGGTCATAGGTCAACCTATGACCCCCTTAAACCTATAAGAATGATTCTAATATGTCCCTAGGGTTTCGAGGACCCTTAAAAACATATGTCATCATGTAATAGGTCGTAGTGGGTCATAGGTCAACCTATGACCATCTTTGACCCATAATAATGATTCTAATATTTCCTTGGGGGTCCTAGGACTCCTAGGGACATATGTCATCATGTAATGCGTCAAAAGGGGTCATAGGTCAACCTATGACCCCCTTTGACCCATAAGAATGATTTTCATATGTCCCTAGGGGTCCTAGGGACATATGTCATCATGTAATGGGTCAAAGGGAGTCATAGGTCAACCTATGACTGACTTTGACCCATATGAACAATTCTAATATGTCCCTAGGTGTTCTAGGACCCCTAGAGACATATGTCATCATTTAATGGGTCGAAGGGGATCATAGGTCAACCTATGACCTCTTTTGACCCATATGAACAATTCTAATATGCCCCTAGGGGACCTAGGCCCCCTAGGGACATATGTCATCATGTATTGTGTCGAATGGGGTCATAGGTTGACCTATGACCTTCTTTGACCCATAAGAATGATTCTCATATGTCCCTAGGGGTCCTCGAGACATATATCACTAAAGCCATGAATCAAGGAGGATACCGAAATTGCTTATTGAATAGATATATGAAAAAGCTATACTTTTGAGGAAATAATTTATAGAGAGATTTTGTAATGTTTCCCTCAAAGACATTATCTGACTAATTTGATAGTTTTCAAAAAGTCGAAAGAACCAAATCAAATCCTTCATATGATGAAAATATGGTGAATGAAACAAAAGTAGTATTGAAAAATTGCATAATATTTATGACCCCCTTTGACCCATATGAACAATTCTAATATGTCCCTAGGTGTCCTAGGTCCCCTAGGGACATATGTCATCATTTAATTTGTCAAAGGGCTTCATAGGTCAACCTATGACCCCCTTTGATCTATATGAAGAATTCTAATATGTCCCTAGGGGTCCTAGGTCCCCTAGGGACATATGTCATCATTTAATGGGTCAAAGGGGGTCATAGGTCAACCTTTGATCTGCTTGGACTCATTTGAACAATTATAATATGTTCCTATGGGTCCTAGGACCCCTAGGGACATATGTCATCATTTAATGGGTCGAAGGGGGTCCTAGGTCACCTTATGACCCCCTTTAACCCATATGAACGATTCTAATATGTCCCTAGGAGTCCTAAGATCCCTAGCGACAAATGTCTTCATGTAATGAGTCGAAGGGGGTCATAGGTTGACCTATGACCCCCTTTGACATATGTCATCATTCAATGTGTCAAAGGGGGTCATAGGTCAACCTATGACCCCCTTCGACCCATAAGAACTATTCTAATATTTCCCTAGGGGTCCTAGGACCTCTAGGGACATATGTCATTTTGTAATAGGTTGAAGGGCATCATAAGTCAACCTATGACCCCCTTTGACCGATATGAATGATTCTAATATGTCCCTAGGGGTGCTAGGACCCCTAGGGACATATGTCATTATGTAATGGTTTGAAGGGGGTCACAGGTCAACCTATGACGTCCTTTGACCCATATGAACTATTCTAATATGTCCCTAGGGGTCTTAGGACCCCTAGGGACATATGTCATCATTTAATGGGTGGAAGGGGGTCATAGATCAACCTATTACCCCCTTTGACCTATAAGAATGATTCTAATATGTCCCTAGGGGTCCTAGACCCCTAGGGACATATGTCATCATTTAATACGTTGAATGGGGTCATAGGTCAACCTATGACCCACCTATGACCCCCTTTGACACATAAGAACGATTCTAATATGTCCCTAGGGGTTCTAAGACCTGTAAGGACATATGTCATCATGTAATGTGTCGAAGGACCTATGACCCCTTTCGACCCATAAAAACAATTCTAATATGTCGCTAGGGGTCCTAAGACTTTTAAGGATATATGTCGTTATGTAATGGGTGGAAGGGGTTATAGGTTGACCTATGACCCCCTATGACTCATATATATTAATAATATTCATATATATTAATAACATACACATTAATATATATATATATATATATATATATAAGGTTATTATATTTAATAAAAATATTACTTTCTATATATATATATAATGTTATTATATTTAGTAGAAATAATTATTATTATTATTATATTTATAGATTATAATGAGAATAACATAATATATTATTATATATTAATATATTATATGTTATATCTTTACATTACGTTATTATATATATATATATATATATATATATATATATATATATATATATATATATATATATATATATATATATATATATATATATATATATATATATATATAATATTATAATACATATTTACATATTAATATAACAAAAATAATTTATAAATCATAAGCTTTAAAATATTACATTATAATATATATTACGTTATTATATATATTAATAACATATATATATACATAATTAAGTTATAATATATATATATAACTTTATTATGTTTAATAAAAATATTATGTTATTATATATATATTAATAACATACTTATATATATATAATGTTATTAGATATATATATTACTTTATTATATTTATATATTATAATGAGAATAACATAATATATTATTATATATTAATATATTATATGTTATATCTTTACATTACGTTATTATATATATATATAATATATTATAAAACATATTTACATAGTAATATAACAAAAATAATTTATAAATCATAAGCTATAACTCTTAAATCCAATTTTCTCTTTAAAATGGGTTGGGATTTCAAATTTCTCACAAAAATTTACCGAGCCATATCGGATATCCAATTTGAAATCCGTTATCCGATATCCGATTTGAAATCCAATATCCGATTAGGCTTGGTATTTACCAAGCCTACTCAGTCAACCCAAAAGACGTGTTTGAAGAGGGTTTTAGTGATACTCAAACTTCGAGTAGTCGTCTAACAATGTTATTTTGATCAAAATTGAATGAAACGAAAAGAGTTTTTTAATATCACTCTCGAGAATCCATTGTTATAATTTCTGTCAAATTCTATATTTGATAAGTATTTATTAGTTAATTATCAATGAAGATTATTATAAAGTGTTGATTGACATACTGATTGGAAAATAGCTATAACTTTCAAACGGTATAACATTTTTTAAATCTAAAATTTGTGTCACATTCTATGCTTCACATAGTATAAGAAAAAAAAAATTTGATAAAATTTTCTATTAGTTAAGGTGGTCAGACACGGGACTTTTTTTTTTCCAAAAATTTTTTGTAAAAAAATCATATTTAATTATTTATTTGAAATAAAAATACCAAAAAATATGCATCACATCTAGGCATGATTGTACTTTTCATATCTATAATTATATTGAAAAAATATTATCATTTGATTTTGATTAAGGTGGTCAGACATACACCTACTTTTTATTTTTATCCTAAAATTTTCGTAGTACTGCATTAAAATTCAAACTTTTTACCAATCAATTATTTTTTTCTCCTGACAAGGCCTAGTAGTTTAGAAACTAAATTCAATTTCTTACAAATTATTTTCTTACAACTTTTAGATATAAAGTCCATAACCACTTTAAAATTATGTGTCAAGTTGACATAACCCTGATTTATTGATTTTTCACTGCAACTTAAGGCCATAGTTTGGTTGACCATGATCCTGCACATACCTTTAAATATTAACTAATGAAGTTTATTTAAGGTTTCTCTAGATTAATTAATAATAGTTTTGATGAGTTTATTATTTATTAATTTTTGTTGGGTCTAACAAATTATTAATAAATAATAGTAAAAATGGGCTAAATAATTATCAATTAATCTGATTATAATAAATTTAGTGGAGATTAATTAATGATTGAAGTTTTGTAAAAGATATTAATCAATGTGAATTGGTTAATAATTGGATGGAATAATTTATTTATTTATCAATCAACATACATAGGAAGAATTTATTTGAGATATGAATATTTCGTATTAGAGATTTATTATAACATGTTATTATTAAAGTATTAATTTGAACATTGATGGAATGAAACATAGTTGACTCTTAATATACGAAATTATCATCAGTTGATAATCATATAGTTAATTTAATCGTAGAATTAATTAAATTTAATTGATAATAGAGTTTTAATTGTTTAGTCGATAATAACAAATTCAGGAAATTTGTGGGTCACTTAATTGAAGGTGATAAGTCTTAATCTTAAAATTTAAATATTGAGAGATGCTCTTTGGGAAATGATTGGTGACATTGATTTTGAGGAAGAATGCAAATGATATGGATAAGTAATTATCTTCAAATTTTTCTAGGAAATTGTTTTAAAATAATGAAGGCATAACACTATGTTTAATTTAAAAAGATAAATGGGTTGACTTGTAGAAGAACCTGTACACTTGAAGAATACTTGTGACCAGAAACTAAAACCTCCACACTTAATTCAACCATATAATATTAGCAAACCAAAACATGTGTTTGCATTGTGTTTTCTCTATGCTTCTTGTTTTGGGCTTTTGGGTTGACTAGTTGATGACCAATTATAGGACGTCTACCAAAGGCTCGAGAGTTATGATTGTGATGTCATGATGATGTCTTTTGATCTCGATTCTTTAAAACCCAACCATGGTAATGTGATGGTATGCTCTATAAGATGTTTGTAATTACTTATTGTTATTTCTCGTCAGTCTTCTTGAGTGAAGCCGAGTTATATGTATCTAAGACACTTGACTTAACCATTTTTAGGTCATCAATCAGTTATCCTTGGATTACTTTCCAATCACCATGATGGGACTGAAGTGTTGATTTATTTCTTGATGATGTCATGTTGTGACTTGTTTGACTCAACTATTTTGGAGTCTCCAATCAGTATTATTTTGAGATACTTTTTGGTTGCTTGTTGAGAACCAATGGATATTGTGATTATCAGTGATACCTTCAGTTGCTAATAGAGAACTTTTGTGGTCATCATTATTAATGGATGTGTTTCTTTTGCTCATGGATATTTGATGTTCTTATTGTGGATTATCTTTGGTATTTTTCAAGTTACTTGTATAGGACTGTGGTGATTTTGTGATTTATGATTCCATGAGCTTAGGGTAGGCTATGTACTTGTAGTGTCAGGAAGTGGCTTGCAATGGGGCCCGAGGCCCTAAGTGGCTGCCATGGTAACTTATTGTAAGTTATTTTAATAAGTGAAAATATTTACACTAAATAGGGATTAAATGAACCTAATAAGATAATTGTATGTTCTTTCTCATGCTTTGAGTGCTAGTACAAACTAGGATGGGAGTAGAGAAAATGCTTGGTTGTGACCTTACATTTCGTAGTATACCTCGTCAGTATGAGAGGATACTAGTGGTCGCACAACGATCATTAATGGGTCAGGGTCTATTGAGAGACTCCTAGGGTAACTCTAGTATGATCTGTGCGATGACACTTTCCCGCTTGCATAGTAGGTTTCCTACATGTCTTTGTGTGCCTCTAGGATTAGATGTCATTTTGTGATTGGAACCTTTAAGTTAGTATACTTTAAGGATTCCTGGACTTAGAGAGTATTTATGCTATGTGAATTTGATAACCTATTTGCGACTTGAGATTATCTCCTCAGCATGGTGGGAGTGGACCATTTAGGTTCCACGTGGTTGGGTGGTAGTGCTTTTTCACTCTTACCATTTGAGATCCATCTGAGACACCGTGGCTAATGCATTCTTTGTTGGCATCTATCTTCATGGATTATGGTGGTGGACATGTATCCTTATATTGATGATTAGCATATGTTAGATGATCTTATCTTATGTCTTATTTTGTATGATTAGATTTCTGATGCATATGTTGTAGCATGTTAGATTGATTTTTGCATATGATGTAGTATGTTTTAGGAGTGATGTCCCTATTATGTTAATACTGATAATCTCTTCGGTGACTCAGCATGTTATGCATGGAGGGATGGCTAGGGCCCACAATGGTCTAATGATTCTATTTATGGTTGGGAGGAATCGTGCACTTAGATAATCATGTGTTATGATTTTTGGTTAACTGTTATGATGTATGTTAATATCTTCTATGATGATGTATCATGTATGAAATTTGGTTTCATTTACTTTATTGCACTTGCATCATAGATTAAAATAGGATGATGTATCTTTATTTTTACATATGTATATTCTTTAAGCTTTTCATACCTTGTGACATGTATTGTGGATGATTGAACATTCCAAATTTAATTGCCAAGAGGCACTCAGAACAAATGTATATTATGGACATTGGAATTTTCATTATTCTTTCATGTTGATATTATAGTTGTTAGACTTAGTACTAGTTAGACTAAATGTGACTCAACGTCTTGGGATCCTTAAGGAATGTAACTTGTTATGTATGTTTTTAATTGTATGTATGTTATTATTTCTGCTACTATGTGTTTGATATGAATGGTTTATCTTTCTTGTTTTAAAAAAAAAAATGCTACCAAACTTAGTGAAACTTTAGGTTAATTCTTTGGATCCCTTGGTGGGGCATTACATTTGGTATCAGAGCCCGAGTTTCAACATTGGGAGCTCTAGGTATATTTGAATGCCACTAGTTGTTAACTAGCTAAACAAAATGAAAACTTTGACCTATCATGTGTATCTCTTTCAAACTGAAAACTTGAAATTAGGTGAACTAAAAATTCTACTTAAACCTAAATGAGGAAAAAATTAAAAATTGAAATGCATTCTAGTTGCAAAACATGTATCTTTTATCTATGTTGTAAGGTAGTATGCCCTTGATTATCTTTGCAAGCATTAAGTTGCTCTTGTTTAGAATATATTAGGGGATCTATTTTAGTAGTTGTTAAAAGAACGAATGTTGGATCGATATGATTTTCGGTTTATCATTAAACCAAAATCATATTGCTCTAAATGTGATGTACAGTCACCAGTGGAATCATATTCTCCTACAAGGGAAAAGGGTTCAATGTGACTCGCATAGTGAATATCTTAGTTTTTCATTCTTGCAGGCTTCTAGGAGTAAGCCTAATTCTAGGGGGGGTGGATGTAGTGCCTGCACTTAGGTCGCATTTTTTTTTATCATTGTCAAACTTTTTTAGCGCTAGATCTATGTTGATGATTATTAGTAACATTGTTTTAAGACTATCAGATATTGTGCGATGGATTCAGTTGATATGTGATGAGATTACTTAGACTTTATATTTCATGTATGTATGATGATTATTATAGTGTTTGCAGTTATTAATGATGATTAGTTAGATGATTTATTATCATATGTGTTTTCTTATGGATACTTACCCCGTACTTGCATGTGTATGGTGTGTGTGTTTGTTTTCTTTTTGTACAGTGTTTCTGATGTGGTTAAGGAAGGGAGTCATAATCACCTGCTAGTTGAAATCTACACGATGCACAACTTCTTGCCATTGCCTATTTAGCTTAGTATATATTGTACTTGTACATGCATGGATTTTATGTAGGTTGCAGGTACTGGTTATCGACTTCTCTAAATTACCAGGATGAGCACACCCTATCGCATTATCTCAATGGTAAGAGAGGGGAGATAAATTCTCAAGTCCAAGTCTCAAACCTTTAAGCCATTTGTCCTAATTGAAAATCAGGACAAGTATCTGAGTCGAGTACCCTCCGAATATGTTAGATGACGTAATTCATGATATTAACCCTTTTGGTTTGATTTTGTATGTGTTTTTCTATAGTGAGTTTTTCGTATTTTATTTTATGAGTCTTTAGTGTATTTTCTATTAATTAAGCCTAATTAAAATATTTAATTAATATTTTAATTTAATGAAAAATTAATATGGTATTTTAATATTTATTTTATTTAATTAATTAGAAAAATAATTAAATAAAATAATTAAATTTGAAGATAAAAGTTATAATCTTAAAGTTGGAATGTGATAATATTTATTTAAGTTAATAAATATTTTAGCAATTAAATTTCGAAAATGAATTTAAAAGTGGAAAAGATATTAAAATTATTAAAAGATTTTAAGTTGCATGATGTGTGCATGTGATTAAAATATAAATATATTAAGATAAAACAAGTGAAGTTATTAAAGTTAGTGCATGAGATTTAAAAAAATTAATAAATTAAATTGAAAAGAGTAAAGTGAATATTAAATTAATTAATGTGCATTATTTTAGTATTTGTTCACATAGGAGTATGCGAATTCTGGGGAGTTGTCATGTAGACAACACAGGAGTTTGCACTCTAATTATGCACATGTTGTCAACAACATAGGAGTTAGCGCACAAATTAAGCACATGGTGTCTACAACCTTATGACTCATCTAGAATGTAGTGTCTGCCCCTGGTTCACATTTTGTTATCGTTGTTGAACTCTTTTAGAACTAGTTTTATGTTGTTGGTTAGTAGCATTCTTTTGAGATTATCAGATATTGTGCTATGGATTCAGTTTATTATGTGATGAGATTACTTAGACTCTACATTTCATGTATGTATGATGATTATTTTTAGTGTTCACAATTATTGATGATGATTATTACATTGCTTTCAATTATTAATGATGATTAGTAAGATGATTTATTATCATATGTGCTTTCTTATGGATACTTACCCAATACTTGCATGTGTATGGTGTGCGTGTTTGCTTTGCGTGTTTGCTTTTGTATGGCGTGTCTAATGTGGTTAAGAAAAGAAGTCGTAGTCACCTGCTAGTTGAGATCTACATGAGGCACCACTTCTTACCATTGTCTATTTAGTTTAGTATATATTGTGTTTGTACAGGCATAGTTTTTATGCAGGTACCGGTATCGACTTCTCTGAATTGCCAAGATGAGCGTACTCTATCACATTATCTCAATGATAAGAGAGGGGAGATAAATTCTCAAGTCCAAATCCCAACCCTTTGAGCCATTTGTCCTAATTGAAAAATTAGGACAAGTATCTGAGTTGAATACCCACCGAATGTGTCGGATGACATATTTTGTGATTTTTAACCCTTTAGATTTATTTTGTATAATTTGTTCTATGGTGAATTTTCCATTAATTAAGTCTTAATAAATAGATTTAATTAATAAATTATTTATTTAAAAAATTAATAAAATATCATGATCTTTGATATTTTGATTGTAATTAATTAAATGTGAATTATTGGGAAAAAGAAATTAAATAAAAGAAAACTATAAATTAAAATTAATAATAAAGTAATAAATAAAATAATAATAATAAAAGTTAAAAAAAATCAAATGAAAGTTATAAAATTTAAATAGAGATTATTTAAAAAATAAATTAGAGTTATAAGCTTGTATGGGAATTAACATGTGTCAACAATACGGGGGTTAGTGCATCAATTAAGCACAAGGTGTCTACAACTCTATGACTCATCAAAAAGGTTGGAAAAGACTCATGCTTAGTTGGTGAAACCTTTCAGCGGTTTTAAGAAGCATCCAAAGGTTTCTTGAGAGCTCTTGGTATTCAGGCATTCATAGAAGCTTAAATGAAAAGCTTAATGGAAGCTACAAGCTTAATGGAAGCCACGAGCTACAAGTTAAAATAGAAGCTTCAAAGATTACATGCATGGGAGAAGATTCATATGCTCATATATTTTCTACTTGCTTCTATGCTCCTGCTTGCACTTCTAATCACTTGGAGGATTCGATCAACTTGGATTCTTGGAAGAATTGCGAATGATGGAGAAGGAAAGAATTTTCTATGGACTTCTGAGGCATGACAAATTAGCATCAGTGTCCAGGTGCACTCGTGATATTCTCATAGTCCCTTTGCACTCTTTCTCTTCCTGTCTTCATCATATCTGTTTTATGTGTCTGAATACTCTCTGTGATTGAATCTACTATTTGAAATTGGAATCTAGATATTTTATTTGGATGAGAAGAAAAACAATAGAAAAATCCTAGTTCCAAATGAGAAAAAAATTAGATTTTAATCGGGTTTGGGTTCGAATTTATATTAAATTAGAAAGACAAGATTTGGAATTAAAATAGAAATTTTATGGTGAAAATTCGAATGATTAGATGTAATCTGTCTATCAATTATATTTTTAGATGCATATAAACAAACCCTTTTATGGTTAAATTTAGAGAATAATTATTTTAACAGGAAATTCTTAATTCATCACAAATTGTCATGTCGCTTACCCTTGGATAGACCCAAATTCAGTCATTCATAACTTTTTATCGTGATCGAATTTATTCGATCACTCCGGTTAGAATCGGTGCAACTTGGTCCTCTCCAACATATTTAAATTTCAGCCCGATCCAACGGTTCATTAGGGAGATATGACCGTCGTACTGAAACTATTTTATTCAAGAATGGATATTTCTTCATTTCCCATAACCAAGAGTTCTTTATGCTTAAACTTCACAAAAATAATATATCAAATTAATATAATTAGAATTTAATAATTATTTAATTAGTCTAAAGACTAATAAGAATGTTCTAAATGAATTAATAGAAATTTTTTAATGAAAATTTTGTGGATAGAGCTGATGGATAGAGATATTGAATTCAATAGAGAAAAGATATTGATATAGTTTATGTAGTGAACTTTTAATATTAATTATTTAATGTATATTAAATACTATTTAATATATATTAATAGTTAAAAGGTGGTAATTTATAAAGATGTTTAATGATAATACGAATTTGTTAAGGGAATGTTGGTATTCTTTGAAAGATAACGAATGTGGTCATTATAAATTTATTAATAAGATTTCCAATATAGCTTGTTATTAAATATTAACAAGTTATTATTATTATTGAACTATGAATATGAATATTTGTGTACTAAAGTATAGATGACTTTTAACTTACAGAATTCTAGTTAGTTATTAGTCAACTGATTTTAATTAGAACGTTGTTATGGTTATACAATTATTAATTAAATCAATTAATGAGAGTTAATTAGATTTAATTAATAATTAAGTTATGTAATAGAGATTTATTTGATATAATTCTTTTAATGAGATTGTAGATTATCTATATTGAAGTTGATAGGTCTTATTCTTATGACTTGAATTATGACTTTAGATATTGTATGGTTGTCAACGATGGTGACGATTAAATTCAAAGACTCAAACTTTAGTAATACTTAATTAAGTTTCTAATTGAAAACTATTAGAATGTAATAGGTCATGGATGGTGTACCTATATTAATTGATCATTTTAATAAAGTTATAATCTCTTATTCGAAGAATGATAATTGGTCCTCTTATAATATAACGAATAATGATTCTTTGATTACGTTGAAAGTTGAAGTAACATTAAGGAAGAGTTATTCAACTAGTAATCTCAGTAAAATAAAGTGAATGATTTTATTAAGTGACAAATGATTTAATGAGTAAACATTTATCCTTAAGTTATTCTTAGAATAATGCTATCAGGGAACAAATGGGTTGATGTGTAGGTCAAATGATAAATCCTATACACTTGAAGTATACTTGCAAACAGAAAATTGGAAACCTCTACACTTGATTCAACTATGTAATATAGCAAAATCAAAACATGTGTTTGCATCGTGTATTCTATATGCTTCTTGTTTTGGGTTTTGGGTTGACTAGTGTTGACCAGTCCTAGGTTGTTACCAGAGGCTCGGGGGTTATGAGATATGATGACATGTTGATCTTATTTGGTCTCGATCTTTATAAGCCCAACCATGGTAAAGTGATCATATGCTCTATGAAATGTTTGTATTTACTAATTGTTATTGTTCATTAGTCTTCATGTGTGCAGCTGAGAGGTATGTGTATGAGACACTTGAGCTAATCATTTTTGAGTCATCGATCAGTTATCTTTGGATTACTTTCTAGTCGCCATGATGGGACTGAAATGTTGATTTATTTTTTGATGATGTCATGTTGTGACATGTTTTGACTCAACCATTTTGGAGTCTTCGATCAGTATGATTTTGAGATATTCTTGGTTGCTTATTGAGAACCAATGGAAATTGTGATTTATTTTGAGATATATTTTGGTTATTGAGAACCAATAGATACTTATGATTATCAGTGATGCCTTCAGTTGCCAATATAGAACTGTTGTGGTCATGATTTTCTATGGATGCTTTTTAGATGCTGATGGAGATTTGATGATTCTTGTCTTGGAGGTTTGATGATTTTTATTATAGATATTTGATGCTTTTATGCATATTTGATGATTTTATTATGGATTATCTTTTGTGATTTTGAAATTTATGATTCCATGAGCTTAGGGTAGGTAATCTACTTGTAGTGTTGGGAAGTGGCTTGCAATGGGGGTTGAGGCCCTAAGTGGCTGCTAGGGTAACTCATTGTAAGTTTGGTTAATAAGTGATAACATTTACACACTAAATGGGGATTAAATAAACCTAAAAAGATAATTTTTTTGGTTCTCACCCATGCCTTGAGCGCTTGTACAGGCTAGGATGGGAGTAGTGAGAACGTATGGTTGCAACCTTGCATTCTGTAGTATGCCTTGTCAGTATGAGAGGATACTAGTGGCCGAATGAGATCAGTATGGACCCATGGAGTTTAGCTAACTGCCAGGGTAACTTGTACATGATAATTACGATGACACTTTCCCGCTTGCATAGTAGGTTTCCTACATGTCATTGTGTGCCTCTGGGAATTAGATGTTGATTTTGTGTGTGATTGGAACCTTTGAGTTAGTATACTTTTAGGATTTCTGAACTTTTTATGCTATGTGTTATGGATATCCTATTTGGGACTTGAGATTATCTCCTCAGCATGGTGGGAGTGGACCACTTAGGTTCCACGCGGTCGTTTGGTAGTGTATTTTCACTCTTATCATTTGAGATCCGTCTGAGACACCATGGTTGGAGTATCCTTGGTTGGTATTTATTCTTCATTATGTTCTTGGAGCATTATGATAGATAATATACCTTATGATGGATGTATTTACTGGTATGTTTCTTATATTGATGATTTTCTTTACTTTGCATATGTTAGTTGATGATTTATTATGCTTTACTTTGCATGTTAGTAGGATGTTTTAGGAGTGACATTCCTACTATGTTAATACCGATGATCTCTTTGGTGCTTTGGAATGTTACACACGGAGGGATGGCTAGGATCCACGATGGTCTAATGATGCTATTTATGGTTGGGAGGAATCGTGCACTTAGTTATTTATGTTTGTGATATATGGTTATCTTTTGTGATGGATGTTTATATCTTTTGTGATGATGTATCATATATGATATGTGGTTTCATTTATGTTATTGCATCATGGATTAATATTAGATGATGATGATGTACTTTATTTACTTGGATGTTTATTCTTTTAAGCTTTTCATACCCTGTGATATGTACAGTGGATGATTGAGCTAAACTAAAATATAATTACAAAAGGACACTTGTATATTGTTTAAGTACATTGGATGTATCATTGTTATTTTATAAGGATGGAATGTTAGATGAATAGTTAATTTAGATGTGATACAACATTAAAGGATCTTTAAAGAATGTAGTTAGTTATGTATATATGTTATGTTTATTTTCATTTGAATTGCTGCTATTGCTTCCGCAAATGTTATGAATGGTTTTATCTTTCATGTTTAAAAAAAAAATTGTTTGGAAAACTTAGTAAAATTCTTTGGATCCCTTGGCGGGGCATTACATAGAAGGTTGGAAAAGACTCATGCTTAGTTGTCAACACATTCTAGTTGTTTCTAGAGACATTCTAGGTTCTTCCTGAGAGTTATTTATATTCAAGCACTCTTAGAAGCTTAGGGAGCATTTTTGGAGGACCTGGGAATGTTGGAGAAGGAAGGAGCTTGCTCTACGGATTCTGAGGAGGAGTGAATTAGCATCAGTGTCCAGGTAGACACTTGTGATTCCACATATGTTATTTTCACTTCTTGCACTTCCTATCTTCTTCGTGTCTTCTGAATGCTTTTTGTAAGTTTCTATGTGTGAATATTCCAATTATATGCAATTTTGTCATGGATATCTAAATTGTCATATGAGAAAACCCCTACATGCATAGATCTAAGAATTCTATGGGTTAGGGTTTAAAATTTATAGGCAAACCTATTAGATGGAATAATGGGTATAGTTAGAGAACAATTATTTTATAGGAAAAATTCTTAATTTAAAGAATTAGAAAGCCCTTTTTATTTAAAAGTTATATATATGTTGTCTTTTAAATATATAAAATCTGTGTGTGTGTGTGTGTGTGTGTGTGTGTGTGTGTGTGTGTGTGTGTGTGTGCGTGCACACACACACACATATATATATATATGTATGTATGTATGTATATATTTGTTTAAGATCGCAATCAAAAAACTTCATGTCGTGCTTCGTGTTTGAGAAAGGTGTTATAGAAAAATATATATATAATTTTTGGGAGGGTTGGGATATACACCCCTGTATCCCCATGTTTATTATGGTTGGGCCATGGCACGGTACTTGCACTCGCAAGCCCTATGACGACAGGCAAGATTGCATGACCTATTCAAAGGCAAGGTCGTCAACGATTTAAAAATATTTTGTTATATGCATTGCACAGTACGACTCGTATGCTGTGGGGGGAGTTTTAATTATGTTATGTTATTTTTTTTATGAGATTGGTGATAATTCGAATTTGAATTTTATATATATATATATATATATATATATATATATATATATGTATGTATATGTGTATATATATATATATATATATGTATGTATATGTGTATATATATATCTGTATATGTATATATATATATATATGTATGCATATGTGTATATATATATATATATATATATGTATATGTATATATATATGTATATGTATATATATATGTATATTTATATATATATATATATGTATATATATATATATATATGTATATATATGTGTGTATATATATAGGTATTAAATATATTATGAGATTTAATAATAATGATTATATATATATATATATATATATATTCTTCCAAGTATTTAACTTTAACATTGTTACTTTATAAATATTATAAGTTATTCTCATGTTGGTAATTGTTAAATATGAAATATCGATTTAATAATAATTTGTCAATTATTGTTAATCGAAAAGAGATATTGAATTCAAATTTAAATATTAAGAGATTAGAAAATGGTTGACTTTTAATATCTATTTTATTTAATGTATATTAAATATTATTTAATGTATATTAAATATTATTTAATATATATTAAATAATTAAGAGATGGTAATCTATATTATGTTGATAATAATTGTTTAATCATGATTATTATAATGATGTAAATTAAGAGACTTAAAATGATATTGGATTAAGATTTAATTGACAAGGAGTCATTGTTATGTTATAACATTATTATAACATTGCTACGATTTGAATTATTATGTTATTATTAGTACGTTATGAATTATTAAATAAGTTATTGATATATCTTAATTGTGCTAAGAGATAGTTAAATATTAACTAATGAACTTTATGTAATATTTCTCTAGATCAATTAATAATAGTTTTCATGAGTTTATTATTTATTAATGCTTGTTGGGTCTTAAAAATTATTAATAAATAATAGTATAAATGGGCTAAATAGTTATCAATTAATCTTATTATTGTAAATTTAGTGGAGATTAATTAATGATTGAAGTTTTGTAAAAGATATTAATCAATGTGAGTTGGTTAATAATTGGAGGGGAATAATTAATTAATTTATCAATCAACGTACATAGGAAGAATTTATTTGAGATATTAATATTTGGTATTGGGGATTTATTATAACATGTTATTATTAAAGTATTAATTTGAACATTGATAGAATGAAACATAGTTGACTCTTAATGTACAAAATTATCATCAGCTGATAATCATGTAGTTATTGACATAGCTTCTATTTAATTTAGTCGTAGAATTAATTAAATTTAACTGATAATAGAAATTTAATTGTTTAGTCGATAATAAAGAATTCAGGAAATTTGTGAGTCACTTAATTGAAGGTGATAAGTCTTAATCTTAAAATTTAAATATTGAGAGATGCTCTTTGGGAAATGATAGGTGACATTGATTTTGAGAAATAATGCAAATGATATGGATAAGTAATTATCTTCGAATTTTTCTAGGAAATTGTTTTAAATTTATGAAGGCATAACATTATGTTTAATTTGAAAAGATAAATGGGTTAACTTGTGGAAGAACCTATACACTTGAAGAATACTTGCAGCGAACAGAAACTAAAACCTCCACACTTAATTCAACCATGTAATATTAGCAAACCAAAACATGTGTTTGCATTTTTTTTTCTCTATGCTTCTTGTTTTGGGCTTTTAGGTTGACTAGTTGATGACCAGTTATAGGACGTCTACCAGAGGCTCAAGGATTATGATTGTGATATCATGATGATTTCTTTTGATCTCGATTCTTTAAAACCCAACCATGGTAATGTGATGGTATGCTCTATTAGATGTTTGTAATTACGGATTAGTATTGCTCATCAGTCTTCTTGAGTGAAGCTGATTTATATGTATCTGAGACAGTTGACTTAACTACTTTTGATTCATCAATCAGTTATCCTTGGATTACTTTTCAGTCGCCATGATGGGACTGAAGTGTTGATTTATTTCTTGATGATGTCATGTTGTGACTTGTTTGACTCAACCATTTTGGAGTCTCTGATCAGTATTATTTTGAGATACTTTTTGGTTGCTTGTTGAGAACCAATGGATATTTTGATTATCAGTGATACCTTTAGTTTCCAATAGAGAACTATTATGGTCATGATTATTAATGGATGCGTTTCTTTTGCTCATGGAGATTTGATGTTCTTATTGTGGATTATCTTTGGTATTTTTCCAGTCGCTTGTATAGGACTGTGGTGATTTTGTGATTCATGATTCCATGAGCTTAGGGTAGGTTATCTACTTGTAGTGTCGAGAAGTGGCTTGCAATGAGGTTCGGGGCCCTAAGTGGCTGCCAGGGTAACTCATTGTAAGTTGTTGTAATAAGTGAAAAAAATTACACTAAATGGGGATTGAATGAACCTAATAAGATAATTGTATGTTGTCACCCATGCCTCGAGTGCTAGTACAGACTAGGATGGGAGTAGAGAGAATGCTTGGTTGTGACCTTGCATTTCGTAGTATGCCTCGTTAGTATGAGAGGATACTAGTGGTCGCACAGGGATCACTAGGGGGTCGGGGTCTATTGAGAGACTTCCAAGGTAACTCTAGCATGATCCGTGCGATGACACTTTCCCGCTTGCATAGTAGGTTTCCTACATGTCTTTGTGTGCCTCTAGGATTAGATGTCATTTTGTGATTGGAACCTTTGAGTTAGTATACTTTTAGGATTCCTAAATTTAGAGAGTATTTATGCTATGTGATTTTGATAACCTATTTGGGGCTTGAGATTATCTCCTTAGAGCGGTGGGAGTGGACCATTTAAGTTCCACACGGTTGGGTGGTAGTGCTTTTTCACTCTTACCATTTGAGATCTATCCGAGACACCATGGCTGATGCATTCTTTGTTGGCATCTATCTTCATGGATTATGGTGGTGGACATGTATCCTTATATTGATGATTAGCATATGTTAGATGATCTTATCTTATGCCTTATTTTGCATGATTAGACTTTTGATGCATATGTTGTAGCATGTTAGATTCCTTTCTACATATGATGTAGTATGTTTTAGGAGTGATGTCCCTACTATGTTAATATCGATGATCTCTTCAGTGACTCGGGATGTTATGCACGGAGGGATGGCTAGGTCCCACGATGGTCTAATGATGCTATTTACGATTGGGAGGAACCGTGCAGTTAGATAATTATGTGTTATAATTTTTGGTTAACTATTATGATGTATGTTAATATCTTCTATGATGATGTATCATGTATGGAATTTGGTTTCATTTACTTTATTGCACTTGCATCATGGATTAGAATAGGATGATGTATCTTTATTTTTACATATGTATATTCTTTAAGCTTTTCATACCCTGTGACATGTATTGTGGATGATTGAACATTCCAAATTTAATTGCCAAGAGGCACTTGGAACAAATGTATATTATGGACATTGGACTTTTCATTATTCTTTCATGTTGATATGGTAGTTGTTAGACTTAGTACTAGTTAGATTAAATGTGACTCAATGTCTTGGGATCCTTAAGGAATGTAACTTAATATGTATTTTTTTAGTTGTATGTATTTTATTACTTCCACTACTATGTGTTTGATATGAATGGTTCATCTTTCTTGTTTTAAAAAAAAAAAAAAATGCTACCAAACTTAGTGAAACTTTAGGTTAATTCTTTGGATCCCTTGGCGGGGCATTACTCTCTCTCTCTCTCTCTCTCTCTCTCTCTCTCTCTCTCTCTCTCTCTGTATGTGTGTGTGTGTGTGTGTGTGTGTGTGTGTGTCACTCTCATTTCTTTTGGTTCTTCATAACCTAATGGGGTAATGGGGTAATAGAGAACTAGAAGTAATGCTTCTAGTTCTTAAAAATATGATCATGCTTTGTTAAGCATAACGCAATTACATTTATAACAAGATCATATATTATAATTTGACTGCATTATGTAAAAGTTCAAAAAAATCAATGTTTTTTTCCTTGTCTCATTACTGAGTCAAGGTCAATTTTTAAATTTGATAAAAAGTACATATAATGCAATCACGTTATGTGTACTTTTGATTTTTTTTTCATGATGTCGACTTTTTCTCACACCATCTTGGTGCATGTGCTTATTACATGAGATATTTAGCCTCTTTAGGATACTTGTCATACCTTATTAGGATAGGATCATATGACAAAACCCAATTGGGTGACTTCTTGATTTGATCTACTTATCCTTAGATGCTTGAGTCAAAGGTCCAAAGGCATTTCTAGAACAATGTTTTGATAAAAAAAACTCACAAAATCAAATTCTTTTAGTGGACAACTATTCATCACAAAATCCTAACTATGGATAATCTAATAAAGAGAGCTTTGTAGTTCCTTAATAGATGTATTATCTGCAAATATGTTGAAAGATACACATATCACCTCTTCATCTCCTGCATGTTTGTGTCATAAATTTGGGCATCCCTATTGAAAATGTTCCATCTCTCTTGGGTCTTTCATAATAGTATTCACCAATTTGTGATTGATTAGGTCATCCTTTCTTCCCACCCCCAACCTATCTTCTTTAGAATTTGTTTCTCTTATATGTCTGTTTGAATATTTGGAACTAAAGAAATAAAAAGATCTTTAGGGAGGTGGAGACAATCGTGGAGGGTGTTGTGATCATGATCATTAAGAAATTGCACAAAATTTCATGATTTCTAAATGCAAGAAGCCAAATAGACCTCCATTCTCTTGGGATTTTTAGGTATGGACTTAACGATAGCTCCCAATGGCTGAATAATAACTTTTATAACTCAAAATAGTTGACTCGTGATAACACTTTTTATCACCCCCCCTAGGTGGTTGGCTCAATCTTAACATTTATGGGGAAACAAAGGAGAGGTTTTCTACTAGAGATAAAATTTTTAGAAATGGGGAAAGGGTGTTCATCTTGGCCTATGTTGATAACTGTGGTACCAACTCTTCTAATATAGTCAAATATTTGGCCCTCTTCTAGGGAATCAAATTTATGGCTGCACTGGGAAATTTTAGAATTCCAATAGAAGGAGATTCTAAACTGATTATTGACACTGTTAATCGGTGGTTGAAGGTTGGGTAGGCATTGGAAAGTGTATTATTTGAAGGTTTTCCTTTCCTTGAAAAAATGGAAGAAATCAAATCCCAACACATGTAGCATGAAGGAAACAAATGGCTGACAAATTGGTTGGTTTTGGATTGGAGTTGATTGGGCTTTGAGGTTAGAGGTAGTAGACAGTCCTTCTAAAGGAAATTCAAACTATCTATGAGAATAAAGGTACATGTAACTACTTTCATGTTGGTGGAATTTAAATTTCTTCCCAACTGACCTAGTGTTACCTTTTGCATTCAGACGATGGAGGGTGACATCATTTGGGGTGTTATCATGCTTTATAATTATGACATAGGTTGTAGTTCTTTACAAATTTTTTCCCAAGTGGATCAACTATGAGTATAGATGATGCATTAATGATGATTCCAAAATACCACATTTTCATTATTTATGTGATTCTCAATATTACAACATTAATGTTGGGGCTTTTATTATTAATTATCCTCAAGTGTTGGAGTATTGACCCCATGTGATTTTTTATCATGGCTATAAAAATAATAATTCTCATGTGAGAACTTTTGGGAAGGGCTACATATAATTCCTTCCATGGATCTTATTCATTTTATCGAATTTCATTCTTGCAAAGAAAAATCTCTTTATAATTTTCTTAAGGCTTTAATAATGGAAGAAATCGAGGATCCTATCTTACTAGTCAACATGGGTGGGAGAGAGATAGGATCAAGCTCTAGTAGATTGAAGGTGAATGGAGCAAGGATGAGTGTACATGGATGTACATTACTGAGGGAGGGCTTATTTCTTTCATGAATTCCTTGGAAGGGAATGAAGAGTTGATTTGGATGCAGCTCATTAATTCGTGGATGGACTAAAAGGTCATCATCAATGGTATTACATTTGAAATCAATGAAGAAGTAATTTTTGAAGCGGTGTGTATATCCTTGGAAGGCATAAAATTGAAGAGGGTAACCAAACTGGCTAATGAAACTAGCATGGATCACTTCTTCAAGGCTGAAGAAAAGCTTCTCCTCTTGAGAGGCAAATTTAATAGGGAAAAGATGCCAAAACTGTGAAATGATGTCTTCCACCTCATCATGAAATTTACTTTCCTTTCTTTCTATTTCATGAGCTCAAAGTGTCTTTCATGGATGTTAGGAAGTCTCAAGAAGAAGATAAAACTTAGATTATCCTTCATTAGGGCCTTATCTTTCATCTATATAATTTTTACCATGCCATGTGTACCACTACAACATTGTGTTTTTAGAATCCCTGACTTCCAATACCCTCCATGTAGTTGTGTTGACCTACCTTGCAAATTCCCTGTTCATTTCTCATAAAACCACTTCTTCTAGTAGGTTGAAAATTAAGGACCCCCCTATGGTGTCATTTTCTCAAATAAACTTTATTATTGAGCTTGTTGTGGAGTTGGCTGAGTTGGATTTGGATCCTACTAGGGGGAGGAGATGCTCTAATAGAATTGAAGCTAACCTTGATAAGAAAAAAATGTTGATAAATAGGAAAGTCCCAAAGAGGTTGATTTAGACTTTGAATCTAAGGGAAGTGGATAGAAAGAGAAAAGTACAAGACAAAAATAGAAATTCATGAGGTACCTCTACATTGAGGATGAGGAGTAGGAAACTGATAAGACCCCATAAAAAATGGAGGAAGCCTCTAGGAGAAAGTCAAGTCTCTTGTGTCAACTAGTTTTAGTTTGGGAACAATGAATCTCATAACCAATAAGGACACCCTTTGCACTAATGAAAATTCCCCTTTCACTACCACTTCACCTCTTAAGAAGCTAAAGAAGGACACCCTTGTTCATCCCTTCACCCCTACTATTCCCCTTCACCTCATCCTAGGATGACCTCCCTATTCACTCCCCAATCTAGACCCCTCCCTACCCCTAACTTGCATAAAATTGCTTTGGTGTAGGTTGAAGCTAAATTAAAGAATCCTTGGGTGGAGTTTGAGAATCTAGAGAAATAGATAGTAGAGATAGACCTCAAGTTAGTCACCATGGTAGAGTTTGTTTTTAAAGTTAGGCATGCAACGACTACCACCTTCAAGCTCCAACAACAAGACAAAGTGGAAAGTAAAGTAGAGGAAGATGTTGGCAATGTCCAAAGGCTCTACAAGTTCCTTATTGATGATTGGTTGGCTGTGTTGTTGGAAAAAGAAACCCCCCTAGAAGAGAAGAAAGAATAAGTGCTTGGCCTCATTCTACATTGTTTTTTATGATGGTTAAGTGCATGCCCTGTGTGGCTATGTTAATAAAAACTCTTCTTACTATGGAGAAGATTAATAATAGTTTAGCTATGAACACTTATGATGATATTTTAGATTTTTATTATTATATAACTATCATGTATAGGTGGTTTTATAGTATGATAATGAACTCTCATACTTTTTCTTTTTACTATGGATGGCCAGTGTGATGACTTTAGTTGTGGTATGTGGGTTGTTATTCAACTGATATTGATTTTATCACTTTTTTTTTGTTCTCTTGGGCCAGTCACCATTTTTTACTACTATTTAATATCAAAAACATATCAAGTACCATTAAAGAAATGAAAATGAGAATAAGTAAAGTTTTGGATTCAAATATGATGAGGAAGACATGCTCACTTTTCACCACCAACTATGTGATCAGAAATCTTTTGTACACCTACTTAGAACCCTATTTGTTGAGTTCTTATCCATAAGTAAGAAATAAGTCCTATTTTTGGGTAAGTGCAATTCAAAGTATGGACATCAAGAAAATTGGGGTAGTCGTTAGATAATGTTGTCTTGGTTATATATTTATTGAAATTGTCTATCCTCAAAATAATGTTTTTGATTGGCCAACATTGCTTGTATAGAAGATGAAAATTCAATAGATGATGAGCATTTCATTAATGACTCTTGTGTTGATGGTGGTAGTAATTTTGCCTTATTATTTTGATCCTTCATTATAGAGGTTGGTGGCATCAAAGGATGGAATAAGTTCCATCATCTCAAGTCACCTTCTTTCTTTGAGATGGTTGTTTGCATGAGAAGCAGTTTTGGAAATTTTTTCTATTTTTTTTTCTTTCTAATGTTGACAAATTTGAAGAATGCAAGTTTTGTACAACCTAATTTTGGAGACAAGTATGGGACTTGATATTTCTCTCAATATGGATCTTTTTCAAACAAACTTGAGAGTATATGATCAAGAAATATACTCTTTCACGATCACTATAAAATTATAGAGATCTATTACATCTCTTAGGGATCATTATTGAGTAATTCAAGACTTTGTGTTCAGTAATGAGAGGTTACAAACATAGCTCGGAGCTACACCTTTCCAAGGGTCACAAGACAATGTGATGGAGCATTGTATGGTTTGGAGTTTGCTACTTCAAAGGAAAAAAATTTCTAAAAATATGTATTCAAATTATGTAATCAACATGTTTCGGTATGAAAGCCTTAAGAGGAAGTCCTTAAGGTAGATTTGATGTCTTTAGGGATTAATGTAATAATGGGGATTGTTGTGTTAAACATAATATATTACCTTGTGCATTAGAGTTTGATTTAAAAGTTTTGATTATAAAATTGTTTCCTTGGAGATAATTCATTATTGCATAAAAATTCTACAAATCATACAATATTAAAGATACGTGACTTATGTTTTCTCTCACGAATCTATTTTATCTTTGTTATTTAATCAATTGGTTCAATTTACACTCACATTACACATCTAAAGTCAATTAATTTTCCTTTAAAGAGGACTTTCTGGCATACTTACATAGTATAATTTAGGTTTAGTATTAGCAACGCTTCATCCTATTTGCATTTTGCTAATCTAACATGAGTTTATTGATATTTATGTTTAGAAGCCCCTCTTTCTCTTGTATTTAAAACTTGTGACAAATGGAAGTTTTATATTTGCACATCTTATTTAACCTCGCCCATTTGTTCACCAAACAAAATGATAATTAGTTGTATTTGGGAGTTGTTAGACTAGTAGAAAATTTCAAGCAGTTATTTACAGGTCTCATAATACTTTACAAGCATTTACACTCAAAATTGTAAGGCATACAAATAATTTCATTAAAACAAGTCAAAATTCCACTCTCTTATTTAAACATGTATAACCTTAGATGCAATTTCTTGAATAGGCTCTACACAATTGTCATCTTAGCTGTAGAAGATTATTGCCATTTCCCAAATTTTAAGCATTAAATATTATGCATGTGAACCATTTTTTTGTCAAGAATTAAAAATGAATTTTGGTCTACCCAATAATTTTGATGAAAAGTATGAAACAAAAGAAATATGTGTTTGCCCCAAGTTGCTAGCATAACACATGATACATAAGCATATAAATATATGCCCTATTTAAATAATCAATGGATAAAAATTGGTATAAATCTATGTTTAAAAAGATCTAGGGATATGACATGAGATTAGATTCGAAATGTAAGACCTTAAATGAATACTAATACAAATAATAGAAATCTATAAACTTAAAATTAAATAATAATAATAATTAGACATCACAATATCAAACAAGACATTGTTCTCTTAGTTCTAAACTTGTATCAAACTTGAAAACTTAATGCTATAACGTACAACGCCAACGAAATTCATAGAGTACTTATAACTTTGAACCTTAAAAGTCCCTAGAAAATGTGAAGACCCTTGTCAATTAAGTTGTTATCCCTATCTCAAGCCTATGAAATCTGACACGTGAAAAAAGTTGAACAAATCATTAGTATAATTTTTCCATATTATGTTTTGATCCAATTGAATAGAAAATTTAGTATGAGATAATTATCATTAACGATTTGTAAACATTTAACTTGTAATAATACAAGACCGCTAAGCTCATATTGTCTGGTTTGTGCATAAAAATTAACATGCAATGTTGTGGTTCTCTTGTTGTTTTTTGAACTGCAAATATTTTTGTTCTATTGGGGTCCATTAATGATAACTTGGTTAGACGGCCAATTGCCAGCTCTCCTTTTCCTGTTGGCATTTGTATCCTCTATTTGTGAATGATTTCAACAAAGTATTTTCGTCGATTGAGACTCAGCGAAATTTTTGTGAAAAATCAAACTATTGCAGTCACTGATTATTAATCTCCTATCACAAATGATTATTAAACTGCTGAAAATAAATTCCCAGCTAATATCAAAGAATAACACAACTGCAACTTCACTTATAAAATATGGAAAGAAATGCGCAACACAATGAACACAATATTTTCAGAAAAATTGTCCCTGGAAAAACCCCTAAGGGAAAACCAGTTCTACAGATGAGGAATTATATTAAACTTCAGCAAATCAAGAGATACAAAATTCCTTGCCTCTCACTGGCAGAACTTCGACAACCTCCTAATTTCTCCCTCTGATATTCTCCACTGCTATCCCCACGCTAACACTGCACCCTTGCTAACACTGCAAGACTGTTTGCTAACACTACAAACTGCTTCACAAAAGCTTCTTTTTTTTATCCAAATGACCCAATGACCCCTTTCTATACTACTCCTATTGGTAAACCAACGACCGAGATTAAATCTAACCAACGGCTGAGATTAAGACAACTCGACAGCCAATAATAGAATTGGTTGCAAAGTGTCTAAAAGGAATCACTAAAATTAGTAAATAATAACCATTTACTAATTTTTGGCAAGTGGACAAACAGTTGTCCAAACCACCCATAAATACAACCGCTATTCATAGATAAGGACGAACAGTTGTCCAAGCTACCCATAAATAGTGCTGCTATTTCCGGGTCAAAAATAACAGCTGTCCAACTAACAATAATTAACACTCCCTCTTAGCGAGGAAGCTGTTCTGCATGACACCCATCTTATCTCTGAAGAAGATAAATTTGGCCTTTCCCAAAGCCTTCGTCAGAATGTCTTCTACATGCTCATCTGTAGGTATGTATTGTAGTCGAACAACTCCCCTTTGTACACAATCTCTGATGAAGTGATATCCGATATCTATATGTTTAGACCTATCATGAAACACTGGATTTTTAGACAACTTGATGCAACTCTGATTGTCACAATGTATCACAGTAGTCTCAACCTTCTGACCAAACAAGGCTACTAACAACTTTCGAAGCCATATAGCTTCACATGTCACCATGCTAGCTGCTATGTATTCTGCTTCTGCTAAACTTAGAGCCACAGACTTCTGCTTCCTGCTGAACCAAGATACAACTCCTGATCCCAAGCTGAAACAACACCCTGAAGTGCTCCTTTTGTCTGTTGTACTTCCTGCCCAATCTGCGTCAGTATAGCCTATCAACCTGATACCTTCACCTCGAACATATCTGATCCCATACTCGACTGTACCACACAAGTAACGTAGCACATGCTTAGCCGCTATCCAATGCATTCTCTTTGGTTCAACCGTGAACTGACTAAGAGAGTTTACTACAAATGCTATATCTGGTCTAGTGTTGACCAAATACATAAGCAAACCAATCAACTGTCTATATAAAGTGGGATCTACATCTTTCTCCTTAGATGTATCTACCTTCCTCTAATTCGTGATCATGGGTGTAGATATGGCTTTGCAATCCTCCATCTCGAATTTCTTCAAGATTTCAATGCAATATTTCCCTTGACCAAGGAAAATCTCCCCATCTGTCTGCCACACTTCCATGCCTAGAAAGTAGTGCATAAGTCCTAAATCCTTCATCTCGAACTCTTCTGCAAGGTTCCTCTTGCAATCCACTATGAGCCCTAGTGAACCTGTAAGAAATAGGTCGTCCACATAAAGAACAAGAATGAGAATCTCACCCCTAACCATCAAGTAGTAGAGGTTAGCATCTGCTTCACTCTTCACAAAGCCCATTTTCTGCAAGTATGTATCAATGCGCTCATACCACGCTCTAGGAGCCTGCTTGAGTCCGTACAATGCTTTCTTCAATCTGCACACGTGGGTCTCTTTGTTGTGTGCTACAAAGCCTTCTGGTTGTTCTATGTATACCTCCTCCTTCAACTCACCATTGAGGAATGCTGTCTTGACATCCATTTGATGGATTTGCCATCCCATCTGTGCTGCAAGTGAGATTACAACTCGTATAGAAGTATACCTGGCAACTGGAGCAAATGTCTCCTCATAGTCTATTCCCTCCTTCTGAGAGAACCCCTTTGCCACAAACCTAGCCTTGTATTTCTCGATGCTACCATTTGCACCATGCTTTATCTTATAGATCTAGCGTGATCCAACTACAGCCCTATCTATTGGTCTAGGTACTACCTCCCACACATCATTCTGCATTATTGAAGAATATTCCTCAACCATAGCATCTTGCCATACCTGATGTTCTGCAACTTCCTGATAGCTAGAAGGCTCCCTATCTACCAACTGACTAACTAATGCCACATAGTCATTGAACTTGGCTGGTTGTCTTCGCTGTCTAGTACTCTTCCTAGGAGCTCCCACAAACTCCTGAGTATCCCTTTGTGTATCTGGAACCACATGGTTCCTGCTGCCAACTGTAGAGGATGAAATGTCAACCTCTAAGTCTTCCAGATGCATTTCCTGTTGCTCCATACTCTGTGAATCTTCACTAACTGAGTCTACACTCGTATTGGTAACTGTACTTGAGCTTTGATGCCCTTGACTTGGTCTTGGAGCTTCTGTTGGCTGCTCACTCTGATCATCTGCTGGCAAATCTCTGGATCTCTTGAATGCCTTATCCTCCATGAACTTGACATCCCGTCTGAAAATAACTCTTTTAGTCCCCGGAATGAAAATCCTGTATGCCTTTGAGGTCTCACTGTACCCAACAAAGTACCCCCTCTCTGCAGTCTGATCTAACTTTGTACGTGTATCTCCAAGAATATGACAATATGCCAAACTCCCGAATATCCTGAAGTGACTAACATCTGGCTTCTTCCCTGTGAAAGCCTCCTCTGGTGTTATCTTCCCTAGCACCTTGTGTGGAACTCTATTCTGAATGTAGACTATTGTATTACATGCCTCTGCCCATAAGTAACGGGGCATGTCCTAGTCATGTAGCATAGCTCTTGCTGTCTCTGATATAGAACGGTTCTTCCTCTCAGCAACTCCATTCTGCTGTGGATTGTAAAGAACAATCCATTCTCTCTTGATTCCTTCTCTGGTGCAGAACTCCTAGAAGACATTTCCTTTGTACTCGCCTCCATTGTCTGACCGAAGAACCTTTATCTTCTTTCCTGTCGAGTTCTCCACAAGAGCCTTGAACTCTTGGAATCGACTGAAAACCTCATCTTTAGTCTTTAAGAAGTATATCCAGGTCTTTCTAGAGAAGTCATCAATAAAAGTAACATAGTACTCATATCCTCTGAGAGATTTCGTTGACATTGGTCCACAAACATCTGAATGTACTAGATCAAGAACACCCTTAGATCTGGTGTCACTCCTTGGAAAAGATGCTTTCGCAAACTTCCCCAACACACATCCCTTACATACATCGTCATGCTCTGTGCTCACCTCTGGAACACCTGTCACGGTCTCATGAAGCAATCTAAGTGCTCCATGATGAATATGGCCCAACCTCCTATGCCATAGCTCTCCAAGATCTCTAGGATTATTGTTGCTCATAAGTGCCTTAGGAGTATCAAACTGCAATCTATAAAGGCGACCACTCCTAACTCTAATAGTTATGGGTGATTTCCAATCCTTGTGCTTAATCAACACATGTGTCCCTCTAAAGAGTACATTATACCCCTTATCCTGAAGAACAGATACAAAAATCAAATTCATACCTAAGCCCGGCACATATAACACATCATGAAGAGGAATTATCTTTCCATTCTCCCTCTGAAACTGAACAATCCCTTTCCGAACAGGGTTGAGTTTGGACAAGTTTCCCATAGAAATCTGGATGTTGGTGTCCTCCTCCTTGTAACTGGAGAAGTACTCTCTAACTCCTATCATATGAAATGATGCCCCACTATCTATATACCAAACACACTGTGAGGTTGAGCTAACCATACAAGCTATGAGTGCAAACTCATCTTCCATTCTGCTGGAGAGTTCTTCTGCACTTGCTGAAGCTGCCACCTGCTTCTTACCCTTTTTCCTCTCTGGGCAATCACTGACATAGTGGCCAAACTCGTGACATCCAAAGCACTTGACCTTAGAAAGGTCCTTCTTCTTCTTTTCACTTTGTGAATTTGATCCTTTGCTAGATCCCTTCTTTGCTTTCCCTTTAACCGCTAGGGAAACGTTCTCTTGTTCCACCTCATTTTTCTGACTCTTGTTGGCCCCATTGACAAGACTTAGTCTAAACTCCTCCTGAGTGAAATCAGTCCATAGTCGATCCCAACTCGGTAAAGTATCTCGTCCACTGACAACTTGAACAAAGACACTCCATTATTTAGTAAACCCATTTAGGGCTATTCTCACTAGCTCATCATCACTAGGGCTATCTCCAACAGCTACTAACTCATCCTTGACAAGTCTGAGCCTGGTGAGGTAACTTGTGACGTCTTCTCCCTGATTCATCCAAGTATTCTTTAGCTTCTCTCTGAGAATCAACTTCCTGTTAGTGGTAGCATTCTGGTACAGATTTAGAATGGCGTCCCACATCTTCTTTGCTGTATCTAGCTCCGAGATATGTGGAACAATATGATCCTTGACACCATCAAGGATAATCCTCCTCGCTTTGGCATCGTCCTTCCTATATGCTGCAAGCTATGTTGCATCCGTTGGTATAGGTACACCACTGGTAGCATAATCCTTGATACCATTCTCTTCCAACAATAAAGAAATTCTGGCCTTCCAGACACCAAAATTTGAGGCACCATCCAATCTATCCTGATCTCTCAAACCAGCTGAAGCCATCTCAAGGGTTTAAAGCAATAATAAATCTAAAGAGATCAAAATTTCTTTCCTAGGGCAAAACTCTTCTACCCTTAACAATGCTCTGATACCATGTGAAAAATCAAACTATTGCAGTCACTGATTATTAATCTCCTATCAAAAATGATTATTAAACTGCTGAAAATAAATTCCCAGCTAATATCGAAGAATAACACAACTGCAACTTCACTTATAAAATACGGAAAGAAATGCGCAACACAATGAACACAATATTTTCGGACAAATTGTCCCTGGAAAAACCCCTAAGGGAAAACCAGTTCTACAGATGAGGAATTATATTAAACTTCAGCAAATCAAGAGATACAAAATTCCTTGCCTCTCACTGACAGAACTCCGACAACTTCCTAATTTCTCCCTCTGATATTCCCCACTGCTATCCCCATGCTAACACTGCGCCCTTGCTAACACTGCAAGACTGTTTGCTAACACTGCAAACTGCTTCACAAAAGCTTCTTTTTTTATGCAAATGACCCAATGACCCCTTTTCTATACTACTCCTGTTGGTAAACCAACGACCGAGATTAAATCTAACCAACGGCTGAGATTAAGACAACTCGACAGCCAATAATAGAATTGGTTGCAAAGTGTCCAAAAGGAATCACCAAAATTAGTAAATAATAACCATTTACTAATTTTTGGCAAGTGGACAAACAGCTGTCCAAACCACCCATAAATACAACCGCTATTCATAGATAAGGACGAACAACTGTCCAAGCTACCCATAAATAGTGCTGCTATTTCCGAGTTAGAAATAACCGCTGTCCAACTAACAATAATTAACAATTTCCTAGACACTTGGATGTGTCGCATTGATTGTTATCGGAGGCTGATATTAAGTCCTCATAGTAACATCTATGCCACCAGACTTTGTTTTAAAAGTTCACTGTATTTTCGATATTTTGAAATTTAGACGCCAGTGCATTATGTAGAGACCATAGCCGAGTCCCTACTATTCACCCTTCATTTAAAAACGAAAGAATATACACATTACTTATTTTGTATAGATTTCTATCATTGATGACATAATAGACTTTTCTTTATTCATATTGTTATTAACGCTCAAGTTGGCCAGGTATGGCGTCAATCATGACCCGCTGGAGTACACAGATCGTGATTTATTTCACGCCTGCAAAAATGAACGACAAGCTCGGTTGAGCCGGCCATAAACTTGGTCATTGTGTCACGTTGTCTAACTCATCTGGCTCTTACGGCAAAATTGCAGAACAAGCTTGTACCGTAGCATTTGTATTTATTTGTCACGAATTATTACACAATACGTCATACAATATTTTTTTTCTCTTCTTTCGTTTACTTGTTCTAAAGCAGCTTTCACAGCATTTTTATATTTTCAAAGTTGCAGGCCCAACACAAGGACCAAATCAAATAACTTATGATTCAAGATGTGAACCTTCAAGGAAGTTGGAATAAATTAACCAGGACTAGAGCGTTCAGGCCACAGGGATTTTGGAAAGCGAGAAAATCTCTACACTTTGAAGAGAAGAGAAAATGTGGGAGTCGAAAGGGTATGGAAAACCCAAAGTGGTCGAACGGGAGAGGTCGGTGGCGAAGAGAGAGATGATTAAAAGGGTGATTATAATCTCCATGTCTTCCATCGTCCTGGTGGCCATAATTATCGGTGTGGGTGTCGGAGTAGTTCGGTTCAGAGAGGAAAACGGCGATACACAGAGCGAGACAGAGAACAGTAGCATGGCCTTGAGAGCCACGTGCGACGCCACGCTCTATCCTGACACGTGCGTTTCTAGCATTTCATCGTACCCTGGCGCCTCCGATGCTCGCCCCCAAGATCTCGTTTTTATTGCGGCGAAGGTTGCTTTGGATAAAGTAGAGCACGCCCATTTCATGATTTCCGATCTCAGAGAAGAAAGCAACGATACTCGCCAACATTTGGCCCTTCAACATTGTCAAGATTTTCTGGACGATACCATGGAGCAGTTGAATAGCTCCACCCTCCTTTTGAAGAATTTCAATCTTACTTCATTGACGACAATTGCTGACGTGCAGACGTGGCACAGTGCTTCCCTCTCCGATCTTCAGACCTGCCGTGATATATTGGCGGACTTGCCGTCAAATGACGTGAAGGCTCTGGTAGAAAGCACCACGCAGAATTTAACGGAGTTAGTCAGCAACTCTCTTGCCATTCACAACAAAGTGGTGGAAGTGTTCGGTATACATTTTCCTACACGGCGTCTGTTATCCGGTGGGCTTCCTTCTCGCACTGGTTTCCCGTCATGGGTGTCCGCAGAAGATCGACAGCTTCTGGGAAATAACGGCAGAAAAGGTGATGTTGTTGTTGTCGCCGCTGACGGGTCTGGAGATTACAAAAGGATTCAGGATGCGGTGGACGCGGCTCCGAATAAGAGCAACAAGAGATTTGTGATAAAGGTGAAAGCGGGAGTTTATGAGGAGTATGTGACTGTGCCAAAGACCAAAACTATGCTGATGATTGTGGGTGGCGGCATGGACAACACAATTGTCACCGGCAATAAAAATGTCATTGACGATCAAAACATAAGCACGATGGACACTGCTACGTTCGGTAAGCAAAGCTTCATGACTTTAGATTTTATTTCAATATCACCATAGCATAGAATTCTATTGAATTACATCACAATTCATAAAATTATATTTTTTCTCAAATTTGCTCAATAAAATACTTTAAAATGTTAAATAGTGTTGCATTGAATAGATTTATCTATGTACCATGAAGAACATGAAAGACTTAAATTTTGCATTGATTGAAATGCAGTTGTATTTGGAAGCGGATTCATAGCCAAAGACATACAGTTCCGGAATACAGCTGGCCCAGAAAAGCAGCAGGCTGTAGCTCTTCTCGTTGCATCGGACCTGTCAAGCTTCGTAAGCTGCAATTTCAGTGCTTACCAAGACACTCTCTACGTACTTAAAAACCGACAATTTTTTAGAGACTGCTGGATCGCGGGAACAATAGATTTCATCTTTGGAGATAGCGTTGTGGTTATTCAGAACTCAACCATAGTCGCCAGAGTACCTGCTGAAAAGCAGAAGAATGCCCTGACCGCTCAAGGAAGAAGTGATCCCAACGAAAACACAGGAATCGTAATCCACAATTGCCATATCACAGGAGAAGCGGATCTTGTGTCTAACATAAACAGTTTCCCTACTTACCTTGGGAGGCCATGGAAAATATATTCGAGGACAGTGATAATGCAATCCCAAATAGATGGTATCGTCAATCCCGCAGGCTGGCTTGAATGGGATGGAAATGTGGGACTAAATACATTGCAATACTATGAATATGACAACGCAGGGCCCGGAGGTGCTACGGCCCACCGTGTGAATTGGCCTGGACACAAAGTTATCGACACTAACGAGGCCGAGAAATACACAGTTGAAACTTTTTTGGGCACGTCGTGGTTGGACAACGCTGGGATTGAGTATACTAGTGGCTTGACCCAATGAAGATTTAAAATAAAGTGTTTCCAAAAGGTTTAAAATTGCATTCAAATATCCATTACCAGACAGAGGCCGAAGAACAAAAGTAGTGTTTTTTTTCAAGAAGGGGTTTTGTAAGTAGTTGTACTAAACAAATTTGATGTAATCTATAATTAGAAAGAGAGCGAGTTCTTTCTGGAGATGAAGATTGGAAAATAAATTGTTGTAAGTAGTCCTATTGAATTGTACTAAGCAGATTCGGTTTTGGGCAATATTAATGTGGCCTTCATTTGTAAGCTGTCATAATAAGTTATTTGGTTGTATTTGCAGATTACTTCTTAGGTTGTGTTTGGAAATCGAACATAGATTTATTTATTTGATAGGAAAATCAAATTCCTTTTTATAGTGAAAAAGTACTATGACATATTCAATAGATGGTCTACCTAAGGAGATTAGTTTTACGTGTTGGTCATGATGTGCTGTTTCTTTATGTTTTGTGCAAATTATTTTTTTGTTACAATAGAAATCATGATATGGAAATGAATTCAAAATTTAATTTCTTTAGTAAATGTTATGTTACTTCTATGCATCTATTCTAAAATTTATCCTTTATTTCTTGGTGTTGGTATCAACAAAAGAGAATATAATCTAACAAAGAAATGTGAATAAATAGGATTTCAAGTTTTCATTAACTTTGATTTGTTAATATGATAATCTTGAAGAATGATTTTTACATTAATTATCACTATCATATGATAATGTGTGTATAATTTATATGAGAAATACTATATTTCAAGAACACGACTAAAGATTTCTATTTTTTTCTTGTTCTACTAAGTTTTAACATATAAATCATATTTCTTTTTTTTTTGTCAACCTTACCTAATGTATTTAACTTATGTCTAGAGAAGGATATTCATGGAAGAATTCAAATAAGGATATATCATTTGTACTCTTCAAAAAGAACTCAGATGGAAAACTTTTAATAAGGTTAGATGTTGTACTAGCACATATAAAACTATGTTAAAGGTTGATGGATTGCGCACATGCATTCACACACTTGCCTAGATCTCAGTGTTCAATTATAATCAGGGAAATAGCCCTAAGATGGGAAAAATCCCCAAAAGTGGACAACAATCCACTAAAATGAATTAACTGAAAGCATCAACTATGTTAATATAGTTCCTTTGAAGTACATTATTAGATTTCACTTATACCTTTTCTCAATCAACTTTGATATCTTTCTTGGATCCAAATTCACATAATTATATTTGCATCATATCATCTTCTCCATCCATAAACACATGGATTCATAAATTCACTTTTGTATACAAGTCTCTAACACTTTTTATATTGGCTCGCTTGAGAGCTAATTACAAATTAATTACATCAACCAAACCTATTACATAACTGTCATCTATAACATTACAATATCAAAACATATGCTGCCAACAAACAATTAATCATAATAATCCAATCAACATGCTACCTAATTGTGTCAGCTACAAAATAAATTTCTTTCATTATCTAACAAGAAAACTAACTCCCAAGTCTTCAATCAATAAAAAAATCTGAAATTAGATGAAAAACCAATTCTTCATGACATATCCAAATTTGTAAACCATTATTTTGTTCTATTGAAACTTACCAAAGAGTATACTAAACCTTTATTTGAAGTATTTCATAGTAAATATTGCATGTAACCAATCTTCAACAAAACTTGCATGTAACCAGTCTTCAACAAAACCTTTATAACTTATCTAAATAAACTCCAAAATACATGCAATAACAAATATATCTAGATTATCCTAATCCTAGGCTAGGGATAGATGGGAATTATGATTCTACAATGTTGGAAGAGGATTTCTAGACAATGGTTGATTAGAGAAACAAAATGAAGAATAAAATTGATGTGGGTAAATACAGAAGAGCGGGTGAATCCCAAGGGGTGAAAGGACTAAAGGGGTGAGGGACCCTCAGAATATACTAAAATGAAATGGGGCCCCTCTTAGGTGTTAACCATAGGTATGGGTCAAAGGGTTTGGTTGTTTTGGAAACTAGAGTAGTTTTTCTTTTGTTGTCATGGTCAGAGTACTTTCCTAAAATGTGAGAAGAGTGAGCAGTCACTTTAAGTAGCACATGTTGAAAAGCGCATTACTTGATTCTAATGTTGATGTCATTCTCATTCAAGAAACTAAGATGAGTAAAGATAATTTGGACAAGGCAATTCCTTACATCTTGCCGATACTTTCTTGGGTCTCTCAGGAGGCCAATGGTGCTTTTGGAGGTTTGGCTATCACTTGGAATGTGAACAAAATATTAGGTACTATTTTTTACTTCGATGCAAACTCCATTGTTTGATTTTTCCATGACATTATTACTGGTTGGTATTGGAATTTAGTGAACATATATGCTTCAAACTCTAAGGGGAAAAGAAAATAACAATGGGAATCCCTTGAAAATATGATGTGTAGTTCAACCAAAATATTTAATGGATGCTTGTTGGTGATTTCAACACTCCTCTTCTCCCTTCGGAGAAACTAGGGGGCTCTGAAGATTTCACTAATAGTATGGAAAACCTTGAAGACTTCTATCAAGTAACTAGTTTATTGGATCTGGACCTCAAAGGGGCAAGGTTTACTTGGTCCAGCCGAAGACACGGAAAAAGCCTTATCTAGTCAGATTGGACATATTTTCTTTGTTGTCCCACTAGAATAATATTGATGACTTCTTCTTGGAGGCCAAACCTAGAATGAGGTTAGACCACAATGCTCTACTCATTGAATGGAAAGCTAGAAAAAGAAAACCAAGCCCTTTTAGACTCAAGATAATGTGGCAATCCAATTGTAAGTTAAGAGATCTGATTAATGGATGGTGGAAGACCCTGTCAAATTCTTCTCCTCTTTAAAAATTTAAATTTAAGATGGATGTTATTAGAGATAAGGTTAAGAAGTGGAATAAACTTTCCTTTGGATTTTTCTTTTTTTTTTGAAAGGACTTGGAGAGAAAAATTATGATTTCATTGAAGAAAGTTGAAGAGAATCTGAACGACCTCGACTCCCAAAAGTTAGAAAGATCTTATAGAGACCAATGCCTCTCAATCATGGCCAGAGAAGAAACCTTTTGGAGGGAAAAATCTAAGATTTAATTGCTTACTGAAGGATATAGGAACACTAGATTCTTCCATCGTACCAATTTACAATACAAGAGTAGGAATAGAATCAGATGTCTTAAAGTGGATTATGATAAGGTGGTTACAAATGAAGTTGATATCAATACTGAAGTCATTAACTACTTTTGTCAAAGGGGCGGTCTTGATGATGGTGTTGAAGACCCCTATGATATGTTGGATTCTATTTATGAACTTTTTTCCACTTAAGAAAATAAGGCTATGACCAAAAAGGTTGAGTGTGAAGAAGTCAAAATTGCTTCTTTCTCCTTCCAAGGCTTCAAATCTCTAGGCCTTGATGGGTTCCCTCTAGCATTTTTTTCAAGAGTACTATGACATTGTGGGAGAGGATTTTTTCAAAGTTGTCTGTCACTTCTTTAGAACTAATAACATGGCTAATAAAACTAATCAAACCTACATTGTGCTCATTCCAAATTAAGAATGACCATAGTTGTATGGAACATTTTCACCCTATCAGTCTTTGTAAGACAATTTATAAAACTATTCTCAAGGTTCTAGTGAATAGGATGAAATTGATCTTTGGAAAAAAATATTTCAGAAAAAGAAAAAGGCTTTGTTGGTGGGAGGAATATTATGGATGTGGTCAGTTGTTACCCATGAAGCCATACACTCTATGAATGTTATTGTTAAATTTGCAATGGCTCTCAAACTCGACATCTCTAAAACATATTATAGGTTGAAATGGTCATTCCTTGCTTAAGTCTTAACTAAATTTGGCTTCTTTATTAAGTTTCACAAGATGGTTATGAGTTGTGTCACCTCTACCAACTATGTTGTTCTTATCAATGGTGTCCCCTCAAGATTTTTCACTACTGGTAGAGGCCTTGGACAAGGAGATTCCCTCTCCCCTTACCTTTTTATAATTGTGGCAGATGTCCTAAGTCAGAATTTGAACAGACTAAAACTCTCCAAGATTATCTATGATGTAAAAGAGACTTCTAATATCCCCAACACTACTCATGGTAAATTTGTGGATGATACTATCTTGTTCAAAGAAGCTACCATTTCTAAAGCTAAGGCTTGGAAAAACCTATTAGATAATTATGCCAATCTCTCTAGCCAATATATAAAATTTCATAAAAGAAAACTTTTCTTTTTTAATACTCAGCAAGACATGCAAAGAATTATTTCTACAGAACTAGAATGCCAAATCCACTTGGATATGTATCTTGGCCTCCCTTTCTTGGCTAAAAAATCCCACCATTACTACTAGAATAGTGTCATGGAGAAATTTCAATAGAAACTAGCTAGATGAAAAAGAAAACTTTTGAGTTTTTTGGGTAAGCTCCTTCTTCTTAAAGTGTGCCTTCAAAGTATTCCACTAGTGTGCCTCCTATCATTTTCCTTAATTCCTACGAAGGTGGCCGATATCCTAGAAAAAATCCAGAAGAAATGTCTATGGTTGGGAGTTGAGGAAAAGAGGAGAATGGCTTTCGTCAACTGGAATCATGTTTGTAAACCCAAGGTGAATGGTAGACTAGGTGTTATAAATCTCAATAGTATAAACAAAGCTCTTGTCTCTAAGATAGATCAGTTAACTCCTGACAGAGCCAAATATTGGATGAAAATTTAAAGGGCTAAATATTTATCTTGTGAGCCTTCTTGCTCTTATCTCAACAAGAAAAACCCCAATGGCAGTTTTTTTCTATGGAAGAACATTCTAGAAAACTAAAACCCTAATTAGAAATGTAGTTGTGCCCAAATAGGAAATGGAAGAAAAAGAATGTTCTCAAAAGAAATTTAGAAGAATGAGATTCCTATTAATGAGGTGGTGAATGACCAAGGTCTAACTAATTGGTTAAGAGTGTATGTAAGGGAGAAAGTGGAAAACTACTTAGAATGGGAGAGTGATAATTCTAGATGGAAGGACCTTATTAACTCATGACATGTCCAATAGGAAGCTAGAATGATTAGACATGTTAGAAAAGAGATAGTTATCTACCTTATGAATGGCCCCCCTAACACTACTCTTTTAAATTAAGATTAGGAGGAAAAATGTTTCAAGAGATATAACAACAATGACCTCTTCTCTATTACTTCAGCCTACAGAGTGCTTCAAGACTCCTTTACTGCTCATAAATTTTGGAAAAGCATCTAGGCCTATAACCTACCACCAAAAATAAAAAAAATTTGTGGGCTATGGTTCATGGGAGAATCCTCACCCTTAACAACCTAACTAGATGTGGCCTCTAATTGGCTAACAAATGTTCCCTATGTGAAAAGAATGTTGAGTCTATTAATCATATCATGTTACATTGCTAGTTCATGGTTGAGATTAGGAATTTGGTTCTCAATGAGTGTAATCTTGCTATGGTTTTCGAAGAAAACATTAAGGACATGATCTTACAATGGAAGATAATGCCCTTCTCCCACCCTATCTTAGTCAATACTTGGGGAATTATTCTAACTATGGTTAGCCATTGTATCTAGAAATAGATAAATAAAAGAATCTTTCTAGAGACAAAAAGAAGGAAGTTGGCTCCAACTTCTACATCATCAAAAATATCAATAGATATATAATTAATTTTGTGCTTTTCCCTAAAAGCATGATGTTCCCCAACATCCATGATCTAAGGCTAAAATAAAACTAGAATATAAAACAAATCTTGATTGATATCAACTAACCAAAAATCTAGAAAAATAAAAAATACTTCTAGATCCTACCAGAGAAGGGTTGGTTGAAATGTAATGTGGATAGCTGCTCCAAACAAAATCTAGGGAAATATGGAGTGGGAGGAATTATAATATATTGGAAAAGTGATATTAGCCTTGGCTTCGCCAAATGATTGGGTATAAGGTCTAATAACTACAATGATGCTATAGCTATGTGGTTTGGTATTAAAACTCTACAAGATCTTGGAGAGGTCAAAGTTGAACCGGAGGGTGACTAGAAGCTCATTATTGACCTTCTTTTAAATAAAGTGAACTGCATGTGGAGTATTTCCCCTATAATGGAAAATTGCAAAAGAAGACTCTAGTCTTTCAACAATGCACTAATCAAATACATCCTTAGAGAAGGGAATAAAGTCATGGATTACATAGCCACATGGGGGCTAAACCATGGAGATTGGAAGATGGTGACTAGGATGGAGGGGATGCAAGAGTTAAATAAAATTATTTTTAATGACTACCAAAAATATAATGGTATGTGGTAAAAGCTTTAGAAATGCCAAATGGATGAGTGAGATTCATAGTCAGTCAAATCTTTGCCTCATGATCATGTGAAAGGTAACAATACTATTGTTATGGATTTGAATGATATGTGTAAGTATCACATTAATGAGGAGTTATCCCTCATGAAGCCAGAAAAGATAAGCCATATCATTTTAATTATAAACTTATATCATGTGAATCTTAACCCATATCCTTCATTTTTATTCCCCAAGATGATTAATTATTTCACTGTCATGTATTTAAGGTGTTGATTTGGAAAAGTACCCCACTCAACTACAGTGGTCTGTGTCACATGTCAACTTGCTTTACTTCATCAGTATCCTCAATGACAAGGAAAGAGCCAAGTTTGCAAGTATGTACAGAGTTTCCAATGAGGTAAAGATTTGTTTCAAGATCTTTTTAACTGCTAAGCATCATTACTTTTCTCACCCTTACGCATAAATGGAAAATTTTGCTCTACATTCTAAGTTTCTTTATAGCATCCTTAGACCTTAGGTTGCAAAGAAAGAGTCCATGATAAGCAGGGTTGCAGACAAAGGTGCTTTCAAGCTTATCTTGGGCACCAAGAAAGATAACCGTTTGTATGAGAAGGAAAGCACCATGGGTGGCCTGTCAAAATGTGTAGAGCCTATAAATAAAAAAGAATTAGAGTAGAATGAGGATATATTGGGTTACTTTGTCAAGGAGGGATTACATCCTTACATCCTAGCTATGAAAGGCCACAATATCACCCTCTTGACTAAGTTTGCTAACTCATGGAACAAGGGTTAGTTGGAGATAGGAAGTATATTTTTCTTCGTGACAATGGAGCTAATTGGTGAAGCAATGAGCCTAGATTGTGTTGGTGTAAAAATTGAAAGGAAAGGTATGCTGAATTATAGAAAATTTAGGAATAAATTCTTTCAAGGAATGGAAGAAACTATTAGTCATAGTTCTGGAAATGGGTATGATAGACTTTCACTTCCTAATGTAGGAGCATCTTGGGATTTCTCAGTGATGACTTTGGAGTTCATGGGAGGAGGCTCAGTAGTTTTTTTTGAAAGGTGCTTGGACTAGTACTTGGTTGAAGAAGGAGTGGTGCTTGGTCGATGAAAGAGCTTGGCAAATACTATTGCTTGGCACTCATTATTGTACTTGACATGTATTGGTTGCTCAACAATGATTGTGGAAGCTTGGCGATGCTTAGGAGTTTGTTAACACTAGGCATTTCAAGGTGTTGACTAGAGTTCTTGGTTTATTTAATGTATGCAACTTATGATCATTATGTGGATCACTCTGGGAGTTTGTGTGGACCTATTTGTCATCTTGGTTATCTCTCCTATGTGCATTTAATTATGGTTGTAAACTTGGGGCTTATAATAAGTATTTTCATTTGGTTATCGTGTGTTAACTACGGGATAATGTGAGGGTTAACATTTTGTATTTAATGTTTGTTGTGAGCTCACTTGTGGCTTAAATATGCATTTAATGCAAGGGGTTTATTAAATTTTTAATTGCTAGGCCAACTCGTGGCTTAGTTGGGTATACGTAAGGGGTCTTGTAGAGTCTTTAGGCATTCATTCATTTAGAGGAGTGAGTCTAGAGAGTAGCTAAAAGGTAGGTTTTAGTCAGTCTGTAGATAAAGTGTCGAATGTGTGACAGTTTATAAGAGGATTGTGGTGGAGTTGCGAGTGTATGAGAAGAGCTAGTGGCTATAGTTTGGAAACAAGGAGGTTTCTTGGTGGCTTACAAGCACAAATTGAGACCTTGAGGATTTCTACCAGAGTTTTATTGTGTTATAGATTTGGACTGGCTAACATTTGAGTTGAGTTGCATCTTGAGGGATCTTGCAAAACTGTTTGTACTTGCAATTGTATTTGGCCATAACTCAAAATGCCTTATAGTCGGGCATATTGCATGTAAATAGTAATATTTATGAATAAAGAGTTGTGATTTGGTATCATATCTTGCATTTGTGTTGCATTTTTATTGTGTTTCTAATGAGTTGTTATCTTTTGGGGGCTAGGACATCTCCTTCGAGGATTCTCCTACCTTGTGCATACTATGTTAGGTGGTATTAGAGCGAAGGTTGTTCCTGAGAATATAGATAGATTACTGAAGTTGTGGCAGTTTGCACTAGGACTTGGGTTGAGAGAAGTTGATTATGGAAGATCTTAATTTGGTGGTGGATTGTTCTTTCTAGAGTTCTAGATCTCTTGGTTGTGAGGTGGCAGATCGTGGTTCTAACTTGCAATTGCAGAGAGCTTGTAGATGGATCGATGGATGTAGAGATGGAAGATTAATCTTCTTGAGGCATGATCACAGAGGGTTTTTGTATTGTAGATTTGTGTTCTTGAACTTACAATTTGTTTCCTAATTGTTCATTCAAGATGGCAGGTTGTGATCTAACTTGAAAATAATTTTGTTTTATCATAAGGAGTGTGGGAAGGATTTTTTGTAGAGGGTTTGTGAAGATCTTTGGTGATAACTCCAAGAGGATTAGACCCTAGGATGATTTTGAATCTCCATGATGTGGTGGAGAGGAGGTTTTATGTGATGTCTACTCAATTTGAAGCTAGTTTGCTGATTGAGTTAAGGATGGGATAAGGAAGGAATTTTGTAGATGTTTGTGGAGTTGAATTCTACCTATTTGGAAGAGAATCACCTGGCCAGTTAAGAGATTTGTTTGAGAGAGGAGATGGCATAACAAGTTCGAGGTGGAAGGAGTTGGCTTTGTTGACTAGTTTGTGGAGTTTGATACAGAACTTGTAGAATAACTGGAGGCTATTGTAGAGGATATTCCTAATCTTGTTGATGGCGGCATGGAGATTGGTTTTCATGATCAATCATTTGGCTCTAACATAGAAATTGTAGAGCACTTGGTTGCAGATCATCCAACTATTGTTGGTGAAGAGTTGTATGTTGTTGAGAATCTTGTTGTGAGAAATGAGATTGTTTGTGTTATGAGTTTTGCATGCGTTGATGGATATCTACATATTATTGCTTATGTGGAGTCTGTTATTGCTAGTGTGGATTCACTAGTTTCTTCTGTGGATGAGGATTTGTTGATGAAGCATTATGTTTAGTTTGTTTTTGGGAGTGAGCATGTTGATTGGATGGTTGAGATTATGGTGTTTAATAGAATGATGCAGATGTGGATGATTTACATATTGGTTTTCTTGTTCTTGTTGGAGTGGAAACCTTTGGTAAAGATGAAGATGGTTGTTGATCTTTCTTTGGGCATCAAAGTGTGGGACACACTTTTCTATTTGCCTAGGTGGTCTAATGTAGGAGCATCTTGGGATTACTCAGTGCCTACTTTGGAGTTAATGGAAGCAAGCTTAGTAGTTTATTTGGAAGGTCTTTGGACTGATACTTGGTTGAAGAAGGAGTGATGTTAGGTCAATGAAGGAGCTTGATGGGTACTATTTTTTGGAACTCATTGTTGTGCTTGGTATGTATTGGGTGCTTAGCATGTATTGGTTTCTTGCCATGTATTGGTTTATTACTAATGCTTGTGGAAGCTCAGTAATGCTTGGGAGTTTGCTGACACTCAACAGTTTGTTAGTGTCATCTAAAGTTCTTCGTTCATTTAATGCATGTAGCACGTCATTATGATGTGGATCGATCTAGGAGTTTGTGTGGACCTATTTGTTGTCTTAGTTATCTCTCTTATCTGCATTTAATTATGGTTGTAAACTTGGGGCTTGTCCTAAGTATTTTCATGTGGTTATCGTGTGTTAACTGCAGGATAACACGAGGGTTAACATTTTGTATTTATTGTTTTTTGTGAGTTGAATTGTGGCTTAAATATGCATTTAATAGAAGGGGTTTATTTAATTTTTAATTGCTAGGCCAACTTGTGGCTTAGTTTGGTATAAGTAAGGGGTCTTGTGGAGTCTTTACGCATTCTTTCATTTAGAGGAGTGACTTTGGAGAGTAGCTAAAGGGAAAGTTTTCCTGAGCCTATGGACAAAGCCCCAAATGTGAGGTAGTTTATAGTAGGATTGTGGTGGAGTTGTGAGTTTGTGAGAAGAGCTAGTGGCTACAATTTGGAAACAAGGAGGTCACTTCATGGCTTGTGAGCACAAGTTGACATCTTGAGGATTTATACGAGAGTGTCATTGTGTTACAGATCTAGACTAGCTGGGTCTTGAGTTGAGTTGGATCTTGAGGGATCTTGTAGAACTATTTTGTAATTGTTGTTGTATTTGGCCCTAACCTAAAAGGTGTTATAGCCATGCATATTGCATGTAAACACTTATATTTATGAATAAAGAGTTGTGATTCCGTATCAAATCTTGTATTTGTGTTACATTTTTATTGTGTTTCCATTGTGTGGTTATTTGTTGGGGGCTAGGACATCTCTTTTGGGGATTCTCCTTCCTTGCACTACGTCACTTCCTAGTCCCTTTGGAGTTATTTCTTACTAGCTAATTAAGTATTTCACTCTTGGAAGTTGATGCACAACCCACCATGGCTGCCATTTCCCCTTCCTTAACATGCTATGTCATGGGGAAAAAGTGAACATCCATTTCTTCTTGTACTCCTCTTTGGTCAATAGCATTGTCCTAGTTGAAAACCTTCCCATCTAATAAGGGCTTATTTTTATCCTCTACCATCATATATGTTTGTGGTCACCATCTAGGGTTTGGTAGACATCTCCTACCCATTGTTAAACCTACTTCTCCTAAAGGGCCTAAATCCTTGGTTGTTATTGAAGAAATAATCTAAAAAAACACCCTGTTGCAACCAGCCTAAATCACAAAAATCTCTTAGCCCCCCAAGTACAAAAAGCATACCATTTCCATGGAACAATCCATTTTACCTTAAGCACCAAAAAAATGCAAGAATACCTCCACTAAGTCCAGCCCTGTTAGTACCCCCAAAAAAGGAGAATGGCAGATGACATTATTCACATTGACAATAACGAAGGAGAGGGATTTTTTGATTTTGAGATGAAGGATAGAGCCATGGACTCCAAGAGTCAAAAGAGTAATACTAGTTCTAGGGAAAAGAGATTTGCAAGACTCAAAAACAAAAAAGGAAAGGCTATAAGGGTGTGTGCAAGATCATGGTCAACCAAACTATGGCCTTAAGTTATAGTAAAAGACTAGCAAATCAAGGTTATGTTAACTTGACATGTAATTTTAAAGTAGTCATGGGATTTATATCAAAAAGTTGTAAGAAAAGAATCTACAAGAAATTGAATTTGATTTCTAAACTACTAGGCCTTATCTAGAGAAAAAAATAATTTTATTTGTCAAAATTTTGGATTCTAATGCAGTTCTACAAATATTTTAGGGTGAAAATGAAAATTTTTCGTATGCCTGACCACCTTAATCAAAATCAAATGATAATATTTTTTAGTATAATTATAGATTAAAAAAAAGTAGACTCATGGCCATATGTGACGCATATTTTTGAGTATTTTTATTCCAAATTAATTTTTTTTTATTATGAATTTTCTACTATAACTTTACCACAATAAAAAAATTCTTGTGTTAGACCACCTTAACTAATTGAAAACATTAAAAACTTAATTTTTCTTTTTTTCCTTATACTAGGCAAAGCATAGAATGTGTTGCAACTTTTGGATTTCAAAAATGTTATACCCTTTGAAAGTTATAGCCATTTTTCAATCAATATGTCAATCAACACTTTACAGACATCTTCATTAAAAATTAACTAATAAATACTTATTGAACTTAGAAATTGTAGTAATTATATCGATGGAATCTTGAGAGTGTTATAAAAAAACCCTTTTCATTTAATTGAATTTTAATGAAAATAATATTTTTAGATGTCTACTCAAAGTTTGAATGTCGGTAAAACCTATCTCAAACACATTTTTTGAGTTGACCAAACAAGGTTGGTAAAAAGAAAGCCTAATCACATACCTGCTACTAGATTGGGTACCCAATGTGAAATCAAGTACCTGAAAAGTGGTGGCCAAAATTGTTTCAAACATTCATAGCCCAATTTTGGAGGGAAACCAAAAGTTGGGAAGTATGGGCATTATTATTATAAACAATTATTATTATATACGATTGTTATTATTACTATTATTATTAAATGATTATTATTATTATTCTTATTATATATAGTAATATTATATTATTATTATTACATATAGTAATATATGACTATTATTATTAAATATAATATAGTGATAAATATGATTATTATTATTACTAAATATAATATAGTAATATATATGATAATTATTATTTTCTTTTTTAAATATATATAGTAATATTATATGATTGTTATTATTGTTATATATATATTAATATATATGATTATTATTATTATATAATCTAGTAATATGTTATTATTATATTATTATCACTAAATATTATATTGTCATGAAATACATCAAAAGGGGTCATAGGTTATCCTATGATCAATTTTGACCTATTCAATCAAACCAAATAGGTCCCTAGGGGTCTTAGGACCCCTAAGGACATATGTTATCATGAAATGCATCAAATGGGGTTATAGGTTAACCTATGACACCTTTTGATGCATTTGAAGGAACCAAATAGGTCCCTAGGGGTCCTAGGACCCCTAGGGACACATGTTGTCATGAAATGCATCAAAAGGAGTCATAGGTTATCCTATGACCCCTTTCAACTCATTTTACTGAACCAAATAGGTCCCTACGAGTCGTAGGACCCCTAGGGACATATGTTGTCATGAAATATGTCAAAAGTGGTCATAGGATAATCTATGATCTATTTTGATGCATTCAATCAAACCAAATAGGTTGTCATGAAATGCATTGAAAGGGGTCATAGGTTATTTTATGACCCCTTTTGACCCATTTGATTGAACTAAATAGGTCCCTAGGGGTTTTACGAATTCTAGAGACATATGTTGTCATGAAATACATTGAAAGGGGTCATAGGATAGCATATGACACCTTTTGATGCATTTCATGACAACTAGGGCCCTTAGGGACATATGTAATCATGAAATGCATCAAAAGGGGTTTTAGGATAACCTATGACCCCTTACGACGCATTCAAACCAACTAACTAAGTCCCTAGGGGTTATCTATTCTTATGAAATGTGTTGAAAGGGGTCATAGGTTATTCTATGACTTGTTTCGACCCATTTGATTGAACCAAATAGGCTATTAGGGGTCTTGGGACCCTTAGTGGTGCAGGAGCACCTAGGTAGGCTAAGTGTGAAACCTAGGTATTTCTTTATTTTTGGATTGTAGTGATGCTAGCCACATCACTATTCTAATAATAGGTCCTATGTGGTCCTTAGGTGTGTTTAGGAGACTTGGCAAGATCCAAAGTGACCAAGTTGCTAGAAGTTGCCGACTATTGTCAACTAGGTGACTTAGGTCTGGTAAAGGCTAAAATGGTCTAGAAAGGTTCCAATGGCTTTGAATAGTTTATTTGAAGTCATTTTATGCATATTATATGTCTACTTTGTTTTTGTGCCAAATTTGGAGGTCTAACTCCATGTAGAACAAAAGTTGCTGAAATGTTGTCATCATGTCATGACAACATTTTCTTGCAAAAAGCAACTTTTTGGCATTTGTGTGTTTAGAACGTCCTAACTATTTAGAAAAGTTATGGAACTGATGGAGGAGCCTTTAAAAATGTGAGGACAGCCATTTTTAGGGGGTTGGACAAGTTGGTTTTGCATTTTGTACGAATTGAGCAAGTATTTTGTTGCCGGTTTTATGCATTTGAAGGCATTTTTAATAGAGGAGGATTGAATGGCCTGATTTTTGTGTTGGAAAATTTCTGAAATATTGTTTTTAATCTTTTTTTAGTGTTGGTTTGATCATTTTAATTCATTTGCATTAGTGTAGAAAAATCTTTTTGTTCTTGGCAAGTTGCTGATCTGAACAGGGCTGCACTTAGAAAATGGGATCTTAGGGCCACTTCCCACCATTGGAAACCTTTGGTATTTTTGGATTTGGAACTAGGATCCATGTACATTATGTATCAAGAAGGAGGGCCCTTGAAAGCATCAGCAAGCATTTTTAAGGTGATGCCCTAGGCAAGCCAAATGCAACTTGGCTAGGAATCACAGTTGGAAAATGAGTTATGGAGAGGATTGAGTGTACAAATACCTTAATCCAGCTGCACAGCGAGTAATGAGAAGGTCTAACCTTGCTCCAGTCCAAAGGAGAGGTCTTGGAAAGGTGTCTAAGGTGGTTTTCCATCACAACAGCGATAAAGCACTTGAAATCCTCATTTTTGGCCTAAAAATGTACTTTCATTGTACGAAAAGTTTGGAGGCTAGAAAATTACAGAATCTTGAAGTACTCTAAAAAGGGTATCCAAAAATATAATTTTTTTGTAGGGTTGTTAAGAATTTTTTCAAGAAATCTTGTTTCCAGCTATTTAGGAGGGCTAATTCCTAGTAGCCTTTTTGGAGCAATTTGGTGTATCTTCCCTAGTAGATTGAATGCGCCTATGAAATCAGCATTGTTTAGGGTCATGGATGTTAGAAGGAGTCTAAAAAAACCCTAGATGAAGAACTGGTACCCTTGGAGCTATAGATGGACTTGAGGGTTAATAGCGGACTGGAGCCGGCTAGTAAGAAATTTGATGTTACTTTGTTGGTGTACCCCCAACTGAAGGATTAGGATCTCTTGAGCAAGGTCTTAGTAATTATAGGGTGTGAAGAAGCCCTAGTGGGTCTAGTGAATGACCTAAGGTAGCCCTGAGAGAGAGCTTGGGGTTTGGAAGCAAGGTTGGGGTGTTACATCAGAGTGGTATCAGAGCCAGTTAAAGATTTGGGAAAGGTAGTTAATGTTGGAAGCCACTGAAGAATCAGTAGGAGAATCCATGATGGTGACAAATGTGGAGTTAGCTAAAGAAGTTGATGAGCAAAGGCAAATAAATAAATTCTTGAAAAAGCACTAGAAGAGGTGAAGCAAAAACTAGATGCAGTTGTAGAGGCAGCCAAGAAAAGAGATGAAGAAGAAGATGGGAATGGTAAAAAGGTAGCAGAGGAAGATATTGTACCTGAACCTAATCCTATCTTGCAAGAAGAGCCCTTCTTGAAGGCAATCAAAGCCTTAGGAGGTAAAGCTTTGGAAGGAGTGCCACTTTTCAGTGGTAAGATGGATATTGATGCAGTTATGGATTGGTTAGAGGGTATGGAGAACCACTTTGAGTGTGAGGGTATCTCAGAGGCACAGAAGGTTAAGGTTTCCAAGTCAAGGCTTAGAGGCTCAGCCTTAACATGGTGGAAGTATGTACAAGATGAAAGAGTCAGCATGGGCAAGAATCCAATTGCAAATTGGAGTGCTATGGCAAACAAAATCAAGGAGAACTTCCTACCTGAAGACTTTGAGATCCAACTCCATAAAAAGAGGCAAGGACTGAAGCAAAAAGATCTTGATGTGACCTCCTACACTGAAGAATTTCAGAGGTTGTGTTTGAGATCCAAGAAGCAAGAAGAGGAGTCACTCAAGGTGGCAAGGTATCTTGGTGGCTTGAAGTGGAACATTCAAGAGGAGCTTAGCTTATGGGCCCCTACCACTATCCAAAGATGTCATCAGCTAGCTTTGAAGGTAGAAGAAAAGAACAAGAGGAAAGGAGATTCTAACTTCAAAGATAGAGGCAAAGGCAGAAATCAGAAAAATCAAAGAGGAGGCTACGAAGGCAAAGGTAGTGATTAAAAGAGCCAAAGTGAAAGCAAACCCATGGAGCAAACTATTGACCACTCTTCAAGAGGTGGTTATAATAGAGGGAGAGGAAATCAAGGAGGATCAAGTAGGGGTAGAGGAGGTAGGAGCAACTCTTACTTTGCAACAATGAAGTGTTACAATTGTGGTCAACTAGGCCATCCTGCCTATAGGTGCCCGGACAAACCCTCTTCCTCAAGCCAAGATAAAAGGCTAGCATATGCACAAGAAGATAATAGAAGTTGCAAGGATGTTGACATAGACCATATTGAGTCTAAAAAAGGTGAGAACCTCATGTTTAGGAGGGTGCTGATCAAGAAACCAGCTTCTAATGAGCCTAGAAATAGAAGGGCATTGTTTAGGATCAAGTGCAAGATCCTAGGAAAAGTATGCAAGGTGGTGGTTGATTCTGGATCAACTGATAATGTAATATCAGAGGAGGCTGTTACAAAGCTCAAACTGAAGAAGATACCTCATGAAAACCCTTACAAAGTCACATGGCTTAACAAAGGGCAAAGCATCCTAGTGAATGAACAAGCATGGGTGGACTTCTCAATTGCAGGATATAAAGACCGCTTATTATGTGATATTTTGCCAATGGATGCTTGTCATCTTTTGCTAGGGAGACCTTGGCAATTTGATAGGGAAGTGGTCTATGATGGAAAGGAAAATACCATAACATTTAAGAAAGGAAGCAAGACCTTCAAAATTCAGTCATTGTTAGAAGGGGATGAACCACAGTCCAAGGTGCCTAATGTGCTGCTATGTGGAGAGAAAGAGTTTATTAGAGACCTCAAGCATGAGGAGAGCCAAGGATTTGCAGTCATACTAAAGGCTGCAAGTGAAGAAAAGTCAGTCCAAGAACCTTTACCAGCAGAGGTACAAGAGTTGCTTGTAAAGTATAAGGAGATTGTTAGTGATGGTACACCAGCTACCCTACCACCAAGAAGAGTTATCAGCCATCAAATTGACTTTGTTCCAGGTGACTCACTACCTAATAAGGCAGCCTACAAGTTAACCCCAGATCAGAACCTTGAAGTGGCAAGACAAGTCCAAGAGTTGATGGACCAAGGTTTGATCCAAAAGAGCATAAGCCCTTGTGCAGTCCCGGTGGTTTTGGCATCCAAGAAGGGAGGAAAATGGAGGTTGTGTACTGACTCAAGGGCCATTAACCGCATTACAATCAGGTATAGGTTTCCTATTCCAAGAATTGAAGACCTTATGGATTGTCTAGGAGGTGCTATGTATTTCATTAAGCTAGACTTGAAAAGTGGGTATCACCAAATTAGAATAAAGGAGGGAGATGAATGGAAGACAGCATTTAAGACTACTGATGGTCTTTATAAATGGCTTGTGATACCATTTGGTCTTTCCAATGCCCCTAGCACCTTCATGAGGCTCATGAATGAAGTGCTCAAAGACTTCACAGGCAGATTTGTGGTAGTGTATTTGGATGATATCTTCATCTACAGCAAGACCAAAGAGGAACATGTCAAGCATGTAGAAGCAGTTTTGAAGAGGCTTCATGAGGAGAAGCTATCTATCAACCTTGAGAAGTGTGACTTCTTCAAGCAAGAGTTGGTGTATCTAGGCTTTGTGGTGTCTAAAGGAACTTTGAAGATGGACAAGGAGAAAGTTGCTGCTATCCTAAGTTGGCCTACACCTACCACATCTAGTGAGGTAAGAAGTTTCCACGGTTTGTCTCAATTTTATAGGAAGTTCATTAGGAACTTTAGTGGTATTTGTGCACCATTTCTTGATACCATAAAGGGGGGAGTCAAGTCCAAGTTTAGGTGGACTTTAGAGGCTGAAAAGTCATTTGATATGTTAAAAAAACAAGTAGCTACTCAACCCATCCTAAAATTGCCTAGCTTTGAAAAGTTGTTCACCTTAGAATGTGATGCAAGTGGCCTAGCAGTGGGTGGGGTGTTGAGTCAAGAAGGTAGACCAGTAGCCTTCTATAGTGAAAAGCTAAATGAGGCCAAGAAGAAATACTCATCCTATGATCTAGAATTGTATGCCTTAGTCCAGTGTCTTAGGAAGTGGAGACACTATTTGTTGCCAAAAGAATTTGTTGTGTTTACAGATAATCAAGCTCTTAGCTACATCAACACACAGGAGAAGTTGAGCAATAGGCACTTGAAGTGGATGGAATATTTGCAGGCCTTCACCTTTACAATCAAGCATAAGAAAGGACAAATGAACAAGGTTGCTGATGCATTAAGTAGAAGGGTTTTAACAGTCCAAGAGATTCAGCTCCATAGCATTGGAGTGGAGAGTTTTCAGAATCTTTACAAGAATGATGAGGACTTTGTTGAAGCCTATAAGGTATGCATGGATTTTGGAAACCACTTTCATAGCAGATTTTCAGAATACACTTTGCAAAATGGGTTGCTATTTAAGGGTAACCAGTTGTGTGTACCAAGAGGTTCCATGAGAGAGAACCTAATACAAGAGAAGCATAATGGCAGCTTGAGTGGGCATTTTGGTATCAGCAAGACAATAGAACTAGTGCAAAGGTTCTATTATTGGCCTAAATTGGTCAAAGATGTAACCAAGTATGTGGAGCAATGTATGGTGTGTATGAAGGCAAAAGGAGGAATGAGCAATGCAGGTCTTTACCAGCCCTTACCAATTCCTAGCAGACCATGGGATTGTGTAACTATGGATTTCATTGTTGGTTTGCCTAAAACTAAGCAAGGGTATGATAGCATTTATGTTGTTGTTGATAGATTCAGTAGAATGGGACATTTCATTCCATGTAAGACAATTAATGATGCAAGTCATATAGCTCATTTGTTTTTCAAAGAGGTTGTAAGGATTCATGGACTTCCATTAAGCATTGTGTCGGATCGAGATGTGAAATTCATGAGTCACTTTTGGAAGACTTTATGGAAGAAGCTTGGCACTAACATGTCTTTTGGTTCATCTTACCATCCTCAAACTGATGGTCAAACTGAGGTGGTTAATAGAACTTTAGGTAACCTTCTTAGGTGCCTAACTAAGGAGTATGGTCAGACTTGGGATGTTATCATCTCACAAGCAGAATATGCCTACAATGATAGCAAGAATAGGACTACCGGAAAGAGTCCTTTTGAAATTGTTTATGGCATGCACCCAAGAGGTGTGTGTGAACTAAGGTGTCTTGGAAACATGGATCAGATTAGTGGTCAAGCTGAAGACTTTGTACAAACCATGAAGGAGATTCAAGAGCAAGTCAAGAAGACTATTCAAGACAACACTCTAAAACTCAAAGCCAAGGTGGATGAAAAGAAGAAGGATGTTCAGTTTGCTATTGGGGACTATGTGATGGTCCATTTGAACAAAGCAAGGCTTCAAAAAGGCATTCCTACTAAGATACAGATGAAGAGGGTAGGGCCTGGCAAAATATTGGCTAAATATGGAGCAAATGCCTATAAGGTAGATTTACCTTCCGATTTGGGCATATCCCCTATTTTTAATGTGCAAGACTTGGTGGCATACAAAGGTGACCCATCTCAGCTCAGTCCTGATGTTCATGAAGATCTTGAACTTGCTTCAACACCTACAAACAACAAGTTGGAGGTAGAAAAGGTGTTAGATTCAAGGGTAAAGAAGACTACAAGGCACAAGGTTTACATGGAACACCTCATCAAATGGAAGGAGAAACCAATTTCAGAGGCTACATGGGTTGCTGAGACAGAGTTCAAGAAGGTTGGCATACCTTTAGATTTGTTGCAAACTGATCCACCTTGAGTTCTTTGTTGGAGGGGGGAGTATGGTGCAGGAGCACCTAGGTAGGCTAAGTGTGAAACCTAGGTATTTCTTTATTTTTGGCTTGTAGTGATGCTAGTCACATCACTATTCTAATAATAGGTCCTATGTGGTCCTTAGGTGTGTTTAGGAGACTTGGCAAGATCCAAAGTGACCAAGTTGCTAGAAGTTGTCGACTATTGTCAACTAGGTGACTTAGGTCCGGTAAAGGCTAAAATGGTCTAGAAAGGTTCCAATGGCTTTGAATAGTTTATTTGAAGTCATTTTATGCATATTATATGTCTACTTTGTTTTTGTGCCAAATTTGGAGGTCTAACTCCATGTAGAACAAAAGTTGTTGAAATGTTGTCATGTTGTCATGACAACATTTTCTTGCAAAAAGCAACTTTTTGGCATTTGTGTGTTTAGAACGTCCTAACTGTTTAGAACAGTTATGGAACTGATGGAGGAACCTTTAAAAATGTGAGGACAGCCATTTTTAGGGGGTTGGACAAGTTGGTTTTGCATTTTGTACGAATTGAGCAAGTATTTTGTTGCCGGTTTTATGCATTTGAAGGCATTTTTAATAGAGGAGGATTGAATGGCCTGATTTTTGTGTTGGAAAAGTTCTAAAATATTGTTTTTAATCTTTTTGTAGTGTTAGTTTGATCATTTTAATTCGATTGCATTAGTGTAGAAAAATCTTTTTGTTCTTGGCAAGTTGCTGATTTGAACAGGGCTGCACTTAGAAAATGGGATCTTAGGGCCACTTCCCACCATTGGAAACCTCTGGTATTTTTGGATTTGGAACTAGGATCCATGTACATTATGTATCAAGAAGGAGGGCCCTTGAAAGCATCAGCAAGCATTTTTAAGGTGATGCCCTAGGCAAGCCAAATGCAACTTGGCTAGGAATCACAGTTGGAAAATGAGTTATGGAGAGGATTGAGTGTACAAATACCTTAATCCGGCTGCACAGCGAGTAATGAGAAGGTCTAACCTTGCTCCAGTCCAAAGGAGAGGTCTTGGAAAGGTGTCTAAGGTGGTTTTCCATCACAACAGCGATAAAGCACTTGAAATCCTCATTTTTGGCCTAAAACTGTACTTTCATTGTACGGAAAGTTTGGAGGCTAGAAAATTACAGAATCTTGAAGTACTCTAAAAAGGGTATCCAAAAATATAATTTTTTTGTAGGGTTGTTAAGAAGTTTTTCAATAAATCTTGTTTCCAGCTATTTAGGAGGGCTAATTCCTAGTAGCCTTTTTGGAGCAATTTGGTGTATCTTCCCTAGTAGATTGAATGCGCCTATGAAATCAGCATTGTTTAGGGTCATGGATGTTAGAAGGAGTTGTAAAAAACCCTAGATGAAGAACTGGTACCCTTGGAGCTATAGATGGACTTGAGGGTTAATAGCGGACTGGAGCCGGCTAGTAAGAAATTTGATGTTACTTTGTTGGTGTACCCCCAACTGAAGGATTAGGATCTCTTGAGCAAGGTCCTAGTAATTATAGGGTGTGAAGAAGCCCTAGTGGGTCTAGTGAATGACCTAAGGTAGCCCTAAGAGAGAGCTTGGGGTTTGGAAGCAAGGTTGGGGTGTTACATCACTTAGCAACATATGTTGTCATGAAATGTGTTGAAAGGGTTCATAGGTAATCCTATGACCCCTTTTGACACATCCAATTCAACCAAATAGGTCCCTAGGGGTCCTAGAACCCCTAAGGACATATGTTGTCACAAAATATGTCGAAAGGGGTCATAGGTTATCCTCTGAACCCTTTAGACACATTCTAACAAACCAAATAGGTCACTAAGGGTCCTAGGACCCCTAGGGACATATTTTGTCATGAAATGTGTCAAAAGGGATCATAGGTTATCCTATGACCCCTTTTGATTCATTCGATCAAACCAAATAGGTCCGCAAGGGTCCTAGGACCACTAGGGGCATATATTGTCATGAAATACATCAAAAGGTGTCATAGGTTATCCTATGACCCCTTTCAACACATTTGATTGAACCAAATAGGTCACTAGGGGTCCTAGGATCCCTAGGGACATATATTATCATGTAATGCATCAAAAGTGGTCATAAGTTATCCTATAATCCCTTTTGACCCATTCGATCAAACCAAATAGGTCCTTAGGGGTCCTACCAAATAGGTTCCTAGGTGTCCTAGGACCCCTAGGGACATATGTTGTCATGAAATGCATCGAAAGGGGTCATAGGATCAACCCATTCTATCAAACCAAATAGTTCCCGAGGGGTCCTAGGACCCCTGGGGACATATGTTGTCATGAAATGCTTTGGACACATTCAAATCAACCAAATAGGTCCCTAGGGGTCCTAGGGACATATGTTGTCATGAAATGCATCAAATAGCTCTAGATGTGAATTGGTTGCAAAAGAAATCAATGTGGCTAGATTTATTTCAGATTCAAGACAAATCTTTTCTACAAGTATGCAAGGCATAGTCACAGATCTTAGTGGTTGGATCAAAAATTTAGAATGTGTAAGGAGACTTTTCCCATTAGTATCATTACACCAATTGTTGACTTTGATACTTGAACTACATAGTACAGCCTCAAAATGAGACACAATCTTAGTATTAAAACTCCATTCAGATTGCTATTTTTGTCCACATAACATATAAACATGCTACTGATAGTGTGGAAGATAATCAAAAGAATATTAGAGAGTACCATTTTTATATGAGTTATGATAGATCTCACTCTCATGAGCTTGTGCAACATTATTTTGAGAATTATTTTGATTTTTTATAGGAACATGACTTTGCTATGGATAGACATATCATTTGGTCAAATAATTGCACAGGTCAATTCAAGAATGCTCACATGTTTTATTAGTTATGTAGGATGCATGTAGAGAAGGGGGTGCCTCAAATTTGGAGCTTTCCTATCTGGCCTTGGAGCAGGGGTACGTGTGAAGAGAGCTCTAATTAAGGAGCAATTGAAGATTTTAGGTGTAGAGTTTATTGATGCTTGTAGCATTGTTGATTGGTGTAGTTCAGCGTTATCATAGGGGGGGTAACACCCCACCAAGGGATCCAAAAGAAATCACCTAAAATTTTACTAAGTTTTCCAAACATTTTTGTTTTAATCAAGAAAGATACATCATACACATCAAACACAGTAGCAGAAGCAATAACAAACAATCAACTAAAAGTATACATAACAGGTTACATTCCTTAATGATCCCATGATGTTGAGTCACATTTAAATTTAACTAATAATAAGTCTAACAACTATCATATCCATATGAAAGAATAGTAGAAAGTCAAATGTCCATTTAAATAATATACATTTGTTCTAAATGCCTCTTGGCAAATAAAATTTAGAATGCTCAATCATCCACTGTACATGTCATAGGGTATGAAAGGCTAAAAGAATATACATATGTAGAAATAGAAATACATCATCCTCCTTGGATTCAAAGTACATTAAAAATAAATGAAACCATCCACCATACATGATACATCCATCCATCATAAAAGATATAACATCCATTGTAAGATATAACCATCCAACATAATGATACATAGATAGACAGAAAGGAAATGTAGACAAGGAAGCCCTAGCCACGGTGACTACAGATGGATCTCAATGGTAAGAGTAAAAAAGCACTACCACCCAACCGCGTGGAACCTAAATGGCCCACTTCCATCACCCTAAGGAGATAGTCTCAAGTCCTAAACATGATATCAAACCAAATATAAAAAATACTCTCTAAGTCCAGGAAATCCTAAAAGTATCCTAACTCAAAGGGTTCTGAGATAGGTTGACATCTATACCCAAAGGCACACAAGACACGTAGGAAACCTACTATGTAAGTGGGCAAGTGTCATCACATGAATCATGCTAGAGTTACCCTAGTAGTCTCTCAGGACCTCGACCCCCTAGTGATCCCTATGTGGCCACTAGTATCCTCTCATATTGACAAGGCATACTACGGATGCAAGGTCACAACCAAGCGTTCTCTCTACTCCCGTCCTAGTTTGTACTAGCACTCAAGGCATGGGTGAGAACATAAAAAGACTCTTATTAGATTCATTTTACTCTCATTTAGTGTAATGTTTTCACTTATTAAACAACTTACAATGAGTTACCATGACAACCACTTAGGGCCTCAGTCCTCGTTGCAAGCCACTCCCTGACATCACATATAGATTTCTTGCCCTAGATTCATTAAATCACACGTGACATAATCATAGTAAAATTCACCTCAATCCTATACAAGTGACTGGAAAGTATCATAAATAAATCACAATATCCATTGGTTCTCAATGAGCAACTAGAAAGTATCCCAAACATATTGATCAATGACTCAAAAATAGATAAGTCAGGTATCTCATAGCATAAATCTCGCCATCCCACAAAGACACTAAAAATAGTAATCAGCAATATAAAAACACTCAACATAGAGTATATTGTTGCATACCATGGTTAAATAAAAGTAATCAAGATTGATTCAGCATGATACCACACTCACAAAACCCCCAAAACTTTGGTAGACATCTTATAACTGGTCAACAATCTAGTCAACCCCAAACCCAAAATATAGATAGCATAAAGAAACAAGATGCAAGTACATGTTTTGGTTCGTATTGAATCATATGGTTGGCTTAAATACAAGGTTTCCATTTTTTTTCCAGTGTATGTTTCAAGTTAAAAAGAATCCTCATTTACCCTATAGTTAACCCATGAATTTCTTTAAATAAAACAAAGATTTACCCCCATATTTTTTGAAATCAATTTTCTAAAATTTACTAAGGGTAAATTATATGTTCATTTAAACTTGCTAAGATAAATTCATATTGCATTCTGATAAAATAATTGTGATTCTACTAAAGTCAAAATTTGAATAATCTTCAACAAATTTAAAAAGGTCTCCTATTTAACTAATACTCATAATAAATTAAATTAAAATATATTTTAAATGACTAATATCTATTTATATAACATTTAATTATAAACTTATTTTAAATGAATTAATAACTATTTAAATATCATTAATTAATTATTATAAATTTAAAAATTTAATAAATTTTATTTAATTAAAACATTAAATAATTTATAATAATTAATATTTAAAATCTTTTAATAAATTAATTTTAATAAAAATTTTAAAACATTTTTAAAAATATTGAAATGCAGTTTTTTTAAGCCCACCGGCTTATATATAGGTCATGCCCTACCATAGTACCTTGCTATTGCAGGACTTGTGGCGACAATGGGTGCAGTGTACCCCTGTCATCTTAGTAACTATGACGACAAGTACTTGCTACAGTCACAGCAGGGAGGGTATGGGGTAATTCCCTCCCCCTTTGCTTTTATTAATTTTTTCCAAAAAAAAATTATAATAACATTTTTCAATAAAATCATATTATCATATATATTTTTAAAATAAATTTTAAAATAAATTAATTTACATCGCAAAATTTATAACAAATAATTAAATAAATAGAATTTAATTAAATCTCAGCTCAGATCTAATAGAGACAATATGACCAATCGGTCAGATTTTGAATGAGATCTTCAATTTTATTGCACAACCCTACCCCATTCTTTTTTCCAAATTCAAGATCTATGAAAAGAATATTATATTGAACATTTGAACTTCCAATGCACAAAAGATTTAAAACACACACCAAAGAATCATAATATGATAAATTTCATCACAAGAATTATCTAGGCATCCATTAAACTAACACAATGAAGATAGGAAAGAAAGAGCATATTAAAATATGTGAAAATCACAAGTGTCTACCTAGACACTGATGCTAATCACTGCGCCCCAGAAAACTATAGAGAAAATTCCTCTTCTCAAAACCTTCTCCTTTCCAAAAATTTCTTCCTTCTCCAAAATTTGTGGTGATTTGAAAATGAACCCCCAAGTTGTGATATGGAGTTATCTCCCAAAAATCAAGGCACTAATTGTGCGTTCACCCAAGAAAACTCCTTTCTCACAACCCTTAACTCATTATTAACGTTCATTTATCTTTTCCATGCATATTTATTAATTAATTAAATTACTGTAATTAATTTTCAATTGACTCTTTCTAAATTAATTTATTGTTTTCAGACATTAAATTTGATAACTATTTGTTAACTTAAATAATATTATTATTTAGCATTTATTTAAAAATGAACTCTAAATATATACTATTATTAAATTAAATTAATATTATCACATTCCAAATTTATACTTATAACTTCTATCTTCAAATTTAATTCTTTTTATTTAATTAATTTTCCAATTAATTAAATATAATTAATATCAAAATATCATAATAATTTTCCATTAAATTAAATCATTAATTTAATCTTTTAATTATACTTAATTAATAGAAAATTCACTAAAGACTTATAAAGTAAAATACAAAAACCCATCATAGAAAAACACATACAAAATCAAATTAAAGGGTTATAATCATGAATTAATGTCATCTGACACATTCGAAGGGTACACAACTCAGATACTTGTCCTAATTTTCTAGGACAAATGGCTCAAAGTTTTAGGATTTTGACTTAAGAATTTATCTCCCCTATCTTACCATTGAGATAATGTGATAGGGTACATTCATCCTGGAAATTCAAAGAAGTCCATACCTAGTACCTGTAACCTACATAAAATCCACGCATGTATAAACATAATATTCTAAACTAAATAGGCAATGGTAGGAAGTGGTGCATCGTGTAGATCCTGACTAGCAGATGACTATGACTCCCTTCCTTAACCATATCAAAAATGCCATACATAAAGAAAACAAACACACATACCATACATATGTAATATGGGGTAAGTATCCATAATAAAACACATCTAATGAGTCATCTAACTAAACATCATCAATAACTGAAAACACTATAATAATCATCATACATACATGAAATATATAGTACCAAGTAATCTCATCATATAATCAACTAAATGTAAAAAAAAAATGTAATAATCTCAAAATAATGCTACTAATAATCAAGCATAAAACTAGCCTTAAAGAGTTCGGCAATAATAGAAAAAAAATGTGAACTAAGGGCAAACACTATAGTGGGGACTCTTGATTCAGTAGTATGCAAGTTCTTTTGGTTGGTTGAGGAAGGATCCATAGGTGATAGATTAGATTTTGCTATAATCAGAAAATCATCAAAAATGCATTCATTCTAGAGCTCTAATTCTAGTACATGGATCATTTGGACATGACAACCAGCTTACTTATGTCCTAGTTATTTTCAGTGTGATTGGGATCACTGTGAGTCAAGTGAATGGGTGGAAACATGGGTGCCACATTATCTTACTCCATTGATGATCATACCCTCTATTATAAATGATGACGTGGAAAGTTCACTTGAGCATAACCATCTATTGGACCTTCTTCAGCCAGAACATGTCTTTTCATTGGTTGCACCATAGGGGAATGATGACAAATCAGATTATTGGTTAGCACATTGTGTAAGAGGTAAACAAAAGCTTGCACAATTGATCAAAAGTGATGATAGATTCACATATCCTACTGGTTCAATTGTTTTTGTTGGAACATCATTGTGGACATACATGCTTAGAAGGAATGGAATTCCTACATTCAAAGACTATCAAAAGCACAAAACAATTCTCATATATTCACATCTTATTATAGCAACAAATGTGAAATTGTTGAAGCATCAAGGAAGACCAAAATTAAAATAACTTTTTACTATTACTAATTTTGATCATGAAGCCTTATTAGAGACCCTCAAATAGAGAGAGGACCCTATAGGAACACTCACCTAGGTATATTTACTTCGTATGCTCTTTTGTTCATAATGATTTGGTGAACCAATGATTATCTTGTTTAATACAATAAGTTACTAATATTTTTTATGATGTTGGAATGTAGGTACATCATGAAGAGTATTCATGCATGAAGATAGAAAAGCTAAATAAGGAGAAGAATAAAGAAAAATCTATTATTTTTGACACTACGATTTTTGACACTACTATATTTAACACTACAATTTTTTACTCTACTATTTTTGACACTATGATTTTTTATAGTTGTGTATTGATGTAATAATGATGAAACACTTGAGATATTTTAAATGTAAACTTATTGATTTAATCTAAGAAATAAAGATGATTTTACTTAATGCAATTTATGTGGAGGGATCTAAAAAATGATAATTTTAATACATACCTACACCAAAATTACACTGTGCCCAATGCCAAAAACTTGAGAGAGGTAAAAAATAATGTTTTTACTTAATACTAACCCAAGTGATACCCTCATTCTGGCCATAGAGATCCTCCATCATTCATGGCCATGGTGCTCTAAGTGTGTTTTGAGGTTGACATTCCAAGAGTCATAACTCAAAGCTCATGATGGCTATCAATAAAATGTTGAATGATATAGGATGGTCATGTTGAGGCCTAAAATAACCTATCTCATTTCTAAGAGATCACATTTTATTTGGATTTGGCACAACGATTCGATGCCAAAACTCGTAGTGTGCCTTAGTTCATAGGTGTATCACTATGTAACTTTGAAACTCTTGATCTTGGCATCAAATCATTAGTGCCATTAGCTCTCAATGGTCAGGTGAACCTGAGTGACACCCTTTTTCTAACTCTAGAGAACTTCAATCATTTGTAGTCACCCCATGCTGAAGAGTCTCCAAGGTGCTCTAAGTGTGTTTTGAGGTTGATCTTTCAAGGGTTGTAACTCAGAGCTTGTGGGGGATATCAATGAAAAGTTGAATGCTAAAGACAATCATCTTAAGGCCTACAATGACCTATCTCATTTTTGAGAGGTCACATTCCGTTTGGATTTGGCATAGTGATCTTGCTCGACACCAAAACTCATAGTGTGCCTCAGTTCATATGTGCACTACAACGTAACTTTAAAATTGTTGATCTTGGCATTGAATTGTTAGTGTCATTAGCTCTAGATGGGTGGGTGAACAATAGTGATTCCCTTTTTCTATCCATAGAGAGCCTCCATCATTCATGGCCACCCCATACCGAAGAGTCTCCAAGGTGCTCTAAGTGTTTTTTGAGGTCAATATTTTGAGGGTCATAACTCAAAGCTTGTGGGGGCTATCAATGAAATGTCAAATGCCAAACAATGGTAATTTTGATGCTTACAATAACCTATCTCATTTTTTAGAGATCAAATTTTATTTGGATTTGGCACAATGATCTTGCTCAATGCCAAAACTCATAGTGTGCCTTAGTTCATGGGTGCATCACATTGTGACTTTGAAATTGTTGATCTTGGCATCAAATCATCAACACAATTAGCTCTAGATGGGTGGGTGAATCCTAGTGACACCATTGTTCCAGCCACAAAGAGTCTCCATCATTTGTGGCTACCTCATACCAAAGAGTCTCTAAGGTGCTCAAAGTGTGTTTTGAGGTCGATCTTCCAAGGGTCATAACTCAGAGCTCATGGGGGTTATCAATGAAACATCAAATATTACAGGATGGTCATGCCAAGGCCTACAATAACCTATCTCATTTTTGAGAGATCTTATTCCATTTGAATTTAGCACAAGGATCTCGCTCGATGCCAAAACTCAAAGTGTGCCTCAATTCATAGCTGCATCATTATGTAACTTTAAAACTGTTGATTTTGGCATTGAATCATCAGCACCATTAGGTCTACATGGGTAGGTGAACCCTAGTGACATGCTTTTTCCAGTTGCAAAGGGCCTCCATCATAACTCGGAGCTCGTAGGGGCTATCAATGAAATTTGGAATGCTACAGAATGATCATGTTGAGGCCTACAATAACCTATCTCATTTCCAAGGTTCTCTAAATGCATTTGGGTAGGTGAACCATGGTGATATCTTAAGGGATTGCAAAGATCATTTCAAATTAAACATATATGATAGCATTTCAAATTAAACATTGCATCAAATTTTGAAAATAAAAGTTGTTAAAATGTTATTCACAAATTATTGCATTTGAATTGAATATAATAGACATGATCAAAATGAATGATATTCCATAAACATAAACAATACAGATGATCCATGATAAATTGAACAATACTAGATATTAAATTAATATGTATATCATTGTGCACATAAATGATATATATATATATAGAAAAAATTACATAAATATATATCAAAGTTCATGTATCCATAGACAAATTATGCAAGTATATATATCAAAATACATAGATCCATATACAAAATGTGGTTGATCATGCCATTGGAATGTGTATAATATCAATGTTTCTATATACAATGTGGCATATGCCATCTCAAAATGACTCATGATGCATCCTATGACAACTATATTATCCTATGCTATTGGTGGATGATCAAAATGTAGCCTCTTTACTACACTAGGTGGATTGGATGCCTCCTACATAAACAAAAAAGGAAAACCCAAAGATAGACTACTAAATCTATATGATTCTATGTATCTAGCATTGAATTACTCAAATGCATAATGATCCTTTCATTAATGAAGATTTATACTATTAAAATTTCATCATAAATACCTCTCTCATTGACCTCCTACATCAGTTAGAAGTGCTCTCATATGTCTTTAGAAATGCTTGAAACTTGTTGATTATGGCTTGTGTATGCTCAAGTATGTGTATTAGATAAATCTAAAACTTAAACTATAACATTATAATTCATATCATGCTAAATTTATAACATATAATCAAGAATTCAAACTACAACTTACCAATATCGACTCTTCTAGATATAATGGCTGCATCAACAGAGATATAAAACTCTGGCATCCAACCTCCTATGCACTAGGTATTTCCTATGAGATACAAAATACTTCTTTTTAATATCATGGAAATCAATTTTGAATTTATTTATGAAAATAAGAAGAAAATAAATGATACTTATACATACGATGGGGCTCTCACTACAAATGGAAATGCCAAAGGGTCTACAATATGAAATCTACCTAGAATCATTACCAGTAGTCATGCCCTTTACAATAAATAATGTATTTAAATTTCATTACTACAAACATTTTACAAGAATGCATCGATATTTGATCACTTTAATAGCACCTTTTTACATTTCCCTTGTCAATGGGTTGTGCCTCACCCTCTACACTAACAAGTGATACCTGCAAAAGAAAAGAAAGAATAGAAATCATATATGCTCCAATATCAAATAGAAAAAATAATGAGAACACAACATAATTTACCATAGATGTCTTAAGGCCAAATGAAATAGGCGAGAGCATAACATTATCAACCTTCAGTCATCAACTAAACATGAATGAAGATCACATACAAGTATAAGTCAGTATGGGTTAAAATTACCCTATTATAAAGATTAACTTTATATCTCATATGTTGTAACAAAAAAATGTATACATATAGTGACACAAAAGGATTCCATGCTCCTCTCTCATGTCACGGTGTGTAGCCTCTGTACATGCATATGGTGTATCCTCCTCAAATACAAATTATGCAACTATGGACACACAAACATGTGATAAGCTTGTTGATGATGAACTCGCACCAGCATCATCAACATGGGAAGGTAACACTAACCTAGCCTAGGATGTCAATAGGCTAGTCAATATATGGATGGCTGTAATAGTTTGAGAGCTAGCCTTTGCAATGATATTAGGGTGTTGCATTGGAGGAGGGGGGGAAACATCAGTAGTGGTGACAAAAGTGCCAACTTTCTTTTGCTAGGAAAAGGGTCTATTCTAAGGAGCTCTTCCTCCTACACCCATGTTGGGCCTCATGCTCCAATATTTCACCTTGAGGTGCAATACAAATTCAACATACAATTTTTTAGTGAAATAGAATGACACCTCTAAATTTTTGTGTGGAGGGATGTCAAAAAAATCCACCAACGATCCCAAAAGTTCACATGTATAGCCTCATTTTTGAACCATTTAATTGATAATTTGGGCTTTGTGCATTCTACTTGTTTACCAATTTTTGGATCTGTAAAAAGGCTAACTATATCATCTTTAGTTATATTTATGGCCACAACCTCGTCATAGTCCAACCCATCATCAAACATGGCATACATTTGCTCATGCCAGTGAAGAGCATAATTTTGTTCATTGGTAAGTGTTTCAATATTAATCCATTATAGTGTTTAACATGGATAACATGGGAGCCAATGCAGGTATATTTTTATATGTGATTTGCAAAGCCCTTGGTTCAGCAAGATTTTCAAATATCAAATCTTCAATTCAAGGAGATTTTTGAGGGGGTAGGGGATCATTTAGAGGATGGTTTTGAGGGGGTATTGGATCATTTGGTGGAGGGTTATGAGGAACATTGTTTCCTACCTTAGTATCATCATTTGGGTCAGCCATACCTATTAATTTGCAAAAGATAATTTCTATTAAAGACAACCTAAATTTCAACAATTTCTATTTTTTTTAAAAACATAACTTTTAACAAATTCTATTTAAAATAACTAATTTATAATAATATTCATTAAAACAACAAAAAAATAGTTACCTTTATCTAATAACCATTCAGAAATATGATACCCAAATGGAGCTCAACAAAAAAATAAAAAAAATACAATGCAAAATAGCTCTTGCATTTTTAAAAAAAAAATCTATGTCATTGGTTTTAGGTTTCCAATTTCATATCGAATACCCGATTACCAATTAGATACCTGAAAAGGCTTGGTCCAAACTTTTTTAGCCTTGGTATCAAGATGGCTGGAAAAAAGTTAGAGCGGATTTTGAAACACTTTTACACATTTTCAAACTCCACTTTTTTTCACATCACCACTTTTTAACGCACCATGATCCTAGACATGCCCATAAGGAATAAAGTAAGGAGGACTCCCACAATTAACAAATGGAGGCTATGATGGAAGAGACAAAATTGGAGGAAACTTTGGGGAAAGCTGGTGGGTGCTCCTCTGAAGATGCAAATTTTGAAGTGAAAGAAAATGATTCTGATGAGGAAATCCAATCTTCCAAAGAAATGAAAGTGGTGGTGGATGTTGGAATTTTTGGTAACGAAGACTTCAAGGCCTTTGATAAGACAACAGTAGGGAAAACACATGTCTCCCCTACTCTCATTTAGAGAAAGCTAGAAGATTTTAAAAAGGATTGTGTAAAAAATCTTACTAGTATTAATAAGAAGATTGATGTGCTTAAAAATAAGTTCAATATGGACATAACTAGGCTTGAGTTGGGTGTGGTAGTTTCCACAATTTGTATCATGTATAAGGAAATGAGGAGAAAGGTCATGATTGGAGTGATAAATGGAAAAAGAAAACTCAAAAAGGCAAGCCAAACCAAAGAGGATAAGTGGGATGAGATTAAGAGTACCACACGGATCAAGAACTAGATGGAGGAGATCAAGTACCTTAATGAAGATTGGGAGCACATCAAGTAGGCCTAGCCACCCCTTTCCATCTTTGGAAATTTTTAGTTCTTTGTTGGTTATAGGTTTTTATTATGGTTTTTTTTTAAACTTCATTTTTAATGCACTCAATGTTGTAGAGCTAGTCTCAAATTACTATTATCTATTATTATCCTCACTACTATTGGGGTAGCAAGACCTTTATTTGGTTTGTAAGTTTAGTATATTTTCGTTTAGACTTATGTTAGCTTTAGGTTTGGATGGCTTAAAGTATTTGAAGAATAGGATGTGTTTTGATTATTCTATGATTTTGTAAGTTTTGGATGGGACTCTAGCCATTGGGGCCAAAGTTTGCTTCTCTAATGCTTGGTTGTTATGGCCTAGAGTAGCAATGGTCTTTACTTTTTATGTATTATGGTTTAGGACCCTCTTCTAGCCTTTTATAATTAAAATATATATAGAATCTACACTCACCAAACATCATCCTATTAGGTTTTCTACATTAGGATAAAAAAAAATTCTTCTCCCACCTTGCATCTTCAATGTAATCTAATGTGTCATATAACTTAGTAATCAATCACTAGATGATGACCTCTAAAGTGGAAAATGGTTTGATTTCAAGTCCTTCCAATATGGGTGATAATGGTGGCCATGTGGGTTCTAATGGCTCCTCTATCCTTCATTAGGTTGTTAGAGATTAGTTCAATGGTTTGGGGGATCGCAGAAGGCTCCATTGAAATTTCTCATTCGAACTCATTGGATTTGTCTAAGAAGGTAGTTCCAGATCTTCAGACAACTAGTAGTGAGAATTGTAAAGTAACCAATGTTCAAAATAGGATGGTTGAAGTTCCAAAAGAGTGGGCTAGCTTATTTGGGGATCCCAAAGCTAAGAACCCTTTCCCTCCACCTAAGAACCCGATTCAAGTGGGTTGTCAATATGATGAATTTTGCATTTTTTTCCTCGATACTATCCTAGATCATTTGATTTCCTCATTGGTGTTGACTTTGATAGGTAAATTGCTAGGTCCTAGATAGAATATAGAAGCTATTCATAGTTTTGTGAAAAGGAAATGGCATCTAAAAGGCCACGTGGAGATTGCAACCCTTCCATGGGGTTTTCTTCCTTTTGAGATGCTAATAAAGAAGACTGTGACTATGTTCTATGTGGTGGACCATAGATGTTTGGTAAGATGGCTCTTTCCTTTCAAAAATAATTTCCCCAATGGAACTATGATGATTCTTTCTTTTCTTGGGTCTCGGTGGGGGTTAGATTTTTGGGTCTTCCACTAGAGTTTTGAAAGCTAGAAGTTTTTAAAGTTTTAATGAGATGATTTGGGAAACTCCTCTCTATTGATCTAAGTACCAAAGAAAAATCAAGACTTCTCTATGCAAGGGTTTGTGTCAATATTGGTAGACTAGAGAACCTCCACTCGGTGATAGTGATTAATTCAAAGCAAGTTATCTTTGAAAAGGAAGTGAAGTTTGAATCCCTCCCCTTCTCCTATTTCAAAGTGAAGTAAGTGAAGTAAAAAACTATTCTATGAAGAAGAAAGAGTCTCCTTCGGTGGTTCCTAAACCCTCCTCATCACCCCCCACCCCCTACCCCCTCTGTACTTATTTCTAAACTTGTTCAAGTAGAAAAGTGATAATAGAGCAAAAAGAGGTTATTAATGCCTTGGTCAAACCTCAAAATTAGTATGAAAGCCTTGAGGTTTCTTAGCCCACATTTCCCTTGTTTGGTGTTGATGATATGCCCTTGGATTTATCAAAGGATAAGTCAGTGTCTCTAGTGTCTCTTTTGGCACCTAGTAGTGAGGATCAATTGTTTCTTGATCCTAGTGAGAAAGGTTTGAGGGAATATGAGGTCTCCCTGTCTTCAAAAGAGAGTAAGAACAACATAGATAATATTGTTTTTGATGTCTTGATAGAAGAGCTTGAAGATGGTGATTTTTGGAAGATGGGATGTGAAGTAGGTCAAATATCTATCAAGGTAGTACCACATGGCTTGATATCATCAAAACTAGGGGGAATGATTCATGCAGTTGTAATGGCTAGATCAAAGGAGTTTGAGCCCATTTTCTCAAGATTTTGGTGTAATATGTTTTGCTAGTTTTGAAAATTTATTTTATGTGTAGTGGTGATAATTTCTCTAAGATGGATGATGTAGGATCATCCTAGGTTGCCTTGCTATCCTAGTAATCTTTTTTCATTATGTATATTAGTGTCAAGTTCAAGTGGTTGTCAAACTATAACTTTTGTCAAGTAGTTTAGTATTAACTAAGTTATCTAGTGTTGGCCATGTTGTTTAGCATTGATCAAGTTTCTTTGGTGGTCGGGTGTTCCTTCCTGTGTTGAGTGGACCTGATGTTTGTTGTTGTTTGGTTCTTTCTTTGACCGGGTTTGTTTGCAATTGGTTCCTAGTATGAGTTTACTTATGTATTTAATTTAGGTTATGGATTTAATGTAAGGATCTCATTTTGGGATGTGTGCAAACCATTTTGAGGTTGGACTTCTATTATGTAAAGATGTAGAATCTTCTATAAGTCATCTTGGAAAGTGTAAATAGGGGTGTTAGGTTTAGGTTAGGCATCACTTAGAGAGTTAGGAGCAGATAATCCTAAAGGAGTGAGTTTATAGTTGCATTAATAGAGATCTAGAATTCAAGATGAAATAAATTTTGTGAATTGGAAAGTGTGGAAGAAGCATATCAATATGCCTTGAAGGCTAAGGGGATCTTCATAAAGAAGCATGAGCAAAGATAGAGGTAGAGGTAGATCTATTGACAATTGGCTAATGAAGATATGTCATTTTTGTCATTTATGGCAACACATGATGTACATGCTTGTAGAAAACCTCATAAATAAAGATACTTAGCTTTTGGTACCCAAAAAATTGTCCAAGTATAAAATTGGTTTAAAACAATGTATTGTTTTGTATGTAACTTGTTACTAATGTCATATTATGATTAGTGAAGTTAGATGGAGATAGTATACATGTTTATGATGATGTGTATAACCTCAGGCATTAATACAGACAGTACCAAAAAGAGATATTCATATTTTAATAGTGAAACATAACAATGGAATTAAAGGTAAAGAAATTATTTTATTTACAAAATAATTACTTGACCAATTAGGGCTGATATCCTAGGTGTTTCCTCTAAGTTAGGAAAGTATATTATGGCCTTAGCCAACCTGGCAACATTTTTTGAAAAGGCATAGTATTTATGCAAAGACATTTTATGAGTTTACTTGGAGTTGTGAATGAATTTTGTAATGTGAATTACGAATGCGAGCTTTTATATCTTGTGAAGCGAAATTATTGAGAACCTAATTTTGTGATCCAAGATCAAGCTAGGTTAGAGATTAGTCAAGAAATAAGTTACAACACTTATATACCTAAGGACTAATTACTTGTTTGGGCAGTGATCTCTTCTTGTAATTGGAAGTGGATGTTTGGGCAATGAGCTCTTCTTGCATCTATTGTACTACAACTCCTAACAGGGTTGGAGTCTCCTAAAAGGGATTCAAAGTCTCCTAATAGGGACTCTCTATACTAAATTTGCTCATTGACTCTTAACATTGTACATCCTCTAATAAGGAACATATATATCAGTATATTATCTAGTGGGTATTGTCTCCACTAGGGTTTTCCCTTAGCTAGGGTTTCCCTAGTTAGCAAAATATGATGTTATGAGTTATCCTTGTGCATGGTTATTGTTATTGCTCACCATTACTTGTTTAATTTCTTATGTATGGTTCAAAGTAATAAATAATATCTAGTTGGTGACTAAATTTTGTAAATTACTGATTCACCCCCCAACCCCCAAGTAATTCCTATTTCTAACAATTGGTATTAGAGCACAATTACTTAAAAGAGGCTTAATAGCTTGAGTAAGATCCTTGTGGATATGGAATAGTTGATGAAGAACCTTGAAGAGGCACTTGAAAAAATTGATCTCCTTACTGAAGAAAGAGATAAGTTGAAAGATAGATATGAAGATTCCAAAGTATATATTGGATAATTAAAGGACAAGATTGAACATCTCAAATCCAAGCCCGAATCTACTAATGATGATGATTATTCAAAACTAAAGATAGAGTACAAGATCTTGAAGCATGAATTGAATTTACCAATCTAAGATTGACTTTGAAGAGTGATCCTAGCAAAGTTGAATCTGATTTGAAGACTAAAAAATATAGATCTTAGAGCAAATCTAGTGAAGAAGACATCTGAATTTGAAACATTGAAAGAAGATCATGAAGAACTTCATAAGTATAACACTATTGTGAAAGGTGAACTAACTCAGTGCAAGCAACAACATGAAAAGATTTATTCTAGCTGAGAAAATATCGATGATTCAATGTCAATACAAAGATCTACTTACGATAAGAGTAGTCTTGGTTATTTATTTAACATGTCTGCAAAGAAACCTAAAAATAGATTAGATCCGAAAGAGAAAGATGAATCTAATGATAAAATTGAATCCAATAAATCTTTTGATAAACCTAAAGAAGTTGGACAAGATATGGAAGCTGAGATATTGGATGAACCACAGCAAGTTGAATCTCCTAAGGAAACCAGGTATGAATTTAGAGGTAAGTTTTTTTCATGGAATGAAATAGGTCATATGAAAAGAGATTGTACAAATAAGTCATTTAATCATGTTATAGATTTTTATTGTCATAATTTTCATGGTATGGGTCATAAAGCAATTGATTGTAGGAAACCTAAATATGATAATAATAGAATGAATAGTAGAATGTCTGGAAATACTAACCCTATAGATAGAAGAAGGTCTAATGAGAGGACATCAAGAGAAGGAAGACCTTATGAAGAAAGAAGGAAAATCGTGTGTTATAGTATAACAACTTTGGACACATAGCTTGAAATTGTCATGCACCTATTGATCAACATAATCCTAGAAGCAGAACCCCAATATGTTAGTTATGCAACAACTTTTTACATGTAGCATACTATTGTAGAATGGATAGAAATTTTAGAGATAGAAGGAACAATAGAAAAAACATCAGAAATGATAGAAGAAACCTTGAAAGGAACTCAAGAACTAACAAAGATAAAGAAGATCAAAGAAATATAGTCAGTGAACTTCAAGAAGAACTTAATGAGGCATTTGTCAAGGGATTGAATATTTATGAAGAAAAGTTAGATGATGCAGAGATAGGAAAATTGAAGTCAGTAATTGAGTTTAATTCAACCAAGTTGAATTAAGCTTGTTCACAACACCAGAATTTGAAACTTCATTTAGAGATCGAACTATAGGTAGCGAAGTTGGGAAAAGGTGTATTGAGATAAGCTTAGACTGTAGCTAAGCTCACTTGCAATTTGGAGCTTATTAGAACTTGTTATGAAGGAATTAAGAGTTAATTTTATAATAGAGAAAGTTAATTTTATAATAGAAGATGAAAACTATTTTTTTATAGAGAATTTCTTAGAGAAAATTTCCTTGGAGTATTTTCATGATGCAAGAAAGATATGGTAAACCTCATGTAGCATTTGAAGATCAAACAAAGATTTCAAGCAAATATTTGATTTTAGAATGTAATTGATAGCTTTTTCATGTTTACAAAGTACGCAATCAATGAAAGTTTGAATTGAATGAATAAAATGGAGTACATATTTAATTACCACTTCATTGTGATCATATCAGAAGAATAGAGAACTTAGAAGCGACTTGACAAGGCAATTTCAAACTAAATGCTATTTCAGAAAGAGGTATTTTGTTGTTTCTCCACATAATTTCTTTGATAAAGTTTATATTTGATCAAATCATGGATATGTAAATAGTTCATAATGTTGAAAATGAGGAGAGACCAAAATTAAAGGTTGTTTCCATGAAAATCATAGAAGGAAACCCTAATTCAACATTATCTATTACTCCGAACAATGTAGTGTATTTGGAAGACATTGGAAGTTATCTTAATAGCAAGTTTGAAACTATTGGGAGCAAGTATATGAAAAAATATATGGAAGTTGTCTTTAACCATGATATATCTATAAAGCCCAGATTTGAACATTTGAAACAACTAGACCTACTCAAATATCACTTCTACTAAGAATTGGACATCGAAGAATGGAATCATATCATACTAAGTAGAATTCATGATGGAAAATTTTGGATGGAAGATAATGTAGTTGACATTTCAGCTGACCTTATTCATGAGGTAACTAGTCTTAGCAAACAAGGTAGTGTATCTACAGGTGAGAAACTAGTTAAGAAGAAGGTTGAAAGCTACACTAAGGTAGTTTATAATGGGAAGGCCATGGTGATTAGCTCCATTAAACAAGATGATGTAAGATTGCAAAGCAGAATCATTGCCTATTCTATTTGTGCAAGTTCTAAGATTGATGAATTATTAGCAGGATTCATCTATGCATCTTAAAAGATTTGTGTTGAGAAAGAATAAGTTAACCTAAGTGAAATTCTAAGAGTGCAACTCCTTGAAAACTTAGAGAAAATCAAGAGGACCAAGAATGGTGTATTTAGATTCTAGTCATTGATCAATCATATATTCTTTCATGTACTTAAGAGATTTCCATACTTATCAGTTATAGAGATTATGACTAGTAAGAGATGTACCATGGAAAAGATTATAGATGTATGTAGAAGACATCTAGCAAAAAAAATCAAGTGGACAAAAAAAATTTGATCATGAAAATATTTCAGAATAGGATGAAACAAAGATTCAAAATTGCACCTACAATTGTAGAAAGATTTAAAAATGATATATGTGTTATAGTTGATACAAATTTAACTCATATTCAAGTAGTAAAACCTTGGGAAACATTCCTTGATCCCTTAGGTTATGAGTTAAGTGATGATGTAACAATTAGATATATTGATCTATTGTTGAACTTTTAAAAGGACCAAGCTAAGTATAGATTTGGGACATATGGAGAGATTACCCAGAAAATTTATCAAGCATCCTTAGAGAAAGCATCTCACAAAAAGATTGAGACAATAATGAAGAAAGCTCTAACTAAGGCCGGCATGATAGAAAGTGAGTCGCAAGCAATTAGGTAGGTAATGAAACAAGGAGTGATGTATGTGCAACCTTTATCAATTAGGAAACCATCTAGTGTGTCAATTGTAGAAACACCTTCAAAATAAAGCATTCAATATGTTGCAGTATTAGCTGAACAACCATGTGATCTAAAGAGAAAATTTGAAAGATTAGTAGAAGTTGTGACTACCAAGACTAAAAGATTCAAAAAATATGCTATTGGATTAGGAAAAAGATAGAAGTCATTGTTGAAAATTATGGAATCCAATGAAGAAGAAGAAGAAGACATAAAATACACAAAAAAAGTTATTATTTCTAAATAGACAGCAGGAAAAGAATGGCAACCTTAGAAGCTGAAGATTGAGAAAATCAACTCAACCATTTCAAATGAAGGGAACTCTGTTCAGATGAACAAATTCTATGATTTATATAATGATATTGAGAAAGATTAGATTGATATCTCTACTATGAGATATATGATTGCTAACAATCTGAAACTTGAGGATATTGAAGGCATAGTAAATCAGAAAGTCTATGACAGACTTATCGAGAAGAAAGTACTAGCTTGAGAAGAGGATATGGAACTTTGGATGTCTATGTTAAGGACTATATAGAAAATAGATGATGAGGAAGAAGTCAGGAAATTGTTGAACAAGTTGGCACCCTACTTGAGGAACAAGACAAGTCCATTTCTATTTATGGCATGTGAGAAGAATACAATAAGGAGTGAAACAACTACAACTATCAGTCAAATGATGACAGAGTCAAAGGAAACACCTACACCAGTACCTAAAACTTCAGAAGTCTCAGTAAGTGGTGACACTATGCAAATTGACTACACCAATGTTGCTATCAATATTGATGACACTAACTCTTTTGAAAGTTTCAATTAGTATGAATCTTAGGCTTAGGTCATTCAAGATCAGTTGAAACAAATTGAAGAAGAAATGAGGCAATTAGAGGAAAAAAAGAGAAAGATCGAGGAAGCCAAGTAGAATTTTCTTGAAGAAGAAATGAAAAGAAGAGTAGAGGAAGAAAAGAAGAAAAGAGTACAGGAGGAAGAAAAGAAAGAAAAGGAGGAGAAAGAGAAAAGAGAGAGAAGAACTTAGGAGGTAGTAGAGAAGAAGCAAATGGAAGATGAAACTAAACCATCTAGTTCATCTAGTACACTTTCACTTGCTAGCCTAAAAAGTGATGATGAGGATCAAACTAAATTGATCTCATCTCTGACAAAATTTATTGAGAAGAATAGAAAAGTAAAGAGCTTACAAAGAACCCTAATGGAGGTAATTAATAGATTACATAGTACTCTGGTAGTCAAGCATATAGAGGTAGATCCCAAGAAGAGGGTGCAAGCAATGTTAAAGTCTTTTGATGAGGAATTTACAAATTTGTTGAGAGTTGTAGAATCTAAGGCCCAGATTTCTCATGACACTAATCTATTTAGCAACATTTTTTAGAATATCAAGAATGATTTGCTAAGTCTTAATACTTGTATCAAGGAAGTTCAAAGATGTCAACAAGATGGAAAGGTATTGTACATTAAGTGTACTTTATCGCATAATTTGACCAAGGATTTTGACAGCAAGATTGAAGGAATGTTGAGTGAGCTAGAATCTCTAACAAGCTAGACACAACAACCTTCCAACAAAGTCAATGACTTTGAAAGACAAGTGGTTGGTGTTCATAGGGATATCAAGAAACTAGAACTTAAGAAAGAACAAATTTAGAAGAGATTATCAGAATTTAGAGAGTCTATTGCTCTAAAGATATCAACTATTGAGAGACAGTTGGAGGAATGTGTCAAAGCTAAGGACACCTATTCAAATTTCTTATGCTTTGATCTCAATGTAGTTGAGATTGCATCATATGCCCTATGTGTAATTCTCACTTCTACTAAAATAGCGCAGGACACATGGGTAAAAGATTTGAATAGTCCCAAGGAAAGTTTTGACAATTGTATGAAGATGTTATCAGCTTAAGGTAGATGAATAGTTTTGAGTTTTTTTTTGACATTCTGACCTTTGTCATTCATGTCAAAGGGAGATAAAATGCATAAGAAAATTGTAATTAAGGTAAGATATGTAATCATATCAAAAGTGGGAGAATGTGTAAGATGGATCGGTTGTAAAAGATGATTAATGTATTGATACTATAATGTTTTGGACAAGTTTTTGATACTTAGCCAATTTTCCCTATTTTTTTGCCATCAATGCCAAAAAGGGAGATTATTGACAATTTTCTAATGAAGATATGTACTTATTGTCAGTCATGTAAACATGATGTATGTGCTTGTAGAAAACCTCAAAAATAAAGATACTTAGCTTTTCGTACCCAAAAAATTATCTAAATATGAAATTGGTTTACAATAATATATTGTTTTGTATGTAACTTATTACTAATGTCATATTATGATTAGCGAAGTTAGATGGAGATAGTATACATGTTTATGATGATGTATATAACCTCAGACATCAGTACAGATAGTATAGAAAAGAGATATTCACGTTTTACAAGTGAAATAAAATAGCAAAATTAAAGGTAAAGGAATTATTATATTTGCAAAATAATTACTTGACCAATTAGGGTCAACGTCCTAGATGTTTACTCTAAGTTGGAAAAGTATATTATGGTCTTAGCTAATCTAGCAACAATTTGTGAAAAGGCATGGTATTTATGCAAAGACATCTTGCAAGTTTACTTGGAGAAGTTGTGAATGAATTTTGTAACGCGAATTAGGAATGTGAACTTTTATATCTTATGAAGAAAAATTTTAAGAACCTAATTTTGTGATACAAGATTGAGCTGAGGTTAGAGATCAGTCAAGAAATAAGTTACTTGTTTGAGCAATGAGTTCTTCTTGTAATTGGAAGTGCATTTTTGGGCAGTGAGCTCTTCTTGCATCTACTGTACTACAACTCCTAACAGGGTTGGAATCTCATAACAACGATTCAAAGTCTCCTAGAAAGGACTCTCTATATTGAATTTTCTCATTGACTCCTAACATGGTCCATCGTCTAACAAGGAACATATATATCAGTATATTATCTAGTGGGTATCATCCCCATTGGGGTTTTTCCTTGGTTAGGGTTTCCTGAGTTAACAAAATATTGTGTTATGAGTTATCTTTATGCATGATTACTATTATTATTCAACATTACTTGTTTAGTTTCTTATGTATGGTTCAAAGTAATAAATAATTTCTAGGTTGCAACTAAATTTTGTAAATTATTGATTCACACTCCCCACCCTCCTCTCTTAGTAATTCCTATTGCTAACAAGATCTTATGAAGAAGGTGACATATCTGATAATTTTACACTAGATAAGGGAAAATATGAATGGAAAAGTGATGAGAAGGGTAAGACTGAGTGGAAAGGTGGTAATTCTTATAGAGGAGGTACTAGTTCTTACCTAGGAAGAGGTAATTCTTATTCTAGAGGTTTTTTTTGTGGTAATTATTTTAGATGTGGCAAAGGACATAGATCATCTAAGTGTAGATACTCTAATGAGAATGAAAGTGGTAGGAGAACTGTTGTGATACAAACTGAATCTATGCACCCTTAGAGTGATCATGAGCTTGGAGAAAGTTCGGTTGTGAGAAAAACTTTGTGCATTGAGAAAATTGGGGATAAGGAACATGTCCATAGAAGAAGTCCTTTCAAGAATAGATATAATCTATAGCTATGAAATGTTGCAAGGTAGTCATTTTCAATAGAAGTTCAGTGAATTTGGCATTAAAGGAGTTGGTTATAAAGTTGTAGTTGCAGAGGTCAAAGCATTTTAAACCCTATCATGTTTCATGGATCAAGGATGAACATAAGATATTGGTGAGTGAACAATGTATTGTGAAATAAAAGATTGGATAATAATTTGATGAAGTTCTATGTGATATTATTTTTTATGGATTTTTGTCATATTCTATTGGGTAAACCTTGGCAATATGATAAACATGTTGTATGTGATGGAAGATTTAATCAATATACTATTTTGAAAAATGGAGTCTAGGATACATTGATGCCTTTGATTGAGTCTCCTATTGAGATAAATTCTACTACTATGAGAATTTGCATGGTCAATGAAAAGAAATTTAAGAAGGAGCTAAAAAAGAACTAAGTTAGTTTCATTCTAATCCCTCGAGGACTGAGCTGTGGTAGTAATGTCTAAGTGATAGAGTATAGTAATGACCAAACAACAGATAGAGGTTGAGCAATAGAAGATAGTAGAGGCCAAGTGATAGAAAAAGTTAATAGTGTTAGCTGAGTGCTAGTAGAAATTAAAATAATGCTAAATGAGTATAAGGAAATTATTGCAGAGGACATACCCGATGGTTTAACACTAGTAAGAAGTATAAGTCATTGTATGGATCTAATTCTTGGAGGTAGTTTTCTAAGAAAAGCACCATATAGATTGACACCTACAGAGAATGAAGAACTCAAAAGACAAGTGCAGTAGTTGTTACAAAAAGGTTTGATCAGAGAAATCTTGAGTCTGTGTGTTATACTTTCTTATTGGGACCTAAGAAGAATGGATGATGGAGAATTGTACCGATTCCAAAGCTATTAAGGAGATACCAGTGAAGTATAGGTTTCCTATGCCAAGGATGGATGCCATAATGGATTGTTTGAGTGGATACAAGTATTTTACCAAGACTAATTTGAAGATTAGTTATCACAATATGAAAATCAGAGAAGGTGATGAATGGAAGACTACTTTCAAGATAAAGGATGGTTTGCATGAGTGGTCGGTAATGCCTTTTGTTTTGACTAATGCACCAATTACTTTTATGAGATTGATGAATGAATTTCTTAAGAGATGATGGGTAAGTTTGTAATTTTTTATTTAAATGATATTCTAATATTTAGTAAGACTAAGGAAGAACCTTTTGAGAATATTACGCAAGTAAGGCAGATGTTAAGAGAGGAGAAGTTGATTAATTTGAAGAAGTGTTCCCTTATGTAATAAGAGATTATGTATTTGGGATTTGTGATTTTGACTGATGGTTTGAGAATGAACCTTGAGAAGGTTAAAGAAATTTTGAAGTGGCCTACACATTAGAATGTGGGTGAGGCAAGACCATTTCATGGTTTGGTTAGTTTCTACAAAAAAAATTATGCAAAGTTTTAGTTTTGTTTGTAATGCTATGACTAAGACTATGGGAGGAGATATAGAGGATTTCAAGTGGACACATGGAGCTTATAAGAGTTTTGAGACTTTGAAACAAAAGGTCATTGAGTTACCTATACCAGCTTTGCCTGATTTCAATAAGGTATTTCAAGTTGAATGTGATGCATATTGTAGTGAAATAGGGGTCGTGTTAAGTCAAGAAGGTAAACCTGTTGGTTTTTTCAATGAGAAATTGAATGATGCTAAAAGGAAGTATTTTGTGTATGGTCCAGATTTCTATGCTATTCTTCAAACCTTGAAGAAATGGAGACATTATTTGTTGCCTAAGGACTTTGTGTTGTACATATATCATAACTATTTCTAGTATTTGGGAAGTCAACATAAGTTGAATCAGAGACATATGATGTGGGTTGAATATTTGTAGAGTTTCACATTTGTGATAAAGCATAAGAGTCGAGTTACAAATTGAGTCATAGATGCATTGAGTAGAAGATGTTCTTCGTTGATTGAGATGAAGGTTGACGTTCTTGGTTTTGATGAGATAGAGTTGTATGATACTGACTCTAATTTTTATGAGTTGTGGAGAGAGAGTAGAGCACCAAATTTATTAGATCAACTAAGTAAATATGATGAGTGTTTCATTCAAAAAGGTACAATATTCAAAGAAATTCTATTGTGTATACCAAGAAGTTCCATGAGAGTAAATTTTTTTAAGGAAAAAAAATTATGGTGGATTGGTTGGACATTTTGGGATTGATAAGAAATTGAGTTTTCTTAAGGATAAGTATTATTGGTCATAGATGTATAAAGATGTTTAGAAGTTTGTAAGGAGTTGTGGAATTTGTCAAGTTGTAAAAAGAGTAAGTCTACATACTAGATTGTATCCACCTAGTTCTGTTCCTAAGAAACCTTGGAGTGACATCAGTATAGATTTTGTTCTTGGATTACCTAAGACAACGCGAGGGTATGAATCCATATTTATTATTTTGGATAGATTTTATAAGATGGCATATTTCATACCATGTAAGAAGACATTAGATGTTTTGCATGTTGCTAATATTTTCTTCAAAGAGATTGTTAGATTGCATGGACTGCCAAGAAGTATTATCTCTAACAAAGACAATAAATTTGTTGGTTATTTTTGGAGGACTTTGTGGAAGAATATGATACTGAGTTGAAGTTTAGTCCTACATTCCATCCAAAAAAAAATGGATAGATAGAGGTTGTGAATAAAAGTTTGGGTAATTTGTTGAGATGTTTAATTGGAGATAAGCCGAGTAATTGGGATATAATATTGGCACAAGCTAAGTTTGCACATAATAATTTTTTAAATAAGAGTACATGGAGAACGCCTTTTGAGATTTTTACTTAAATGAATACTAGAGGAATATCTTATTTGAGGAATGTTGTTGGTAAAGAGAAGAGAAGTGTTGAAGGAGACGTATTTTTCAATTTTATGAAGTTTTTACGTGAGGAACTGAAGTTGAAGTTAGAACGAAGTGATCAGAAATATAAGGAGAATGCAAATTAAGTCTAGAAGACATCATATTTTTCAAGTTGGTGATGTAGTAATGGTTCATTTAAAGAAGGGAAGATTTTTTGTTGAAAAATAATGAAGAAGTTTGGTCCTTGTAATATTTGCATAAGTATCATGAGTCAAATGCTTATGAATATGAGTTTTCTAATGACATGGATATATCTCCTTATCCAACATTGTTGATTTGCATAAGTATCATGAGTCAAATGATGAAGTTTTTATGCCATATGATTATCCTAAGAAGCAAATTGAAGAGGTTAAATAGATATAGGATCAAAAAATTGGTAAAAGCATAAGAGGAAAAGATTACTCTGAATGCTTGGTGAAGTGGAAGAATAGACCAATTGAAGATGTTACATGGATTTATCAATTTGAGTTGCATTTAACCTAGATTGTGACATCTCAATGATTGGAAGAATCATTTCTTTCAGCCCTAATTGTCTAATGCAAGAGGATCCTGGGTTGCCTTTCTATCCTTCTCATCTTTGTTCAGTATGCCTATTAGTGTTGAGTTCTAGTGGTTGTCAAGATGTAGTTGTTGTCGAGTTGCTTTGGTGGCCAAGTGTTCCTTCTTGTGTCGAGTGAACCTAATGTTTTTTTATGTTTGGTTCCTTCTTTGACCAAGCTTGTTTGCAATTGGTTACTAGTATGAGCCGACTTATGTATTTAATTTGGGTCATGGATGTAATGTAAAGATCTTATCTTGGGATGTGTGTAGACCATTTTGAGGTCAACCTTCTATTATGTAAAGATCTAGAATATTTTGTAATCCATTTTGGCAAGTATAAATATGGGTGTTTAGGTTTAGGTTAGGCATCACTTAGAGAGTTAGGAGTAGATGATCTTGAAGTAGTGACTTTAGAGTTGGGTTAATAGAGATCATGGATCTTGAAGTTGAATCTTTGTAATTGGTCATAACCTAGAAGACCTTACAATTAGGCATGTATGCTAATAATTTTATGAATAAAAAAAGTATTGTTTTTCCATCTCTCCTCAGTGTTTTTTTCTATTGTTTTCTTTTGTTGTGTTTACTTAGTAAATGCAACTATTGAATGGATCATCAAAGCTGAAGTGGAATATTCTAGAGAGAGCTCTAGTAGTAACTCACATATATTACTTTCAATCTTATGATTCATATTTACATACATTCACCTTAGTTCCATTATTTTATTTCCTCCTTGCTTATTCAGGTATATTCTCTTGTAATCTATTTGACCATGAATAAAAAGGATACAAGCTCTATTATCACATGTACAAATAATAAACAAGACCTCTATTTGAGCTTGAGTCCATGCCTTCTATTACAACTCTAAAGCAGAGTTGTTATATGTATCTATAGGTAGACTTTTGTGGATTAGCTATAATTATTTTTAATAGAATTTTGTTTTTATGAAGATATTTTCATATGTAATAATAGAAATGCATGAGAGCACACCCATGCTACCAATCAATATAATATATAATCCAATCATGTATATATATTTTAGACTTTTTGGGAAAATTTTGTTTAAAATATAAAAAATATATGTAAATTATGTTTGTCATTGTAAAATATATATTATGAAAGAGTAGTGAAATGTTCATATAAAATAAGTTTGTTTTATTATTTTCTATTGACAATTCTAATAAATCATTTAATTAAAAAGAAAAAATAATCAACAAATAACCCCAAAAAAGATTGCTAAATTTAAATAATAAATAATAATAAAACGTTAAAAAGGTAAAATTATAAATACTAATTATAAATACTACTATAATAATTTTTATTTAGACATTATCTTATGCATTATATTTTTTATTAGTAAAGTAAAATGTTATATATATGATAGAAATATAATATTAAATGTATATTGTTATTATATTTATGTAAACTCCTAAATAACTTGAGTCTAAAAACATTATCATTATATACAATATTTAAAAGAAGATTATATAAACTAAATTTACTATTCAACTATGAAATTAAGTCAAATATTTCACCTTGAGTAAATAAAATTATGAAGGAAGGAATATGATAGGGTACTCTCTATTTCATAATTTGCATGGTCTTTTAAAAGGAGAGTTTTTATAAAATAAAATAAAAAATTTGACATAGCAAATTCAAGATAAATTGGGAGATCTGAATAAACCTTAAATATCCCATATGGAAACTTGCTAAACTCATGACTCTACTTACCATATAGAATTTTAAAAATAACACGTGTCAGACAATTGACTGGTTTCATTTACGTGTTGGCTTTTTGCAGTGAGCGTGTGCTAATAGATCTAACAAGGAGAGTGTTGTGTCATTCCCTAGAGTACTACAATAATGGGTGAAGTTATAAAGTTCTCTGGAAGGATACATCCATTTCCTACATTAAAAGTGCAACCTCCAAGAACAAAATGCAGCAAGAGGAAAATAAAAATGGCAGAGGGCTAAGATTTAAGGAAAAACATTTTGTGGGCTTGGTGGGACTGAAGAAGGGAAGCTTCTTAAAGAAGTTAATGGGGTTTTCCCCCTATTATGCTCACCTGGCCAGAAAAGTGAAGAACGTCTTTTGAAGACATTGCAAAAGGTTGTTTTGCTCAAAGAATAAATACTTCAGCTGCAAAAACAGTGGGTGTATGGTAGGAATTTTAATTTTTATTCAATTTTATTACAGTGTTTGTTTTTTGTTTTGGTTCATCTAATTTTTGGTTTGTTCAACAAACGTATTCTATAGCCCTCACAAATGCATAGAGCACAGAGAAGGCATGTCTCAGTGGCCAAGCTGATATAGGTGAGAGTGAGACAATGGATCGAATGGATCGTTGTAATTGAAGGGAGTGAAAAGAACTAGCAGATGGTTGAAGGCTAGGGCACATATATATATATATATATATAGGGTTTATATACATTGTGCATATAAATGTTTACATGACATGCATCTCAAACTCGAAAGATATACTAGATGAAAGAATGTCATCAAATGTGCATGTTGTCTAGATGGGCTAGGGGGTCACGTTTATGCTACAAATAACATATTCACCTTAGAATTTGACACCATGCATCTGATTCTATAGACACCGAATGAACTAGGAGAAATATCACAGGGCCAAAGTTTTTGTGGCTAGATACATTGGAGGGAGAAGCCATGGATAAACTAGAGGGAGAGGCTCAAAATTCAAACGAAGCTTCCAAAAAAGATGTTTAGAAGAAGCTTCCAGAAAAGAAGCTCAAAATATACAAGCATATCTGCCTAACTTTTTTGGTCCATTTTTTCACAATTTAAAAAGAAAATGACCCTAGGAAAAAATCCTTTTGACAAATAAAAAGTAAGATTTTAGAACATAAAAAATATTTTAAAAATATTTCATGTTGAAGCCTTAGAAAACAAGTACTTATTTCATTTAAACTAATTGCAAATTGATTGGGTACCACTACCCAAAACATTAGTTCCCTGCCTTATGCAAGTTAGGGACTAATAAAACGGGTTCTCAAACTTTAGAATTTAATAATTTTGATTGAAAAAATAAATTGAAAGATGGTCTAGTGAAAACATTAGTTCCTGCCTATTATAGATTAGTTCCTGCCTATAATAGGTAGGGACTAATAATAAATACCTTTTCAATAATTATAATCAAAATATTTGCAAATTGCATAGTATTTTTTAAAAAAGATTGTACATTGAACTCGTTTAGGAAACTTATTCACATTATAGGAAATTTGTAATTAAATAAGTATCAACTATACTTTAGAAAAAATTAAAAAAATAAAATCTTTTATTTTATTATTCTTTTATCACAATTTTTTAATAAACTTTACTTGAAAAGATTAACATCAACTATAACCATTATTCTCATCATCCCTTTTTCTTCAATGACAATGTCCAAATAAAATCGATTGTCAAATCCAAACAATCTCCCAAGAAAACATTTTAACACAACTAAAATAATGTTAACCAACTATTATCTCATCTTGTTCTCCAAATCCACTCCATTAAAGATAATTGCTCTGATGTGAAAGTGAACGAGAAAAATATTTGTGACCGTATCCTTTTGTCCCATTGGACAAATGTTTCCCTTCGTTTAGTTCCATGCGATAAAATTTGTAGAATTTTATTCATTTATTTCGTATATAAATATTGCTGCTTTCCGGGGAAACAGAGGTGAACATAATGAAAACAAGCGCACAACTAAAAGTAGGAGCTACCAGAATTATGTTGGTTTCCAAGGGTGGGATGAAAGAAAGAAGTTCTCGAAAAAGTAGCTGTTTCCAATTTCCGTTTAGATTCTCTCTCCAAAAAGCTGCATGAAGATTAAATTGGGCGCCGTAAGAATTTATTCATTTTACCGCCGTTAATGATTACGAAATGATAATATATTATTCAGATGGACATGAGCAATGCTCCAAAGAAAAGGTCTCTATGTCCCACTTTGGTTGCGCGTAATGGAGTAACATCACACGGCCAGAAACGCGTTAGAATGCTGGCCTGACGTCGTGATATGTGAAGGCATACTTACGTTTTTCATTTAACTTGATCGATAATCTTATTCTATAATGGAGACACTGACCTTATACCCACTAACTTTGGGCCCAGTGTACAAATTCAAACGCGTTCTCCCGTAATTTATGTTGTAGCATCCCAATCATCTCCATACAGCTTGATACAGCTCCATCATTTTTGAACAATCAGAGAAAACTAATAATCAATTTCACATTGGAAAATGTCAGAGCGCTAGGCATATAAATACATTCAGGCTCACAGTGGTTTTCATCAATCCAAGCTTTTCCATTTGTGTTTACATAGATTGAGGACAAAATGAATACATTGAACGAGGAGATGCATTCATTCAAGGGCTATGGCAAAGTGGATGCCCTGCATCAGGAAAGGTTAAATGCCCAGAAGAAGTCAAGAAGAAGAATCTGCATAATCTGCATAACTTGCCTTGTTCTGGTAGCTATAATTGCATCTGTTGCAGTTGCAGTTGTCCGATCCAAAAGCAGCAGCAAGAATGAAGATCCCACCCAACTGGGAACAACGAGCAAGGCAATGACGGCCGTTTGTAGCGTCACTCTTTATGAAGACAAGTGCATTACAAGCCTTTCATCTTACTCTGGCGCATCCAAGCTGAGCCCCAAGGATCTGTTCGATATTGCAGTGGTAGTCGCATTAAGGGAAGCACAAAATGCCGTTTCTCTCGTCTCCAATCTCACACAAAAAATCACCGATCCAATGCAGAAGGAGGCGTTTAGTGACTGTGGGGAGTTAATAGACCAGACTGTAGACCAGTTGAGTAGTTCTAGTGACGATTTGAAGAACTTCAACATCAAATCGTTGATTGAGCCCTCTGGTAATGCACGGACTTGGCTCAGTGCCGCGCTTACAAATCTGGACACGTGTCTTGATGGCCTGGCCAACGCTACTTCAGGGGAAGCTAGATCTCAGATGCAGAGCATCGTGGATAATCTGACCCAGTTGACCAGCAATTCTCTCGCAATTGTAAGCAATGTTGGAAAATTGCTGCAAAAATTCAAGATATCTTTCCCTACCCGACGTCTGCTGATGGATGATTTTAATGAAGATGGGTTTCCGAGGTGGGTTTCTGCAACGGATCGAAGGCTTCTGCAGGCAAACGGCATAGAAGCTAATGTGACCGTGGCGAAAGATGGTACTGGGAATTATTTAACGATTCAAGAGGCGGTGAATGGAGCTCCTAACAAGAGCGATAGCAGATACGTTATCTGGGTGAAACAGGGGATTTACAGGGAGACTGTGGAGGTGAGCAAATCGAAGACAATGTTGATGGTTGTTGGTGATGGCATGGATAAGACGATTGTTACTGGTGATAAAAGTTTTGGAACCGGCACCAAAACGTTTCATACTGCAACATTCGGTAGGCATTTCATTCTCCAAAACATCGCAAGGAATTTCCTTTAGTTTTCTTTCCTTTTCAATGGTTTGAACTGTTTAAATGCTCTTCTTAGTATAGATGAGGAAGCTTTTACTGTACTAGTGACAACATTCCTTTTTACTGATATCCCTGTTCATTGGTTAGGGTAGGATCGGATCTTGCCATAGTTATTGTGGAATCCACTTTTTAAGTCTAGAGATGATTATAGTACCTATATTGGAGAACTCTATAGCTGTTTTGGGTCTTTTGATCATGTATAGGGACAATCCTAGGTCTGTAGCTGTGTTTCATATAGTATATATACAGATTTTATTGTCTTCGACTGTTCAATTTTATGACTTCTATTTGAAATTAGTTTTAATTCTGTATTTATCATAACATTTCCCCTCTACAGTTGCCCTGTTCCTAGATTAGGCCGGCATCGGATCTTTTAATAGTCTACTATTAGAAATGGAAATAGATCATTTCATAATTTGCAATATAGAAATGGAAATAGATCCTATCTGGATGTAGAATTTGAACTTGTTGACTTTCTTTTACCATTACAAGTTCACAGTCATCAGACCAATTCAAGTGTACATAAAAAATTCATGGTTTACTGGACTTTCCTGTGCTGTCAAGCTAAGGTACTTAACTTTGTTTCTAGATACCATAAGTAAATAAATACTCTACTACATTTAAGATTGGAGCTTATATCGCTGTTAACTCGGATTTGATTCTAGATACAAATTGCTGTAATCAACATACTCCATGGACAAAGCTTCTCGAAGTTTTCCCTAATTATTTATAACTAAGTGGATTAAAGAAGCGATGTCTACTAATTTTTTGCAACTATGTCCATGACACTAGTTTCTTCTCCATTATTGTCATGAAAAGCTCTGACTGAATTTACAATGTTACTGAAATGCAGTTGCGGTTGGAAAGGGATTCATTGCTCAGGACATACAAATAAGGAACACAGCAGGGGCATCTAATCATCAGGCAGTGGCTATTCGAGTCGGATCGGACGAATCGGTGTTCGTGAGGTGCAACATAAGCGCATACCAAGACACATTGTACGCACATTCTCTCCGTCAATTCTACAGAGACTGCTACATCTCCGGCACGGTGGATTTCATCTTCGGAAACGCCGCAGTTGTGTTTCAAAACTGCATAATTGCTGCGCGGCTGCCGGACGCAAATCAAAAGAACACAATAACTGCTCAAGGAAGAACAGATCCCAACCAGAACACCGGAATCTCCATACACAACTGCAACATTACCGGAGAAGTCGATCTCATTGCAAACAAGAACACTTTTGCCACGTACCTTGGGAGACCCTGGAAATTATATTCGCGGACGGTCATAATGACCTCCAATATGGACGATATCATTGATCCTGCTGGTTGGCTTGAATGGAACGGAGATTTCGCATTGAAAACTCTGTATTATGCAGAATATCTGAACACCGGTGCAGGGGCTGCACTCGGGGCTCGTGTGACATGGCCCGGTTATCAAAAGACCCCCGATAAAAGTGAAGTTAGTAAGTTTACAGTTGGGGAATTCATAGGCACTTCGTGGTTGCAGGCAACCAAGGTTACATTTTCCGATGGTCTAACTGCATGATGTAACCATGATTTGGCACTTGCAGTTTGTCATTTGATGTTGTGTCTGGTACCAGAGGAAACATTGCTATCCTACGCGTGAATGTAATTGCCAGCATTGGCCAACTGCCCACTGTAAATGTGGATATTCTTTGTTAGTGGCAATATATCCATCAATTTGTTGTTACCCACCATTACATAGGATTCCTACAAGTCGCGAAATGAAAAAGTGATTGTAGAAACATCCACCTAAATCTGCGCAATGAAAATGATTTGCGTGCTGCCCACACCATGTGCACCTCACTTGATGCAAGATGCAAGGGTCCAATTCTGACAGACCGAACGTTATCCCTGCCTGCTGTTTAGTTCTTAGTTCGTAATTCTGACGTGTGTGCTTTTTAACTACTAGCAATTGTACCTTGGTGTGCAATAGGTACACTGAATATAGTGAAGAGTGATTGGAGATGGGCACATAGAGATTAATGATATCTCTTTGTGAATAACTCCTATCCTTCTCTTTCCAACGCTCTTTTCTCTCTCCAACTCTCTTGAGTACTTTTATTAAACTTTTTTAACATGAGAAGAAATATATAATGAAATGATCTTTATAAACAAGTGAATATAGTAGATTATTTAAATGCAAGATTTTTTTTTTTTGCAAGGTCTTTACTATATTTAAATGCAAGATTTTATTTTTTGCAACGTTTTTTAATTTAAGTTTGATATTGCTACATCTCTCTATATTTTTAAGGCATATCTCTCTAGCTCTATCCACCTCTCTATATTTTCCTAGTCATATCTCTCTAGCTTTATCTACCTCTCTATCTCTTTTAATCATCATTATATATATGTCTGTCTAGGCATATCTCTCTAGCTTTAGATACCTCTCTATATCTTTTGATCATCATTGTCTATATGTCTTTCTAGACATATCTCTCTAGCTTTATCCACCTTTCTATCTCTTTTGACCATCTTTGTCTATCTATCTTTCTAGGTATATGCCTCTAGCTTTATCTACCTCTCTATCTGTTTTGATCATTGCTCTCTATCTGTCTGCATATCTCTATATTATTGACTATTTATGTCTGCCCATTTCTCCTTTCTTAGTCACTCCATCTCTCCTACTCTATTTTTCTAATTAACTATCATATCTCTTCTCTGTCCATATATCTCTATCTATATTTTGTCCTCTCTCATTCACTCCACCTATACTACTCTATATATGTATCTCTATATCTATATGTATCTCCCTTGCTTTTCTATTTATCTCTGCTTCTATCCATATTTTTCTCTACTTCTATCTTCCTATATTTATATAAATAAAATAAAACTTCAAAATATAATTAATCTATAATAAATTAAATTTTAAATAAAATAAATAAGTATAAATAAAATTGATTTTATTATTATTAATAATTATATAAATAAATAAATTGCAATCTAAAAGAAGTATAAGAACTTCTTAAAAATCAAATTAAATACAAAAAAATTATTCAATTATTATTATTTTTATTATTAAACATATATATCAAATGTATTATTTATAGTCAATTACTATGAAAGATTTTTAAAAACCAAATAAATTGAGATTCATATACATTATATATGTAAGACTTATCTCGATTTTGTGATAAAAGGGTTGATAATAAATTATCATCTTGAACCTAATATGGCCTCTAAAAAAAAAAGTTTACAGTTGTATTTTCACCATTTTCTTTTATATATTTATCTATCTTACCTTTTTAAGTTATATCCTTACGATATCAGCTCATTTTTGCTCTGCTCTTCCTTTGAATTGTGAAATTGATTTCAAAGGTGACACTTGATGTAGAAACATAATTGCCCCATGCTTGCCAAGGGAAAATGATAAACAAAAAAAAAAAATTCCTAATATGTTTGATTCAGAACTTAATTCAGATCCTACTTGAACTCAACTATCTGACATCCAAATGGAAACACCCCTGTTCCTAAAAGACTTTTTTTTTTTCAATTTATACAACACAATTCCAGAAATATACATATATGGGAATTCTGTGGGATTGAAATTTTTGCTTCCACTAACGAGCTCCAACAACATTTTTCCATAGTTGTACACATCCGCTTTCACAGTGATGGGGAGACTGCTTATCCACTCCGGTGCCAGATATCCCTTCATTCCTCTTTAAACAGTCAGAGTGCAGCTTTGTCCCCTCGACATCAACTTTGCCAATCCAATGTCTGATATTTTGGGAACCAATTGGTGATCAAGGAGGATATTGTGGGGCTTCAAATCACAGTGCACAAGTAGTCATGGCAGTAATTCATTCCTTTGGCAATGCGAAGATCAATGTTGAAGCATGTAGACCGTGGAAGGAAAAAGATGTCGAAGAGGTGCTAAAGAGGTACTTGTCCACAGACCCGTTCTCATGTAATCGTAAACCAACACCCTCCCATGGTTTCCCTCACTATAGAAGCCGATGAGGCATACCACGTTTACATGGTGAATGCATTTGATCACCTTCACCTCTACTTCAAACTCCCTCTCACCCTTCTTTGTTATCTCCAGCACCTTCACGACAACAACCATGTTGTCTCTCAGCTTCCCTTTCTAAACAGATCAACAAACCACTACGAGAATTAGAAATCACATTCAAATTATAGACCTGGAGAAGCCCAATTTGTATCCACATCAAGATTTTTCTTATGCCATTGATTAACTGGTAGCATAGGTATTATATAATAAGTCAGAGGGTCCTAGATGAAACTGACATTGGCAAGGAAAAAGAAAAATTGACCAATGAGAAGAAACCAATATCTAATGATTTAGATGAAAGCAGCAGTCGTCAATCTCTATTATGCTCTTTACATCATTGATCTCTTACAACCAGAAACATGACATGTAAAGTGGTAAAAAATGGATGCATCGGATTGATTCAATGGTAGTCATTACCTCTTGAAGATTTTTAGTCGTTGGATTAAATATTGAGCTCCTCATCTTCACATAGGGAACACCTTCGATGTAATAAACATCTCTATATGATTGAGCTTCCCAAAGGTCTATTTAGTCTAATTTAAATTAATTAGTAAACATTATCAAAGCAGCACCTAAGGTGGTGCTTATCTTTGTGAGGTTAAGAAAACTCTTGTTCTATAATGGAAAAGTCAAGAAAAAACTACAAACTTCAAGATGTTCATATGGTAGGGGTTTTATCGTCTATATTGTGGTAAAACAAATCAGATTGGGGCAAGCTATTAAGTTTTTTTAGGGATTGTTACTATAATTTTAAATCTGAAAACCTTTTTAAAAATGACCAAACTTATGGATTATTCAATGCTCACCATTCATACTAGCACATGAATCAAGTGGTGCAAGGGTTATGTTGATTTTGGGTTGGGGGTAATTAATTTATGTTTTTGAGTTTGTGCATTTTTTTGGTTGATAGTTTATTCTTCTTAGACAATCTTGTGAGTCAAATTGTGAATGTTTAATGGTACTCACTTCTATTGCAAGTGTTATTGATGAAATAAAGCATATCATTAGTAGTCATGATATGGAGGATTCTAATTACTAATGGTATTCTCTCTCCCTAAAAGATGTTGATGCACCTTATTGTGCAATAGGTACGCCGCATAATTATAGAAGGTCAACAAAGAATTTTTCCTTTTATCTGTCTCTTCCTCTCATCCTTTATATGGATGGGGTATCACAAGAGACTTATAAAAATGTTGAGAAAGTGTTGTAAAATTTTTTACAAATATTTAAAACTTGGTCATCTCCTTTAAAAAACCTGTAAAATGATTTTGTATAAAGGTCGAGAACCAAACGTTGTGATAAAAACTAAACTATTCTATTTTCAATAATAAATAGTGGTTTGGCTTGGTTGTTTCATTGGACAAAATAGTTATCTAGAAGACCAAGATGTAAAGTGGATTGCAATGATATTTAATATTTTTTGTTTATCCAAGGTCTCTTCGGTGGGATACTTGATTGACATATTTATCTTTCCTTATTTCATATGTAAAATATTTCTTTCTTCTTTTTTCTCCCTCCACTCTACCTCTTTATATATCTTTATTTGTGTGTTCCCCTCTTTCGCCCTCCCTTTATCTTCCTTACTAATTTTACATTACTCTATCTCCCTCTATATTTAAACATGTCACCCTGTTTCTATTAATTCCTCCCTCCCTCTCCCTCTCTCTCTTCCTACGCATCTATACCTATTTTAAGATGGTGTAGAAAATTCTAGCCCCACCATTTTTTTCTTCTCAAATTTGTTACCCTAAACTATAGGTGTCCCCATTTTCCTAAAGAATATTCCAAATGATCCTCTAATAATTAGTTGCCTTCTTCATGGGACCTTGTCTTCCTTGAAAATGGATTCTTAAGCCCCTCCATGGTACCACCCTATATCTTCTTATCTCTTTATCAATCTATTTTGCAATTTATATCTCTTTCTATATCTTTATGTTTGTCTCTCCCTCTCCATGTCTCCCTTTTTATATTTCTAGATCTCTTTCTATCTTTACACCTCAACCTATCTCTACTCTCTATCTATTTTCCCCTATTTTCTCACTCTATATTCATCTTTATATCCATCTTCCTCCCATCACCCCTTCACATCTAAACATGTCTCCTACTCTCTATCCATTCATCTCTCTCCATCAGTCTCCTATTGTACCTTTAAATCCTTAGATCTCTATAATTCTTCCCCCATCTCTTTGTATCCCTCTCTATATCTATCTTTTATCTATCAATCCCTCTGTATCCCTTTATATCCCATGTCTACCTCTCTCTATATATTACATCTAACCCCTATATTAAGATGGTGTAGAAAATTCTAGCCCAGCCATTTTTTTCTTCTCAAATTTTTTGCCCTAAATTGTAGGAGTCCCCATTTTCCTAAAGAATATTCCAAATGATCCTCTAATAATTAGTTTTCTTCTTCATGGGACCTTGTCTTCCTTTAAAATGGATGCTTAAGCCCCTCCATGGTACCACCCTATATCTTCTTATCTCTCTATCAATCTATTTTGCAATTTATATCTCTTTCTATATCTTTATGTCTATCTCTCCCTCTCCATGTCTCCCTTTTTATATTTCTAGGTCTCTTTCTATCTTTACACCTCAACCTATCTCTACTCTCTATCTATTTTCCCCTATTTTTTCACTCTATATTCATCTTTATATTTATCTTCCTCCCATCACCCCTCCATAAGTAAACATGTCTCCTACTCTCTATCCATTCATCTCTCTCCATCAGTTTCATATTGTACCTTTAAATCCTTAGATCTCTATAATTCTTCCCCCATCTCTTTGTATCCCTCTCTATACCTATCTTTTATCTATCGATTCCTTTATATCCCTTTATATTCCCGTATCTACCTCTCTCTATATATCACATTTAATCTCTATCTTTATCATTATTTCTCTCCCTCTCATTATCTTTTATATCAGTTGTTCTCATCAAATCTTAATAGACAATGCATTATCTTATTTTTATGATAAACTTATATTAATCAAATAACAAGTAAATGGAAAAAAGCAACACCCCACATATTGCCTCCCTCCTTCCCCTAATGCCTCTTCTAAAAATATTTGATCTGCACAAAACCTAGAGAATTGATGCTGCCCTAGCCATCGTTAGATCTGCATTGCAAGGCATGGACACTACAAAGTTTTGGTTATTAATCATTCTTTAGGCATCGCATTTGCAATGCTCATGGCTTGTGCAAAGACGAAGGCCTCGGCTTGGAAAGCCATCTGTTCAATTCTCCACTTGTGTCTACACTGCTCGAGAGAATGAAAACAAGAAACTTATATTAAGGTTTCATGTTGCGCAAATGTCCTGATAGCTAGGTTGGCGATCGTCGCCAAAGGAAGAACATGGGAGCCTTTACTGCTATGAGTACATGGGTTCCCAATCTGACTGATGAAATATGTTAAGAGAGATCATGGCATTTGTCAATGCTGGTCACTGGATCTGTAGTCTTAGTTTGTTATTTGGCCTTTCAGCTAGACAAATTTTCTCGATCCAGATTGCAAAGATTGTTGATGGATTTATCGATCATTTCTTAACTGGATCGTGTTCTCTACTTTTTTACAACCATTTCTATAATTCCTCGATCTTGTGTTAAAATCATTTTGAAACTTTTTTTTTAATTCATTACAATGACAATTTTCTTGGAAGTACTTGTAGTGGGTGATTTTACTTAGTTGCACAGCACATGAAATGGAGAAGCACTACCATTACTATTGTTGGTTGAGCGTCAACAGTTCCTTTTGGCTGCCACTTGCTCCGCAAAAGTGTAAAGATGAGGATTTTAATCTTCCTTGCCATGTCATTTGATGCACGCCTCACAATCTCTATGCTTAATGAGGAAGTCATCAATGAAAGCTTCCTTCTACTGCCCTTCCTAACCATTGGACGTGTTTTTTACAAGAAGATGGATAATGTTGTGATGTGGAAAAGCAACAAAATGAAACAAAGAAAAGTGGCTCTATTAAAAATTAATGTCGACCCAAGAAATGTTGAAACCCGATGGATGGATATGATGCTTTACATGGTCGTCTTTGCCTTTGGTACACGGTCAACCATATCTCTGTACGATTGAGCTTCCCAAAGGTCTATTTAGTCTAATTTAAATTAGCAATCGCACTTTAGTGTGCAATAGGTACGCCATAATTATTTGTAATACAAAAAGTTTAATAATTTTTTAATTCAATCTTCAATCTATTACAATTTCAGAAATCTTATTTGGTCTATGATTTACATTTTTATTTGCAAATCCAAATTGATAATCATTGAATAAGATGGAATTGTAAAAGTGTTGGAACTATTATTTTCATAAAGTTTCATAATAATTGCAATAGATGGAAATTTTAATTTTGACTCTAGTTTCTAGAATTCCTCTGGTGGTAATTAGTTTATCTCTTTGTATTTACGCATATACTATTTATGAAGCTAACGAAATCAGTAAACAAACAATAACAATATCATAAGCATTTGTCTACATTTTTTAGATAAAGTGAAGGTTTCCTAGGTTCATGAATCTCCAAACAAAATTTTGAAAACATGAAATATTTAAAATTCAAAACAATTGTAAATTGCACAATAAAAAATATCAAAGACAGATCCTCTTCTAAAATCTGAATACACATGACATTGTTAGAGTAAATAATTAATTATTTATTATTTATTCTATTACTTAAGCTTACTTAGGTAAATGCATTTATTTAATATTTAGTATTTAATGGATGTAGTAGTCTAGGAGTTAGTTATAAGTTGTTGACAATATGGGAGTTTGTTATCTCCTAAGTCATACTTATCCTCTCATATTGTTCGAGGACTTTCCACCTAATATGGATGTATGCTTAGTTGTCACACTTATCTCCTAGCATCTTCTAGCTTGTTCTAGAAGATTCCTTGAGCTCTTTATATTCAGGCTCCCTCATTGTATTTTTACAACACATCACTTCTTGTATATTGTAAATACATTTTCATTGTGTTTCAATATCTTGTGGTCTCTCATGTCCATTTAGGGTTTTACCCTTGCTCCATGCTCTTCCTCTCCTTGGCTTCTCTTTGATAGGTTCTCGCATGCAAGTGATCTTGGGCACCTTCGAAGTTGGCTTTCATCAACTCCAACATGGTATCAAAGCCTTCCTGCTATAGCTTCGTTGAAGATTTTTGAAGCCATGATTTGAAGTCACAAATCCTAGTTTGTTTGTGCATTTTTTCTTCAAATCAGGGGAACAACAATTTTTTAGAGCACATTAGGGACAAATGAACATCACTATTGGATCCGAAAGGCCGTTTGCAATCAGGATTCATATAAAACTTTTCAATTTTGGAGACAGAGCTTTGGGAGGCAAATTTTTTTCATTTCAGGGCATTCCGTATGGTCGTACGGATAGATCGACATTTAAAAATTAAAAAAATATATATTGTGGGAGCACTGCCATAGCAGTACCCCCGTGCCACCATGGCGCCACCCCCCCGCTACTCTGCAGGCTCTTCTGTCATCGGTGCGCAACCCGAACTCCTCCGCAGCACTCTGCAGGTGGCGCCTCCTGAGTTCTCCACTCCTTCGGTGCTCCCAACTGTATCACAGCCTGTCTCCAGCTTCCACTGCCCTTGCACCTCTCCTGCAGTGCTCCTTCATCGCCCACCAATCAACAACTCGTTAGTGCTTACAGGGATGCCCAATCATAGCCCGCATAGTAGTTTTTGCTTCGTTAGCACATCTAGCGAGTGACACGTGGTAGGGTTGCCACATGGCACTTTGCCACGTGGCCCCTACCACCTCAGCATTTTGCCACATGACACTGCCACGTGGCACCTTTTTTTGCATGACGATTGACATGGCCATCAATTTTTTTCCAGTGAAATGCTAACGTCAACATGATGTCAGCACTGTATCGGCCTTGCTTGCACATCTCCTAGGGTCATTTTGGACCTACTTACAATTTTTTGGCCATAACTTGAGCATATAGAGGTATTTTTTCGATCCGAAAGAAGCACTGAAAAGCTGGTTCTAAGACAGAGACTTTGGTGTAGGTAGTTTTAGGTTTTGATGCATTTTTGTTGCCCAATTTTTTAGTTGAATTCCAAAGTCCTATTTTTGATTTTGGTAAGCATATCTTTTGCGTCCCATGTTAGTTTTTTGAAAACTTTATATTTTTGGAAAGCTAGTTCTGTCACCTTTTTAGAAATGTGATCATTTTTGTTAGATTTTGGCCCATGCTCTTTCTATCATAGTTTTGGCATTTTTTCTATATGGTGGATATTTTTAGTGTTTTAGGCCTAAGGATCATTTTCCTAGCATGGTTTCCTTTGTTCTAGGTTGTACTTTGTTTTGGTGTAGCTTGTTTTTGGTTCTGATCATTTTAGCTATCATTTTCAAGCACTTTTTTGTATCGCACTGAGATAAAGTGCCACTTTTGCATTTTGAGGATCATGAATGTTGTTTTTGAGTTAGTTGTACATGCACTATTTTCATAAAGCACCATGGGGGGGATAGTTGTTTGCTGTATTAGGCATCCTCCCTTTGTCAAGTGAGTGTCCCTTCCATGACATTAGCCCATGCAGAGTCAATTTGATCGTGTCTTTATAGGTGTATGTACCTCTTTCCCTCTCTCGTCGTTCTTGGTTCATCCGCAGGAGACTTTGGCCCACCTTCTTAGTTGCTTGTCATCATGCCCCATCTGCATTAAGGGGGGGTTATGTTGTTGTTCTAATACATCCATGGTTCAATGGTTCGTTAGTGTGAACTATGTATTTAGTGGTTGATCCTATGTACAAGGCAATTGCAGTGGCTGGCTGCCTATGCATTTCGATGAGATGGATCATCTACCATATAGACATGCTCGGTTCATGCCTTCTTCTTCCATGGAGTTTTTTTAGATCAGCAATTTGACAGATTTGTGGCTTCTTCATGCTTCAGTGATGCTTCTTCATGATCACTCTTTGTTCCTGTTTTAGGGGACATTTCCCTAGTTGGAGGCTTCTTCAGTTCTTCACTAGGTTACCTCTTTTTGGGTGAGGGTTTTTCCCACGTGGTTTTCTCTCTTTCCTTGTTTACAGAGGTTGCATTTTCTTTGCATTGTACTTGGGTACCTAAAATGGCCTCATTGTCAGGACCCATTCTACATTTCATCTTAGTTTTGTGAGCTTAAGGCATTTTCCTAAGTTGCACTTAAGGGGGGGTGTTAGAGTAAATAATTAATAATTAATTATTTATTCTATTACTTAAGCTTACTTTGGTAAATGCATTTATTTAATATTTAGTATTTAATGCATGTAGTAGTCTAGGAGTTAGTTATAAGTTGTTGACAATACAGGAGTTTGTTCTCTCCTAAGTCATACTTATCCTCTCACATTGTTCGAGGACTTTCTACCTAATGTGGATGTATGCTTAGTTGTCACACTTATCTCCTAGCATCTTCTAGCTTGTTCGAGAAGATTCCTTGAGCTCTTTATATTCAGGCTCCCTCATTGTATTTTTATAACACATCACTTCTTGTATATTGTAAATATATTTTCATTGTGTTTCAATATCTTGTGGTCTCTCATGTCCGTTTAGGGTTTTACCCTTGCTCCATGCTCTTCCTCTCCTTGGCTTCTCTTTGATAGGTTCTCGCATGCAGGTGATCTTGGGCGTCTTCAGAGTTGCCTTTCATCAACTCCAACAGACATAACTCTTTTCCTTATAATTAAATATTAGAAATAATAATCTTATCAATCAATATATTTAATTATATTTCATATTTACTTTTTATTAATAAATATACAAATAAAAATATAAGAGCTATATCTATACAAATTTACCATAAAGATAAAAATTGTAACAAAATAATATTTGAAACAATGTTGATATAAATGACCAAAACCAATGAGACAAAAATGTTGAAATCCTAACTACCCATAATTGTTAGGTGATTGTTGTCTCTCTTTCAACCTTGAGAATATTAGACAAAAATAAAGAGTTTCTTATTTAACTATGACAAATCAAGTGGACTATGACAAGTAGCCATTTTTAACAAGGTGTTCTTTTCTTTAAAAATTAGTAATTATAATAACATCAAGTACTATTATCTCATATACTGCACATTATCATGAAATAAAGACAATGAAAGAAAGCTCTTTCTTAAGGTTGTATGCCTTTTTAGATTCATACAAATGTGGTTGTGCTCCATTATGACTATATCATATTATTCAAATTTATTATCTACCCTTTTGCAATATGGATATTACTATTATATTATATTATTTGAGATCAATGAGATTAAATTTCATTTCATTTATCTATTAAATTATGGAGCTAACCACTCGACCAAATTCTTTAAACCAAAATTTAAGATGTTGTAATTTTTGGTTTATGTAGTGTGGCTTAGATATTTTTGTTTAGATTATTATGGATATAGTCATGCTAATCTACCAATAACATCACTAATCCAAAGCAGTGGTAAGAAACATCATCTAGCAATACAATACAACATAATGATAAAGGAATGCATCAAGTAACATACTAATCATCATCTAAACATGATATCAAATGAATCCAAAGTAAATAATACATTATAATAAAACAACTTAGAATACATCAAAGTACCAAGTGAATATGCACGATGAAAGGAGAAGATGGTGTTGCAATGATGGATGTTTATCCTGAGAACCCATTTTAATTTGTAGAATTGACCAAATCTTATTAAAGGTGTTTGTGAATAATTGGATGATCTTATGACACAAAACATGAAACAATTGAAAGAATGATGGTAAAGAGGAAGGTACACATGAAACACGCACAAATAGCATTACAAAATTGAGAACATGAATGAAGTTGGATGATCTTATGACACACAACATGAAACAATTGAAAGAACGATGGGTAAGAGGAAGGTACACATGAAACACACACAAATAGTGTTACCAAATTGAGAACATGAATGAAGTTGGGTGCATTCTCATTAATTTTTTCCTTTAGTTGTTGATGTTTCTCACCGATTTTAAACCCTTAAGGATCAAAAAAACCTAAAAACTCAAATATCTCTTAACCCAAAGAAACCCAATGTGTGTATGCATTCTAAACTAACTCAACTATGAATAAGAGCAATCTAGGTATTAGAAAACCTAAATAAAATATTCCTAGGGGTTGCTTTACTAAATTAATTTGGAGAGACAAATTTATTTGTATTTATTCTTAATATATTGTTATTTCTTCTAGGGGATTGTAAAAGTATAAACAGAATGAAGGAAGACAAATTAAAAAATAGAAAAAGGGAAATTCAAAAGAAAGAGAATGAGAGAGAGTATAATTAGAGAGAGTATAAATAGAGAAAGCACAGTTTACATTTAAGACTTCTTTCATGTACTAAGTACACTCTTATTATAACTCTGGTAGAAACCCTCTATCTATATCTCTCAAAATTTCTCCATTTTTTATTTTTTATTTATATTCAAATAAAATAGCGATATCATGACAGTCAAATTTATATAAAGACTAAGTTAAGAAATCAACTGAAAGGAGGTTTCTCAAAATAACAATGTTAAACAAAATTTCACAGAGCTATGGAGGATTGATTGTCACCAGAAGTAGATTATCATTGATTTTAATATATAAGGAAAATGAGAGGATCCTCCAAGAATTAATTTAACATGTTGAAATCCTAACTACCCATATTTGTTAGGTGATTGTTGTCTCTCTTTCAACCTTGAGAATATTAGGCAAAAATAAAGAGTTTCTTATTTAAGTATGACAAACCAAGTGGAATCTAACAAGTAGCCATTTTTGACAGCATGTTCTTTTATTAAAAAAATAGTAATTATAATAACATCTTACTATTATCTTGTTCTTAGACTACATAAGTAGCATATGAGTTTTTTTTCCCTCTATCTCTTCACACATACAATTCACACCCAGCTAACTCTAATTCTATTTTAATTTGTGGAAATCTTAGGAAAGAAGAATGAAAGATTGTTAAGAGAAATGTTTTTTCAAAGGGCCTCATTTCAAGGCCATCTTATACACTGCACATTATCATGAAATAAAGGCAATGAAAGAAAGATCTTTCTTAAGGTTGTATGCCTTTTTAGATTCGTACAAATGTGGTTGTGCTCCATTATGACTATATCATATTATTGGAATTTATTATCTGCCCTTTTGTAATATGGATATTGATATTATATTATATTATCTTAGATCAATAAGATTAAATTTCATTTCATTTTTCTATGAAAATTATGGAGCTAGCCACCTGACCAGATTCTTCAAACCCAAATTTAAGATGCTATTATTATTGGTATATGTAGCATGGTTTAGATATTTTTGTTCATATTATTCTGGATACAATTTTGCTTGGACAATTTTATTTCTAGACTATGAATGAGAAATAATTAATAAGAAATGGAATATACACTAATTTCGTAACGGACGACTTAAACATCACACATTAAGCTTCATTCCAAGACTATAAGTATTAAATAGTCAAAGTTGACTTATTTTTTCCAACCTTAATTTTCTCTTTAGTATGTGATGTGTAAGAATACATTCTACATTTCCTCTCCCTACATTTTTCATTATTGTATGTAGTGTGTCCTTGAAAATTTTGTTATTTTTCTTTGTCTTCTACTTCTGTGCACTTTTCACCATTGTTTCTTAGAGAGCATCTTGGAGTGATGTTTGGCAGTGGAGGAACATGATTTCCAGTAACATTTAATTTTTCCAAAATTCTTTTTTCCTCTGATCCTTCCTTCCATTGTTTCTCATAGGGTAGTAGTAGAGCACGAGTAACGGTAGCGACTTTTCAATCGAGAGCTCTTTTTTTTCTTTACTTCTTCTGTCATTGTTTCTTGGAGTAGAGCCTGTAGGAACGATTTTCGGTGGAGGCCTTTTGCTAAGTGATTGATTAATGGAAGTCATTATGTGCCAGTCATTGAGGTCAGGGGTTCAAGTCTCAAACCTATACAAGGGTGAAGGAGAGGAAGACGGGGTAAATTGTCTTATCATTGTTTTGTTTGACCTTCATTACCATCTTTGTTAAATATCCCGAAATGAGAGTATGTGATCGAGCTTGACCATGGAGTGTGTCGACTCAACAGCCACTCAAGAATTCAGCGTAAGCAACACACGTGGATAGAGTAAACAAGCATGGAATCTGATCAAATTAGTCATAAAAGGAGCGAAAGTGAGTAAATGCATCTACTTAGCAACCGGCAGTTGGTGCATGCCATGTCAACAGTGCCATAAAGTGGAGTAATACCGTCAATGATGCTACGTTTTTGCCACGAAAAGCAAAAAAATACATGTATGTATGTGATGAATTACATGGTTGTCCAAGGGCTCTTAAGAATACTGAACCTTTGATTGAACCATTTACTGGGCCTCTTTCATATAGAAAATGCCTACGACGTAATTAATTAGTAAACATTATGAAAGAAGCATCTAAGGTGGTGCTTATCTTTGTGAGGTTAAGACAACTCTTGTCCTATAATGGAAAAGTCAAGAAAAAAGCTACAAACTTCAAGATGTTCACATGGTAGGGGTTTTATCGTCTATATTGTGGTAAAACAAATCAGATTGGGGTAAGCTATTAAGTGTTTTTAGGGACTGTTAGTATAATTTTAAATCTGAAAACCTTTTTTAAAATGACCAAACTTATGGATTATTCAATGCTCACCATTCATACTAGCACATGAATCAAGTGGTGCAAGGGTTATGTTGATTTTGGGTTGGGGGTAATTAATTTATGTTTTTGAGTTTGTGCATTGTTTTGGTTGATAGTTTATTCTTCTTAGACAATCTTGTGAGTCAGATTGTGAATGTTTAATGGTATTCACTTCTATTGCAAGTGTTGTTGATGAAATAAAGCATATCATTAGCAGTCATGATATGGAGGATTCTAATTACTAATGGCATTCTCTCTCCCTACAAGATGTTGATTAAATAAATCATAGCATCACTAGTTATGATTTGGGAGATACATATTATGCATTTTGCACTTCCACTTTGTGCCATTTAGAATTGTGCAAATTTAGTAAACTAAAATTGATAGCAATTTTTTGAATTTGACTTATTAGATAGTCACTACAAAAAGCATTATAGATGATTTGAGGTTAAAGAAAAATATTTTATATTCAATTGGACTTAATAAGATAGACATCACATATCATTTTCACATATATATTAGGTTAATTCCAATATAGATAAGAAATCATCTATACCCTAACGTTCTTAAGAAGGAAAACAAATGGTTTCAACAGTATCAATATTACAATGCACATGTGTATTGTACATATCTTGCTAGGGACAAAATATTTAAATGTATACAATTGCTAAACACGTCTTGGAAAAAGTATGGAAAGTTCAACAAATGTTGTCAATATATTGGATGCCAAAAAATGATTTGTCATTCTGGAAGCCTTGTGATGATTTTCAACAATATGCTTCTCAAGAATTTGTAGTTTCTTATGTTCAAACCCTTTATCATCCTGAGAAGAACCTCCTTATAGCAATATCGTGAGAATGCTCGAAATAACAGAATACAAAGTGATAGCAGAACTCAGAATAAATCTACTGATCGCAGGCCACTTCGAGGGGGTAACCTCCTTTGAGCAAGCTCAATACAATAAATTCGTCCATGACCATCAAGGGCCTCAACCTATTCTTATATACTGGGTACGATCTAGAAAAGTAATACTACCTATGCATGTGGGATAATAAAATAAACTCACGGGACGACTTACAAAGCATATGCGTCCAACAACTCTACTCTAACAAAATAAACAGAAGGAACACACAGGTTCCTAACATCCCCTCTCCCTTAGAAAAAAGCTTTGTCCTCAAAGCTTAAGGTGTGGAAATTGTTGTTGAATCTGAAGAAGGGGTTCCCAGGTAGCATCCTCTGGTTGCATGCCATGCCACTGAATCAAGACCTCAGAGATGGAGCGAGAGCGAAGCTGGCGAGTGCGCTGGTCAATGATTGCCACCGGCTCCAGGATAATGGATCCTTCCGTATCCATTTCAGGGAGAGTAGTTTGTGCTCTGACAGTGGCACCCAGAACTTTCTTTAGACAAGAAACATGAAAAACTGGATGAATGCGGGAAGAAGGAGGAAGTTCCAGTTTATAAGCAACTGAACCAATCTTCTGCAGAACCTGATAAGGCCCATAAAATTTTGGGGCCAGCTTATGACGCCCTTTCAGCTTTAGGGAGGATTGTTTGTATGGCTGTAGACGAAGAAAAACCATATCCCCAACTTGAAATGAGCGCTCAGAACGGTGTTGATCTGCTTGCTGTTTCATCCGATTACGGGCCATGTGAAGATTATCCTGTAAGGTACGAAGAATCTGATCCCTGCTGCGGAGAACTATGTCAACTGCCTGGACTGGTGAGCTGTTGGGAGTGTAGGGAAGGAGCACTGGAGGTGCCTGACCATAGACTGCTTCATATGGAGTCATTTTAGAGGCAGTGTGGTAAGAGGTATTGTACCACCATTCAGCTAAAGGGAGCCACTTGGCCCACTGATGTTGCTGTTCGGAAGTGAAGCAACGAAGATAAGTTTCCAAGCATTTATTGACAATTTCCGTTTGACCATCAGTTTGTGGGTGATAGCCCGAACTCATCTTCAGTTTGGTGCCAGTTTTCTGAAACAGTTCAGTCCAAAAATGACTGGTAAAAGTTGCATCACGATCAGAGACAATGGAAGAAGGGAGTCCATGAAGACGAAATATCTGGTCCATGAAGATTTGTGCAACAGAGGAGGCAGTATAGGGGTGGCTGAGGGCACAAAAATGACTATATTTCGAGAGACGATCAACCACAACCAAGATCACTGTCTTGCCACCGGATTTAGGAAGCCCTTCAATGAAATCCATAGAAATATCAGTCCAAATCCGTGTAGGGATGGGCAATGGTTCGAGCAAGCCAGGAAGGAGGGTCGTTTCACCCTTGTGGCGTTGGCAAGTATCACATTCAGCCACCATCTGTTGAATTGTCTGTTTCATTCCTTTCCAAAAGAAGTTTCTCCTTGCTCGCTCATAAGTTTTGAGGAAGCCTGAGTGCCCTGCTGAAGGAGAAGCATGGAGTTCATAAAAAATAGCCTGATGTAGAGCTGGGTTCTGAGGAAGCACTAGCCGACCCTTGTATCGAAGAGAAGCACCATCCCAAGAGTAATGTGGTATAGCAGAAGGATTATTGGCTAGCTGGTGAATGATTTGAGATAAAGAAGAGTCACTGTCATAGCCCTGCTGAACAGACGCTAACCAATTGGGAATGGGCTTAGAAATAGCGGAAAGGGAAGCTTGATTATCAAATGTGCGAGAAAGAGCATCTGCCACAATATTCTCCTTACCCTTCTTGTAGGTGATCTCATAATCATACCCCATGAGTTTGCTGACCCATTTCTGTTGTGTAGGAGAGGATACCCATTGTTCCAGGAAGTATTTCAGACTTTGGTGATCGGTTCTGATGCAAAAATGACTCCCTAAGAGGTATGGCCGCCACTTCTGTACAGCATGCAAAATAGCCATCATTTCTTTTTCATAAGTAGAGAGGGCTAGATTCTTACCAGAGAGGGCTTTGCTAGTGAACGCAATAGGATGGTCATCTTGCAGGAGAACAGCACCCAATCCATTGCCGCAAGCATCACTCTCAATAGTGAAGGGTTTGGAAAAATCTGGCATCGCGAGAACAGGTGTACTGCACATAGCCTGTTTCAGTTGTTCAAATGCAGTCTCAGCAACAGGGGTCCAGGAGAAGGCATCCTTTTTTAACAGAGCTGTCAATGGTGCTGCAATTTTCCCGTAATCTTTGACAAACTTGCGGTAGTAGCCAGTCAACCCCAAAAAACCCCGAAGGCTCTTGAGAGTTTTAGGATGCGGCCAAGTTTTCATGGCATCTATTTTTGTAGGATCCACCCGCACTCCATGGTGTGCAACAATATGCCCGAGATACTCCACTTCCTCCTGGCCAAACACACATTTAGATAGTTTTGCACAGAGTTGATGATCAGAGAGAAGTTGCAAGACAAGCTCCAGATGATGGAGATGCTCAGCCCAAGTTTTGCTATATATGAGGATATCATCAAAGAAGACCAGAATGAATGTCCGGAGGTATGGTCGAAATATGTTATTCATCACTGCCTGAAATGTTGAAGGAGCATTCGTGAGGCCAAAGGGCATGACTAAAAATTCATAGTGACCATCATGTGTGCGGAAGGCAGTTTTAGGTATATCCTCCTCATTAACCCGAATTTGATGATACCCAGAACGAAGATCTAACTTGGAGAAAAAATGAGCCCCATGAAGTTCATCAAGAAGTTCATCAACAACTGGAATGGGAAACTTGTCCTTTATAGTGAGATGATTAAGTGCTCGGAAATCAATGCAGAGTCGCCATGACCCATCTTTTTTGCGAACAAGCAGAACTGGAGAAGAAAAGGAACTGGTACTAGGGCGAATAATACCTTGCTTCAGTAAGTCACGGACAAGTATCTCGATTTCGGTCTTCTGATGAAATGGGTAGCGGTAGGGCCTGATGTTGGGCGGAACACTGCCAGGAAGGAGCTGAATACGGTGGTCCTCTGGACGAGAAGGAGGTAATCCCACAGGTTCAGCAAATATACCAGAATACTTGTCCAAAATGTGTTGGAGATCGGCAGGAGTGCTAGAGACTGCTGATGGCTGCATCTGAATGGAATGGAGCTGAGCGATGACACCATGTGAATTCTTCTTAAGAAGTTTTTCCATACGGTGTGAACTGATGATGCTGAGAGACCCTGGTTGTAAGCCTTTCAAAGTGTGTTGGTGCCCCTCGGCTGAAAACTGCATCCAAAGTTCAGCAAAATCCCAGAGAATGGGGCCAAGAGTGCGTAACCATTGGGCACCCAAAACCACATCACAGCCACCTAAGGGTAAGGCAAACATGTCAGAGCGCATGTTATAATCTCCAATAGAGAGACGCACATTGCGACATTTCCCTTTACAAGGTAAAGTGCCCCCATTGGCAATCATGACTTCAAAGCTAGAGCAGGGATGGATAAAGCAATCAGCCTGTTTGGCTATTCGTGGATCAATGAAGTTATGAGTGCTACCAGAATCAATGAGTATAGTAAGAGGGATCTTCTTGAAGAAACCCTGGACCCACATGGTTTGTGGAGTAGTGACTCCTGCCAAAGCATGGACAGATATCTCTGGTGGAGCTTCTGGGGAAGGAGGTTCAGGCTGGTGAGGCTCAACCTCAGCATCCACTGTTTCCTGAGCATCTACATATTCTTCCAGTTCCGGTGGAGAATCCACATCCAAGAGATAGAGCTTTTGCTGAACACATCTATGGCCCCGAGACCATTTCTCATCACAATTATAACAAAGCCCTTTGTCTCGCCTAACTCGCATCTCTGTTTCAGACAAGTGCTTGATCGAAGTAGTTCTGGGAGCTGGTATGACTGGAGGGTTGTGAGAACCTGTATTTCTGAATGGAACAAAATTAGATCTGGAGCGTTGTAGAGCACTAATCTTGTCTTCCGCTAACTTAGCCAACCCAAGGGCTTCCATCATTGTAGTAGGTCGAAACATTTTGACTTCTGAGCGAAGTGCATCCTTCAGACCACTGACAAAACAACTACGGAAGAATTCATCAGACAAGCCCTCTGTGTGATTAGCTAATTTTTCAAACTCTGTCTGGTATTCTCTTACAGTGCCTGTTTGACGCAGTTTAGTGAGTGCTCCTGTGAAATCATCAAAGGAACTAGGGCCAAAGCGCTCCAAAATGAGGGTGCACAATTCGCTCCACGTTGGGCCTACATTAGCCTTGATGTACCAACGGAACCATTGAAGAGCTTCATGTTCCAAATGAAAAGATGCAAGGGAGACTTTGTGGTTATCCAAAGTATTATGCAAGCTGAAATACTGCTCTGCCCTATAGATCCATCCAGTCGGATCAGAACCATCGAAGCGTGGAAAATCAAGCTTTGGTCCACGGAAATTGCCAGAAGAGGACCCAGTATCTCCTGAATGGTTTCGGCTCATGGCTGACTGCTGAAAGTTAAGACCCAGAATTTTGTCATCCAGATCTTGAAGTCTGGTTTTGAGGGATGCAATTTCCTCTTCCATGATTTTTGCTCCTGTACGCGTAACAACCATAAAACAAGGTTTTTTTTTTTTTTTTTTTTTTTTTTTTTTTTTTTTTTTTTTTTTTTTTTTTTCTGAACAGTCGACTTAGAAAAATTCACTCACAGACAGAACAACTGAAAAGAGTTATTGCAATAACAAGAGATATTAGAAGTGAGAGGAACCTGAAGGCCACGACAGAAAAAAATTTGATGTAATTTCCACCCAGCGAGCCCAAGAGAGTGCTCTGATACCAGATGAGAAGAACCTCCTTATAGCAATATCGTGAGAATGCTCGAAATAACAGAATACAAAGTGATAGCAGAACTCAGAATAAATCTACTGATCGCAGGCCACTTCGAGGGGGTAACCTCCTTTGAGCAAGCTCAATACAATAAATTTGTCCATGACCATCAAGGGCCTCAACCTATTCTTATATACTGGGTACGATCTAGAAAAGTAATACTACCTATGCATGTGGGATAATAAAATAAACTCACGGGACGACTTACAAAGCATATGCGTCCAACAACTCTACTCTAACAAAATAAACAGAAGGAACACACAGGTTCCTAACACATCCTTGCTCAATGATTTAAAGGAGATTTGTTCTATAGTCTCATTTCCTCATCTTTGCATAGGACCATCAATGGGTGTTTTCACACATTTTCAAAAATCCCTTGAAGGAGAATGTTGACTAGAGATGGAGACCATCAAAAGTCTTGACCCTAGAAAGAGTTGTGAATGCCAATCCTTACCATTCCCAATGTTGATTGTTGCTTTCTATAGGGTCAATCCTTGAAATTTGTAGATGGATAATGACCATGCCATCGTGATTGGTATTCATCTTCCGTTGACCAAGCTTATAGGTATAATTGGTACCATTTTGGGATCTTCTTCATTGCATGTTAGTCCTATGTAATTAGTTATTTATTAAAGTAGAATTGGGAATGTGTATAAATTCTAGCGAAGTTGCATACAATTCTTTGAATAGATGTTGTCAAAGAAATGTGTCTCTCATGGAATGTGGAGTATAACAAACCTTTATTGAGTAGGATATGGATATCATACATGACGGGAGAAGAAAATGGGCTTAAATCAAGAGTGGAAATGCAACCCACGGTATTAATACTCAACACACTACTCATAATGGATCAAAAGAGATGTATATGAGGTCTAGTATATTAAACTTTTGTTGAGAAGGGATATAGACACCATACATGATGGAGAGAATAAGCATGGCTGAAATCAAGAGTGAGAATTCAACCTAGGGTACTAATATTGAGTGTAATACTCATAATGGATTAGAAGTACTGTGTATAAGATTAAAGACTAGAAGAAATGTGAGTGAGGTCAAAGACCTTATATATATGTGATGTAGTGAGAGAATTGATTCAATGACAATGGAAAAGAAGTACAAGCTTTGCATGTTGATCCATTTCATGATAGAATGAAGTATATGTAAATGTATGAACTTGTATTTGTTAAAGCAAGAAGGAATTGAGCACTCCACAACATATTAAAATATTAATGTTATCTAATTTGTAAATATTTAGAATTTATACAATTGACAAGGTTATGAATGTTGTTCCAAAGACATAAGTAATACTCAACATAAAAATATCCCATGTTCCTACATCAATCATGCAAGGAACATTACACCACATTTTTCTTATTACAATAGTTCTAAAGAAACATGTTTCAATAGTTCAACAAATATATTTATCTAATATATTTTGATGATAAATGGATTTACCTAAATAAGAGATTTCCTTAGTGGCCTAAGATTGAATTGTTAATATTACACATGTTACATTAGAATTTACAATATTAGGATCCACACTGATGACACATTGTATGCCATAAGCCGCTATTCATTATGGCAGATCAACTAGTGTTCAAAGAGGTTATTTGCTAATGTGTTCTATAAATCAATTATATTCATGGTACATCTCCAAATGGGAGCCACACATGGTCCACATATCTAATAAATGCAGGCTTAGATGGTTCCCTATTGTTAACTCCCATACACAATCCACTTATCTAAAAAATGCATCCTTATATGGTTCCCAATTGTTAGTTAAATATATGTGCATGTATGCTATTTCTAGTATCATTGTATACAACAACTTCAAAATTTTATACACTGACTGCAAGAAGTATGTAGTAATATTGCTCATAAGAACTTCTAGGCTTCCTCGGTTCTATCCATGTCAATAAAAAAAAAACTATCACATCTCTAATGCAACTACATTATTTTATGACATACATTGGAGGTTTTTCAATTGTTATGTTGCAAATGTAACATGCATGCAATCAATAATTTTTTAACCAAATACACAAAAATATAACTCCAATAGATGGATATGCCATTCAAATACTGATACCTTCTAATAACCTGTTGCTTATACAAGGAGTGCGAAAGAACTAAGGCCCCAAGGAATTTATGGGCATATGTAGTGTTCTTATGTAGTGCTCCATAGAATTTTTGTGGATGTGAGAAGGTATATGTTTAGACATCACTAAGTTCACCACTAGGTGTTTAGACACAACTTATATGGATATAGAGTATAAATGCTTCATATCAAAGAAGAATGTTTGACCCTATATTTCCAAATTTTCAATATTATTAATTGTATTATGTTTCCGAAGAAACTATTAACAAATGATGAACCCAACTCTTGTATCCTCAAGGACAATGAGAACATCAAGAGGTTCATCCACTATGCAAATGACCAAAGCTTCAGCAAGGAGTAGGACCTTGACACCCATACCTTAAAGGACAAGAATTTGGATGAGGGCTCAGGGAAGTGAACCAGATCTAGCACAAGGAAAAAGGACACCCTAGCCCCAGACTAGGAGCTTTTTGAGATGAAGGAAGCAATAGGCAAGCTATCGAAGTTGGAGATCAACACAACAGAAATGTTGAGAGACATTGTTTGAGTGCCCTGGCCTTTTATGGGTTGCCTTGGTTTTTTGGCATCTCTCCTTGGCTTTACTTTTTTTTGTATCATTGTTTAGGGAGATGTTCTTTCTTTTTCTTTCTGGCTCTATTTGTAGCCTTATGCATTCTGTTGTAGATTGATCTTTGTTATGTTCAGATTTTAGGCCCTTTTAAAGCATGTTTTCTTTAATAACAAAAAAATGATGAACCTAGTTGGCATGCACCAATTTTTTCCCATCGATTGGAATCTCGGGGAGGTTAAAAATTATAAGAAAGGCCAAGATTTGTAACTAAGAACCAAATATTGATTTATGAAAAAATTATTTAAAAGATAATGCTCAAAAGAAAAATGAACCATAAAAAGTAAAGAGATAACAAGAAGGTCCTCTTATAGTTATCCCTTAAGTCATAGGTAAAGAGAGAGGATATATAAACAAAGAGTCCCCTCATAGTATAAATCTAGAAAAGACAAGCATGGGCGCTAAAAAATGTAATATCAAGAAAGAAAGAAATAAGGATAAGTTTGATACTATTCCAAAAGTTTTCAAAGAAGAAAATGCTATTTGTATTACATTGTCTTCTCATCAAGTAGGAACATAGATCTTTGATACCAATCATCACCAAATTCCTTACCATCATATTCAACTAAAATAAATCTTACTCTACCTAATCCACCACCCTCATCAACAACTAAAAGTTCATGCTTTTAGTTAGGTGATACCTCCATTCACTACTCCACATCTCATGATCTTAGGACTACCAATTATATTAGGATAGACAACAACTGTTCACTACTACCCAAACTTCAATAGGTATGAAAATTGTGTTAGAATTTTGAGAGATTTCTCTATTGAAAAATATGTTCAATTGATTGATTGTAGTAGATTCCATATAGGGAATTTTATATTACAAAGTAATAGAACATCCATAAAGGCATAGAATGTAGCGGTTTTGTAATATTATTTTGAAGAGGCATTTAATAAAACTACCCATAAAACCTTGAATTTTCTTTGCACTAAATATGGAGATTTCAAACATCATGAAAGTTTCTTTCTTTATCAAGATCCAATCTCTTGCAATTATTACCTCATTTCTATAATTTCAATTTTAAAATTTTGTACAAATATACTTTCATAACTATTTATGCATTAGCATTCAATCTATATTTTCTAGATTTCTCAGCTACCTCATCTTATAAGCTTGGTCATGTGTCTTATTATATGGAAGACACTATAAATTTTTCAATCTCCTTTGCAACTTTCCTCAATCAACATGGAATGTTCTTGAATGGATATGATTCTATTTATTAATTCATTTGTATTTATAATGTGGTTTACATTGACCTATTTTAATTACTTGAATATAGGAGTCATCTCGGTTAGGATTTGTTACAATGTTTATTTGCACTAAAATTTTATCTAGATGAATGCCTCAAATATATTAAATATTTAGGTCTTACTAAGTTAAATACAATATATTATTCTAATATAATCTCAATATGTTATTCTATTTGTTACCATTATAAATAGAGCTTTTTAAGACTAATTAGATAATAAAAATTAATTAATTAATTAAATGGCTTGGATCTAATTCCATGGGCAACGGGTTGAAGGTTTTTAAGCTAGAGATGTTGGTAGAGGCAATGGAGCTAAAAAATAATGGAGTAATTATAGAGGGAGTGAAGTTGTTTAGCTAATAAAACCAAGCTTGAATAAATCTACAACATAATTTAATGAGTTCTGAAAAATTTGTGTTAACAAAGCTATCATTCAATTTGTATATGAGAAAAATAAGATGAATCATCTTAGAATTCAAAGAGAAACCCAATGATATGTGTGGACTGAAATATTTGACTAGCTTTCTACATTTTTCTCATGGGGATTTTCTTGTATTTGTCGCTTTTTCTTTTTTCCTTCTTGACCTATGTCTAAGTCTTTGGAATGATGAGTTGGATTGTGTTTTTAAAAATTTGTCTAGATGGTTATTTTTTATTCATTATATGGGTTCCTTGTCATGGTCATCATCAGTTTTTTTCTCTTTTATGTTCTTTCACTTGTTTGCAGGATAAAATATGTCAACTGTCATATATCATGCAATGCCATGAAAGGTTCAATTTTCTTTATTATTCGTACAATTACGAGGTTAGGAAAGGTTCTGTCTTAAAGGTTGTGATCATTCTATGAGGATGAGTTTTTGAAGTTTTATGTTTGTTTACATGTTCACAAAAGAGGAATAAGTTTGAGCCAAGTAGTTGAAAACTAGCAATGGGGCTATGTTTCATGTTGTTGGCATATTCACATAATATTAGGTAATTAGTATTTTAAGCTTGTAAATTTCCAATCTTAGTTGTTACACTTAGGATCTATGTTGATTGCATGTTCACTCGTTATTTCGAAGGTTATAGTTGAAAGGGTAAACATGTGAATAGTTTCCATGTGTCTGATGGGTTCCACCAAGAAATAACCGACTATTCAAGTGATCAATTATGATCCATCTTCTTATCCCAAAGTAACCACCTCAATACCCAAGTGACCATAGACAAGTCCAACTAACAAGTCTGCACCAAAATTGAATCAAATGCGGTAGATATAGACAGTCAAAATCCAAGTTATCCCACTACAATTAAATGGGCAGCCTACCCACCTGATTGTATAACTTGTAGATCTAGTCATTACAACATTATAACCCACTATCACTTTAGTGACCTGGGTAAAAATGAGATCTCAAAGAGAACAATCATTTAGACACCATGACTCAAACATTGGACCAAGCACATATCTAATTTGCTAGTTATGTCCACATTGAGGACCATAGTTTGGGAATCCAAAAACCATCACCATATAAATTTTAAGTGACTCTTCATGTAACAACAACCCTATGTAGAAAAATATTCACACCTCCACTCACCATATCCAAAGCATGCATGCATGTAGTTCATTGCAGCTATCTCTTTAAGTAACAACCTAAAGGAACAAGGGTCTAGAGAATAACTTTCAATAGTAGATCTACTAAAAAATAACAAGTTTTTCCTTGAGCCTAAACAACTACTTTATTCAAGAACACCCATGCACATCCACACCCAATTATCATCTAGAAGACTCAAAAGTCTAAAAACAACAAACAACTAAGCCTAGAACAATGGATTGTCATATATAAGAATCACCCTATATATTTAAGGAAATTCTATAAAGACCAAAGATCCAACAAACAATAATCCAATCCATGTAAGTACAATCATCCAAGAGTAAAATATAGTACAATAAATCCAGGCCCACTTGTACACCAACTCCACAAACACTACTGCCACATAAATCTAAGAGAGATAGGTTGTCCAGATGCTTCCAAGATAAGTGCACAAAGTTGTGGTACCAAAAGGAGAGTGTAAATAGCCACTTTTTTAATTTTTGAAATTAGTAATTTCTAAATTTCAACAAGAACTTGAAGATCGTTACGCTCAAAAATTTAACATATGACAAAAACAAAAGTAATAGTCTTTTGAATTTAGTTTCTAAACTTCTAACCTTTTTTCAAAATGGTTTAGTTTTAGGTCCTCAAAAAAGGGGGCCACAAAAGGTAGCACTATTTTTTTAGAAAAAACATAACATGGTGCAATGTGTGCTCCCCTAGAATTTTAACTTCTTTTTTTAGATTCTTTAATCACTCTAGTCAAAAGTTACCTAACAACGTATAGTTTATCTCAATTTTTTGGGGTAATTTTATAACATGTATTACTTTTTTAATGAATTTTGTAAGTGGAAACATCCCAAAAATGTGAAATATCTATGTTTTGCCTATAAATTATTGAAAACAAATCCATAATCATTTTTTTTTCAAAGTGTGTAGAATGGAGTCTAACTTTTCTAAAAACCAAACTTGTTGCAAATTTTGATGAACGAGCTAAAATCTACAACCTAATTAGTACACATTGGTGTTTGAGATAAAATGGACATACTTTTAAAAGAAATTATAGTTGAAAGGCTTGAAAATGTATGAATTCAAAATAATTTATATGGCTATATAGCTAACACAAAGATATACAATATCATGTAACCTGATTTTGTCGATACTCAACTAGAAGGAAACTTGAAGGAGAACACAGAAGAAAAATCAAGCATTTTTTTGTAGGCTTGTTGCAAAATACATCTTAGACAAATTTAGAACCTCCAAACCTTTGGGTTGGATCCCCAAAGGAATTCCAAACTATAGGCTTGGTGGTATATAATGTTTTATATAGCATTTGGGCACAATAGCACACACACGCTATATTATAAGGTGCACACTATTTAAAGCATTTTTAAATTCAAGGCTTAAATAGAGTACACACACTTTGTAAGACTTTTATTTCAATAGAAAGGGAAGGAGAGAGGTAGAGAGTGTGAGAGAGAGTAGAGTATGGAGAGCAAGAGAGAGAGAAAGTAGGGGAAGAAAAAGAGAGTGAGAGGAACGATGCAAAGAGAAGAGGATAGGAAAAGAGCATGGGATATGATATAGAGAGAGAGGGATCAAGGTAGAGTGAGAAAGTAAGAGAGAGTAGGGGATAGGGAGGGAGAAAGGGAGGAGAGTGAGAGAAATGGAGAGATAGGGAGAGGGAGAGAGGGGGTTGGGGATTGGGTAAAGAGTATGGGATCCAATGCAGAGAGAGAGAGAGAGAGAGAGAGAGAGAGAGAGAGAGAGAGAGAGAGAGAGAGAGTAGGGTATGTGCACCAAGTTGTGGTACCAAAAACATGACACATAAAGCTTTTTTCATTTTCTAAAGTGCATGCATGCTATAGTGCATACACACTTTGGAAAAGTAAAAATAATTATAAATGGGCTACAAACCCACAACCCATTTTATTCTATTTGGGTTTTGCATTTTTCCTTAATAACGTGAATGCAAATTGAAAAAATTGAAGTATTTTGTCACCAACCTCCTGAGAATGCCTCCTCATCACTGAAGATCAAGATTAGGATCACGTAGTATGTTTTCTACTCTTGTTTTTGCCTTGTTCTATATGGTTTTGCATTGTTTTGTCAGTTTTTACATTATTTTGTAGGTTTTTTCAATTTTGCTTTAAATTTGTTTATTTATTTAGATTACAATTAGTTTCTTATTAGAAAATGTAAATAATAAACCACCAAATCTCTAACCGGATCAACAAAATCAAAACAAAAACCCTCCACAACAAGAGTAAGAAATTTTGCAACCTGCACTGATTGGAAGACCTCCTCCTGGCACCCAAGCAAACATAATGAATGAAATAGAAGCAAGGAAAAATGAATTAGAAGCACTCATTGGTAGGTTGAAAACTTGTGGACAAACTATTTCAATGAGAGCACAATTGGCATCCTCCCTTGAGTCCATTATGACCCATGTAGCTTCTATTAGTGATCAGTTGGATATTTGGCATGTTATGAGGGATGAACAAAGAAGATATTATGCAAAAAAATTATCATACTAGGATTTTTTTTTAAAAAGGAAATAGAAAAAGGTAACATTTGTGCATTGTTTAAAAATCTTGGAGAACAAAATATTGTTATTTAACATACAAGTAAAAGGTTCCCCATCCATTGGTGCATACATGATGGTATCAAAAATAAGTTTTGGGGTAGATGGTGGATGGTCTTTGATGCCCCTCCCTGTAATAATCATGAGGTTCCAATGTATTTCTTAAAGAAATTGTATTGTGAATTTGTCCTTGGGGAGATCCCCAATTATTTTGATATATTAGAATCTCATAGTAGAGGTTGGGGTCATCATTTGATAGGCTAGGGTGAGCATGTGATTATTCCTTCAATTGTGAAGGAATATGTAGAGACCAACACTCTAGGGACTATCAATGCTTTGACACAGACCCTCATTCAATACACTAGTCCATTAGTTGAGAAGGAGACTTTTGTGTATCGTGGTCACATGTGCACATCATGTGGATCCTCATGCACATTTGTAAGTCATGTTGGAGATAGTATGGATGATGGGCTAGTCACTAATGAGTTCCTAAGTGACACATTTGGAATTGACACATAGGTAAATTACAATTTTAATAACCTAATTTGATCACATTTCATATGTATAGTGAATGACTAATTAATTAGCATATATTGACATTGTTTAAAATTCAGGGTAAGAGTGTTGCTAGCCCTAGTATAGATTCCCTAGCCCCATTTTTTGTCCCATTGATGAGTCGAGAGTTATGTATTGATTTAACATTTAAATTAATACATATATTTATTAAGTAATCATATGAAGGATTGACAAAAAAAATTATGCATATGCATCAATTGTCTACTAGACCATCGACATTCACACGAGACTCTGAGCCTAGGCATGATATGAGCTTCATAGAGGTGCATTTGTTTCATGTTAATTTAATTCATTTGATTATATTTTTTTCATGTTTCATGTTACATGTAAATTGTATTATATGGCATTTAATTGTTGATGTCTGAGACTCCTACTCATCTTTGCTAGTCCATCAATCATGGAGTTGCTATAGCAATGGCTAGTTCAAAGCCATTGACCAAGATATGAAAGAATTTTCTTGGTTTTAATTGTTGTTTATAACAGTTAGTATCAAAAATTTTAATGTTTTTTATAATTGATTATATTGATTAAATTGTTGTTGGGCCTTATTACACTTGATTGTTTATGAGCCTTTGAGGTGGATGTATAGAGTGACTATTTGATGGTGGTGAGAAAATAATTAATTTTATGTGTACATATATTTTATTTCAATGTATAATAATTATTGATTCATATCTACTTTGTTTGTATTAGCTCGAGTTAGAGAAGAGCCTAAACAAGAGGATGAGTGAGCATGTGAGGAAGATCCCATCATCCCCATTATCTCCCTCCACACAATGACCAAAGACCTCTAGGGATTTGTTGCCTTCCCCTCGTGGGAAGGAGAAGATATAGTTGATTGACAAACATGTATAGGCTTTAGTGGACATATATGTTGGATTTTATGTCAGTGGACATATTCAATATATATTTGATGTATATATGACATTTTATATTTGATGTATGACATTTATTTTATGCATGACATTATTAGACTTATGACATTATTGGTTATCATAATATATTATGTGTTCGTTCATGTATGACATTATTGGTTATCATAATATATTATGTGTTCATTCATGTATGACATTACTAGTTATCATAATATATTATGTGTTTGTTCATGTATGACATTATTGGTTATCATAATATATTATATGTTCGCTCATGTATGACATTATTAGTTATCATAATATATTATATGTTCATTCATGTATGACATTATTAGTTATCATAATATATTATATGTTTGTTCATGTATAATATTATTGGTTGTCATAATATTTTTCTTGTTTTTCTTGTTTATATTTTAAGTATATTTCATGTATTTAATTTTAATGTAAATTGCATCCAAAATGATGTAGAGTGCTCACACCAAAAGCTAGTGGATTCCCAACAAGAACACTTTTAAGGAAAACTACCTTTCCCACCTTCCTAAGTGTCTTCAAAGACTCTTTCCAACTTGGTTACAACATTGAACAAGCTTCTACCCAACTTCACAAAACTACTTGATCACTTTCCCTATTCAAGACTTGGGAAGCAATAAGGGAAAAATGAGCAAATTTGAGAAATAGATTATAATCAACTTCTTGTTTCAAAATAACATCTTAGACACTTCAAGGAACACCTAATAACTATCTTAAAAACTTCATTCTATCATCTATTCCATCCTTCCAAGATATTCTTCAACACCCTATGAGTGAGAGCAATCTTCTAGCATCCTATGACTGTATTTCCTTTGCAACATGTAATTTGTTGATTTTTGGACAACTCTTCACAAAGGGAAGTGTCACTAACTCCATTCAATGATAACATGCAACTAAAGTGGTGTTTCATTCTAATAAAATACAAGTTTGTTATTCCAAATAGGAAGTAATAATATTTGACAATAACTCAATGATTTTATATACAAGTTTAACATCAGTAGTGATTCCTTGCCATATAAAAAAAACTTAATAATCACAAACACCTTATGCATCCTCTAAATTCATAGAGGTATTTTCATGATTTGACATCCATTCCAACCGATTACTAGTTGGTTTGATTGGTTAAAAGGTTAATCTTAAGGTTTTCTAAAAGATGCTAAAATTGTCAAAAAGTTGTCAGCAACTTTTATTGTAAAATGCAATTTTTGTAGTAACTCTTCCTAGAACTTAACCAAGTCTTTTTTGGTAACACATAGGACCTATATAAGGTGTAATGACTCTCAAAACACTTATCGATTCAACTTATTAACAAAAATGACAAAAAATGTTAGAACTAAGGCAACTTGGGTTTATAGGTAACCTCAAGTTCCTTGACCTTACAAACAAGGATTACCTTATTACCGTAAAAAAATAACATGTTCAAAATGAGGTGTATGATCACCCCTTTACCTTCTATCACAAGTCTCCATTATTGGATGAGATGACATATCCAATTATCACAATCAAAGATTGTTTCCCTATGGCATTTAATGACTCTTAGGGATGGTTCAGTTTTCGTTCCCAAAAATGTTTGAGTACTCAATGAGAAGGGAGGAGTTTGGGGCTAGTGTTCACCTAGCCATCTAGAGCTAACATAATAGACAGTTCGATCCCACGATCAAAGGTGAGAGAAATTTTGGCAACTTTGTACTGGTCAACACTATAAGTTTCAACATCACCCGAGATGGCATTACAAAAAAAAAATAGTATAAGATCTCTAAAAAGTGAGAGAGGTTATTATAGATCTCTGCAACATAGTCCTATAGCATCTAGAATTGCATCCATACCTTGCATGAGCTCTGAGATATTCCCTATCAAAGATCCCTATCCTATAGCATTTAGTGACTCTTAGGGATGATTTGGTTTAGTGTGCTTGAGAATATTTGAGCACTCAACTGGATGGGAGAAGCTTGAGGCTAGTGTTTACCCGACCACTCGGAGCTAATAGAATAGATAGTTTGATCCCATGACTAATGGTGAGGGAGATTGAGAAGTTGGAAACTTTGTACTCGCCAATAGTACAAGTTTTAACATCACCTAAGATGGCATGGAAAAATCAAAATGGAATAAGACTTCCAAAAAGAAAGAGAGGTTATTATAGGTTTCCACAACATAGTCTTATAGCACCTAGAATCGCATCCATACCTTGCACGGGCTCCAAGATATACCCCCTCAAATATCACTACCCTATGGCATTTAGTGAAGCTTAGGGACAATTCAGTTCGGCATGCCCAAGAACATTTGAGCACTCAATGGGATAAGAAGAGCTTGGTGCTAGTGTTTACCTGGCCACTCGGAGCTAATGGAATAGACAATTTGATCCCATGACGAAAGGTGAGAGAGATTTGGCAGTTGACAACTTTGTACTAGCCAACACTACAAGTTTTAACATCACCCAAGATGGCATCGCAAAATCAAAATGGAAAAAGATCTCCAAAAAGTGAGAGAGGTTATTGTAGGTCTTTACAACACAATCCTAGAACATCTAGAATTGCATGCATACCTCATATGAACTCTAAGATATGCCCTATCAAAAATCACTACCCTATGGCATTTAGTGACTCTTAGGGACATTTTGGTTCAGCATGCCCACAAATATTTGAGTGCTCAATGGAATGGGATGAGCTTGAGTCTAGCATTTACTTGGCCACCTACAGCTAATCGAATAGACAGTTTGATCTCATGACAAACGGTGAGGGAGATTCGATAGTTGACAACTTTGCACTAGCCAACACTACAAGTTTCAACATCACTTGAGATGGGATTACAAAATCAAAATAGAATAAAATCTCAAAAAAGTAAATGAGGTTTATTATAGGTCTCCACAACATGGTCCTATAGCACCTAGAATTGCATCCACAACTCACACAAGCTTTGAGATATGCCCCATCAAAGATCGCTACCCTATTGTACTTAGTGACTCTTAGGGAAAATTTGGTTTGGTATGTTGGAGAATGTTTGATTGCTCAATGGAATGGGAGGAGCTTGGAGCTAGGGTTTACTTGGCCACCTAGAGCTAATGGAATAGATAGTTTGATCCCACAATGAATGGTGAGGGAGATTCAGGAGTTGGCAAGTTTGTAATGACCAACACTACAAGTTTTAGCATCACCCGAGATGGGGTTGCAAAATCAAAATAGAATAAGATCTCCAAAAGTGAGATTTTTTATTGTAGGTCTCCACAACATGGTCCTATAGCACCCAAAATTGCATCCATGCCTCAGAAAAGCTCTGAGATATGCCCCATAAAAGATCATTTCCATATGGCATTTAGTGACTCTTAGGGACATTTTGGTTTAGCATCCCTAAGAACACTCTAGTGCTCAACAAGATAGGATGAGCTTGGGGCTAAGGTTTACCCAACCACCCAGAGCTAAGAAAATAGATAGTTTGGTCCCATGATGAATGGTGATGGAGATTCAATAGTTAGCAACTTTGTACTTGTCAAAACTACAAGTTTTAGCATCACCCGAGATGGGATTGCAAAATCAAAATAGAATAAGATCTCTAAAAAGTGAGAGAGGTTACTGTAGGTCTCTATGACATAGTCCTATAGCACCTAGAATCACATCCATACCTCCCACAAGCTCTAAGATATGCCCCATCAAAGATCGCTGCCCTATGGCACTTAGTGACTCTTAGGGATGATTCAGTTTGGCATGTCGAACAATGTTCAAGTGCTCAACAGGATGGGAGGAGCTTGGGGCTAGGGTTTACTCAGCCACTCAGAGCTAATAGAATAGATAGTTTGATCCCACGACAAATGGTGAGAGATATTTGACAGTTGGAAACTTTGTACTAGCTAATACTATAAGTTTCAACATCACTCGAGATGGGGTCACAAAATCAAAATAGGATAAGATCTTTAAAGAGAGAGAGAGAGAGAGAGAGAGAGAGAGAGAGAGAGAGAGAGAGAGAGAGAGAGAGAGAGAGAGAGAGAGAGAGAGAGGTTATTGTAGATCTCCACAACATGGTCCTATAGCACCTAGAGTTACATCCATATCTTGCACAAGATCTGAGATATTCCCTATCAAAGATTATAGCCCTATGGCATTTAGTGACTCTTAGGGCTTAGCATGCCCGAGAATGCCTAAGCCCTAGAATGTTCAAGCCCTTAATGGGATAGGATGAGCTTGGGGCTAGGTTTTACCTAGCCATTTGGAGCAAATGGAATAGATAGTATGATCCCACGAAAAATGGTTAGGGAGATTTAGTAGTTGGAAACTTTTTACTAGCCAGCACTACAAGTTCAGGCATCAGCCAAGATGGGGTCACAAAATAAAAAAGAATAAGATCTCCAAAAAGTGAGAGAGCTTATTATAGGTATCTACAATATGGTCATATAGCACTTAGAATTGTATCCATACCTTGCATGAGCTCTGAGATATGCCCTGTCAAAGATCATTTTCCTATGACACTTAGTGACTCTTAGGGACAATTTGGTTTGGCATGCTAGAGAATGTTTGAGTACTCAATAGGATAGGACAAGATTGGGGCTAGGTTTTAGGTCTCTACAATATGGTCATGTAGCACTTAGAATTGCATCCATACCTTGCATGAGCTCCGAGATATGCCTTGTCAAAGATCATTTTCCTATGACACTTAGTGACTCTTAGGGACAATTTTGGTTCAGCATGCCCAAGAATGTTCGAGCCCTCAATGGGATAGGATGAGCTTGGGGCTAGGGTTTACCCAGCCACCTAGAGAAAATGGAATAGATAGTACAATTTGATGACAAATAGTGAGGGAGATTCAGTAGTTAGAAACTTTGTATTGGCCAGCACTACAAGTTTCCACATCACCCAAGACGGGGTCACAAAATCAAAAAGAATAAGATCTCCAAAAAGTGAGAGATCTTATTGTAGGCCTCTACAATATGGTCATATATTACTTAAAATTCCATCCATACCTTGCATGAGCTCCAAGATATGCCCTGTCAAAGATCATTTTCCTATGATACTTAGTGACTCTTAGGGACAATTCGGTTCAACATGCTAGAGAATGTTTGAGTACTCAATAGGATATGATGAGATTGGGGTTAGGTTTTAACCAATCACTTGGAGCTAAAAGAATAGACAATTCGATCCCACAATGAATGGTGAGGGAGATTCGATAGTTGGAAAATTTGTACTAACCAAGACTACAAGTTTCAGCATCACTCGAGATGGGGTCACAAAACTAAAATGGAATAAGATCTCCAAAAAAGTAAGAGAGATTATTGTAGATCTTTGCAACATGGTCCTATGATTCCTAGAATCACATCCATACTTCGCACGAGCTCCAAGATATGCCCCATCAATGATTGCTACCCATGGCATTTAGTGATTCTTAGGGATATTTTGGTTTGGCATACCCAAGAATGTTAGAGCACTCAATGGGACAGGATAAGATTGGGGTTAGGGTTTACCCAACCATCCAGAGCTAATGGAACAAACAGTTCAATCTTGTAACAAACGGTAAAAGAGATATGAGCAAGATATGTATGCCTAGGCCATTTTGTGCAAGATATGAGTAAAAGTTGCTAATTAGGAAAAATTGTGTCTTTTTGAATTTTTTGTCAAGAAAGCCTAGGATTAGGTGTTTTTAGTTGTTTGGAACCTTTTCCAAGTCCTAGAAGTGGAATCTAATGAACTTTCCAAAAGTTGCACTTTTTGGGCAAAATTGCAAAAGTTGTAAAAGTTGCTTCAAAATGTAAAGTTTATTGGAAACCTTCTAACCTTTGAAAATATGTTTCCCATGCTCATATACCCGAGCATGGATAGTTAGAACTTCCCAAAGTTCCATTTGCAACTTTTTTGAAAAAATTGCTCAAGCAACATTGCAACTTTTGAGTAATTTTTGCTCTTTACATAGTTTGGTCAAATGGGTCCATCTAGGACCTTAGTTAAGATTTCTAGGACCTATTAGGTAACCAAATACATTAGTTTCCCATGAATATTGAAAGGAAACAAATAAGCAATTGGCTACCAGTTATAGATATTTCAATGACATTGAAAACAATATATATTATTCTTCCAAGAAAAATGAGGTACGATTCTAAAAATAAGATTGAAATGATTCCTATCAATGTCATGGCCAAGAATTACCTTTCTAATATAGTGACCAACAGTTGGCCTTAGTCCCCATGCCTTCTCATTCCTATGGAGGAAAGGTTAATATACAGAGGAATATATTCAAAGGAATTGTAGCTACATCTATTAAATATACAAAGGAAGATATAGAAAACATGCTTAATAGAGAGATTAATCTAAGAGAAAAGGACATTTCAGAAGAAAATGGTTATATTAGTGCCATCTAGGGTATACCAATTACTTCGGATGAGGAGAAAAAACCTACAGCTATTGGGAAAGAGTGCACATGTACATAGACACAAAATTTTAGATAGGGAAGAAACAAGTGTTATTGAATTGTCCATGGAGAAATGTGAAGTGAAGCCTCAAATTGGCTCATTAGTAGCTAAAGAATCTGGTCACACACTTCATTCTAGCACCACAAATGTTTCAATTAGAAATGCCTATTCATTAATGGCCTTTCATTTATAAGACTTGGGAAGCCAGGATACTCAAGTTGGGCATGATCCCTCAAAGTTCTCATCAAAATATATTAATGATCTTAATGGAAGAACAAAAATATCATTGCCACCTTTAAATGGAGAATTGAGTTTAAATGGAGATTGTCAGTTCCCAAACATGTCCTAGTCAAATAGATGACTGGTGTAGGAGCACCCATTCTAGAATCATCAAAGAAGCCACCTAAGGATCCTAGATAGTTCACTTAGGATAGGTTGTGATGCACCAATGCATAGTGGAAGCTTCTAAAATGTATGCCACTAGGCAATTAGACAAAGTTGGAATCCTTCAAATTTCCCTAAAAAAGGGTTTAATGCTGGGACAATTATCGCAAGCATCAATAATGAACTTATCATAGGTTATCACAACCTAAACAAGGCAGGGAACCTAATCACTAGGTTTGCCTAAGTTCAAAAGCACTAAAACATAAGGATTCTCCAAAAGCCTAATAAGGGAATATACCCCCAAACATGAATGAAAAGAGAAGAATGAACATGGAATGGAATACAATCAAATCTTAGACCTATTAAGGTCTGTATATAGTAGATAAAGTGATTCTCCTGTGTCCAAACAACACTGATATACAGTTACATCAGTTTGCCATTGAAAAGGCCAGTAGCCCTTCAAAGTGTAAATTGAACATAATATGAAAAAAAACCCACATGAAGACAGAATTTAAAGTGAGATTCAAACACCCTTTTAGGACATATAAAACATATGTAAACCTTACAAACTAGAAAAGACTAGAAGCCACTACTATAACAACATTTGGAAAGTGTTGATAAGCCTAATTAGGTTGCAGTTACACTATAGGTACCCTTTCACACATGCCAATCTGAAAAAAATTATTGGAACATCTAGGGGCATGTGAAAAAAGTTCAAACCTTAGATCACTCTAGAGTAAAATTTATAGTGACTATAGTGAAATGTTGAATGGTGCATGTATGGAGCCATAAATCTAGGGTATGGTGTAAAAATTCATTCCTTTCTTGGCCATCTATAAAACCTAAAAAATCATGAAGTACACTAATAGGGCTTGCATTCCACCAAGGAGCATCAAATTCCCATGGTGGAAAGTGCCAAAACAACAAGGCCCTAGGTGAAACCCTTGGTTTAATGTTGATTTCTAGGCACCTTTAACAAAACTTGAAAAACTTGCAAACTATGAAGGATCAAAACATGAAAGCATGTGAAAATCAAAGGTAACTCACCCCTCTAACTTGTGGGGTCACTGGCGCATGTCTCAACATCTGTACCAATCCATACAATGCTTTGAAACATGGAATTTTACAAGAAAAATAAGTTATTTTATTGATTTCTTGCCAAAATAAGTACATCATACCTATCACTCACTTGTAAGGGCTAATATAGGTTTTCCCCAAAGGTTAAAAGGTTAGTTTGAACCAACTAGTTATTTGGGGAAGAGTTTTTGAAAGTTTAACAACTTTTTAAGAGGTTGCTCAAAAGTTGTCAAGCAACTGTTTGAGCAACTATGAAAAGAAATACAATCAAACCAAACTTACTAAAAACAAATTGTTCTAAACAACCCAATTTATCATGGAAACTAGTACAGTCTACAAAAAAAATCTTTAAAATGCCTTAAAACTTAGAAACTTTGTAATTTTGCCTTCAAATATCATGCTATAGCATGCTGACCCTACACAATGATATTAATTTCTCTCATTTTAGGGTTTGGAAAGTCTTTATGTCTCCTCCTAGGTCTTTTCCCTTCATCCTTATGGTTTTCATTAGCCTCCTTCAAGTTTTAAAAGGAAAATTCAAAATTTCTTACAAAATCAACATTTTGCTATAATTGCAAAATTGCAATATAGCAACTTTTGGAATTTTTTTTCTTGCTCTTCTTAACACTTCTAACTTGTTATTTAGGCTATCCCTTAGCAATTCCATGCTAGGGACCCTTTCCTAAGCTAATGACTCATCCCTTAGGTTACTCATTTCCCTATGGAAATGTATGCCTTGATTTTTAGGCCAAAATAGTGATTCTTCTAAGGACATTAAATGATATCCAATATTGTAACTACCACACCTAGGTCCAATGACCCTTATTCAACTTAAAAGGCTCACTTGGAGCATAACACAACAAAAATGAAAAGGTGAGGGGCCTATGTTTCAAGGTGCCCCTACACCGCTCTCTCTCTCTCTCTCTCTCTCTCTCTCTCTCTCTCTCTCTCTCTCTCTCTCTCTCTCTCTCTCTCTAATGAACCAACTGTATCTGCTCTACATTTTAATGTCTCAAGTAATCCCTCATGGTCTAATTCAAAAACTTTCCAAAGAGTCTTATTATGTGGTTTTCCACCATATTTTATAAAGTGGACATTTGATGTGACAACAAGGTTCAAATAATGAAGAATCTTTGTCTCTGTTTGTTAATCCTTGAATAACCACAAGTTAGGGTTCTTCATAGAATATCATTTAAGCCATGTACCAGTTACAACCACCACACTGATATGGTACTCTAAACCTTCGCCATCTATAACCAAGTGATCCAATTTTTGTTTGGCTTGGACGCAATCACACAAATAATAATTTGTCCCTTCTTTGTTGTCTTCGGATGAAATAACAACAAAAACATGGTTGTAGTTATAAATGTACAAAATGCGATCATTAATTCATAAAATACTTAGGTAAAAGTTATAAAGCTACATATTGAACTTATATATATATATATATATATATATAACTAGGTTGCACTAGATCAGAAAAGTAGTCAAAGTCAATGGATAAATCCATCTCTACCATTTCCAGTGCTTGTGTGGGACAATAGGTGTCAATTGGGTCCAAAACCTGTATATCCCATTTGTCCACCCATTTAGTCAACTCACAGTCATCCAAATTTTCCTCTTCACATGATGGAAAATGGCATGTCATTTTTTGTGTGTGGATACTCTATGAACCTACATCAGGGCTTCTAAAAGAGTGTAACTCACTTAATCCTATTAGTGTGCAACAATCCTTATATGGTACAATGTTAGTATTATCTATCAACCAAAATAATCAATGAACTTTAGACGCACCTTCCTTACCTAGACCCATTGTAGCATTGCATCACTGGACAATGGATTTTGCATCTATTAATATTGCTCCATCTTTGTACTTTAGTTCTTGATGAGCAAAGGCTCTTTTGATGCATGTGTCTACACCATCGTGCTCTCCCTTTCCATGACTAGCCTCTGTGAAATTCCACATATATTGAATTCTAGACAACTTGTGCATCCTACTCAACCAATAGAACATCTATGCATTCTTGAACTAAGATACACAATTGTCTGACCAAATAATGTGTTGACAATATGGTATGCCCTTGTTAGCCAAATCCCCATAAAATAGTTGAAAACAACCATGTACAAACTCTATAGAATGTGATCAATCATGCTGATGTAAAAATAGTACTCCCTCAAAATCTTCATTTCATACTCTGTATTTGTAGATGAATGCATGAATGTTATGTAAACAAATATGGAAACCTATTTAGAAGTATAATACTTTGCTTGCACCTCACTTTTTGGTTGTAGTGTGTAGTTCTCTACAAAGTCTACAACCAAAATAATGGTATTCAGTGGAAACATATCCTTGCACAATTTGAATTGCAAATCCAGCCATTGAGCTCTATGTGTATGTCTTGCATACTCATAAATAATATTTTCACAAAAAATCTTCATAAACTCATACACTAGAATATTTTCAATGACTAAATCACATATTTTACCCTATTTTTGATCTTTTAGAGCATATGTCACTGTCTCATATTTTCCATAATCTACTATTTCATTTGCAATTGCATGTGTACTATCCATATGTTGACAAGTTGATAAAAGTTGCAAAGAATCACAAAATAAGCATGTACCATCCAAGTATGATGTCTTGTAAAATTGTTGTCCATCCCCTATTTCACATAAAATTTTGGATATGAATCCCCTTGAAGATCTAGGTGGCTCATTCATGTCACAATCCTTCAAAACAAACTTAGAATGCAAAAACACACATATATGCCTAAAGACATCAAAATAGTTAGAAAATTCAATATTTATCCTAAAACAAAAAGTTGTGCATGTGTGATTTATCTTCACATAAAAAGCCTTACCCATCTCAAAAAACTTTTGAATTATTCAAATTCGAGGATACACACCAATAATTTTTGCAAAAAATTATGTCTGAGTTGAATCCAAAAATGTTTTGCATATGGGTCCCGATTTTGGCTACCAATCCTCTTTCTTATAACATCTCTTTGATTAGGAGAAACATGTGTGTTATTTGTCCAAAAATATTTGATCAATGATTTCAATGCTTCACTAATTTCTTTATCCTTTCATAGTAGTCTACTACTAAATGTCCATTACTCATTTTTTGTTGGATCTTCCAATCTCTCACACCTTAGCATGGCTCTCCTTAGAGTACCTCTATTGATTTTCAATGTTTTTCTTATCTTTCTAATGAGTCAAGCTTTCTTCATTTGGGTAGTTACTATTGTTTATGTAAGTACTTGTCTTGTGATATTACTATCTTTGGTGTGTGATTTAGAACCCACTTTTTCATAAGAACTCATTAGATTTTTTACAATACGTTGTTCATTTGAATCATTCATCATTCTTAGCCCAATAATCTTCATGATAGGCCTAAATTTCAAATTTCTCATCATTTCAACAAATAATTGGTATTGACCTATAACAATTAATTCTTCAAAAAATAATCTCCACATATGATTAACTTTTCTTTGACAAGTACACTTGCTAATCTTGTTAGGAAATGATTTCAAAATGTTAGTATCAATATCAATAAAATATTTTGATCTTCTAAAATGAATTCTAGATAGTGTTATAATATCTTCCATTCCGTCAACATTTTGAACATCAACATAAGGTTGAGTTCTTTGTATACCTTGAACCAAAGATAATGTGTCTTGGCAATAAAATATAAAAGATGGAATATCACCTACTTGATATGTTGATGTTGTTCCTTCAACATGACATGATGGAGTGTGTACATCATCGGATCTACAAATTAGCATCTCTTCAACATGAGATGATGATATGACTCCAACATTGGAAGATGGAGTAGCTTCATAATTCAATTGTCTTCTTGAGCATAACAATCTCATTCATTCTCTTTGTCTTTCCAATTCTTCCTCTTTGTTTCTTTGTATCAATGGTTCTTGTTCGTCTTCAAAAGTAAATTCTTCATTATTGCTTTGCAGTTTTCTTTGTTCACGTAGTAGTTTCATTTTATCTCTTTTAAATGCCAAATCTCTTTCCCTCTCTTCCATTATTTTGGTTTTTTGGTTTCTTCCTTGGCATGATGATGATTTCTATATATCAAATTATTCAAACATCTAAATTACTTACAATTTTTAAATTACAAACCATTCAAATACATATACAACTTAAAATTGTTTTAATGAATACACAATATATATTAAACAACTTGTCAAATTTCTAACCATTTTGAAATAAAAATTCATTCAAGCATACAAATTTCAATGAATTTGCTATATATTAAACAACATGTCAAATTATAATCAAATTTGTCTCTATATAATAACAAAGAATATTTAAAAAGGATTGCACTAACCTTTTCTATAGAAAGAATATTCAAAAAGCCTTCAAATAGTGTATCCAATGATTGAATTTGGTGTTTTCTAGCTTCAAATAGAATGTTCAAAAAACACTAAAATAGTTTTTTCTAACTTCCACTAGCATGAAACCTATGTTTTCTATCAAAACAACAAAATACACAGCAGACAAAAAGCAGAATACAGATCAATAGGGACCTAATCTTTCGTTATGACCATTTTTTGGTGTTTTCATATAATGAGTATGCACTATAGCACATACATACTATGTGAAAAATAACCTCTCCCTATCCCACCATCTCCCATACCCTACTCTCTCGCTCTCCCTACTCTCTTGCTCACTATCTCTCTCCTCTCCCATCCCCTACTCTCTCTCAAGCTACACTCTATCTATCACCCGCTCCCACTCCCTCTCCCACCACCTACTCTCTCTTACTCTCTCTCATCTCCCATCCCCTACTCTCTCTCACTCTCTCTCCTCTCCCATCCCCTACTCTCTCTCTCTCTCTGGCTACTCTCTCTATCTATCTCCCTCTCCCACTCCCTCTCCCAGTACCTATTCTCTCTCACTCTCTCTCTCACTCTCACTCTCCCACCGCCTACTCTCTCTCACTCTCCCTCCCATCCCCTACTCTCTCTCTCACTCTCTCACTTCTCCCATCCCCTACTCTCTCTCACTCTCTCTCTTCTTCGATCCCCTACTCTCTCTCTATCTATCTCCCTCTTCCACTCCCTCTCCCACTGCCTACTCTCTCTCTCACTCTCTCTCCTATCCCCTACTCTCTCTCTCTCACTCTCTCTCTCCTACCCCTACTCTCTATCTCAGTCTCCCTCTCCCACTTCCTACTCTCTCTCTCTCACTCTCTCTTCCATCCTCTACTCTCTCTCTCATTCTCCCACCCCCTACTTGTAATCACCTAAAAATGGTCATCTAGACTATTAGCCCCCTTCTCAGCATTTTGGCTAAATTAATTTAATCATTTACCTAGACCAAATTGCTAATAATCAATTTATTTGATTATAACCTATAGTTTGACTATGCTATCCTAAGTTCATTATTTGATTAAAAGAACATGTCCCCTTTTAATTAAATAAAAGACCCCATTCTTCTAACCCACTTAAAGTGCACACATAAAGTCTTTTTTCTATTTTGCAATTAAAAGAAAAGGCTTTGTGACTTTTGTCTTATATGACAAGTCAACTTATATTCTATTGGTTGATTTGTGTGTGCACATGGATCACTCCTCTTTTCAAATTCCACCGTTGATCATCCACCATCTTCATCTTGATCTCTACCGTCCATACATCTTTAAAAGGGAGAGAGCTTTCCCCCTCAATCAATCCATCTTTTGAACATTGTTATGCTGCAGGTTTTCTAACAGGTTTTCTTTGGAGCTTTGTGGAGAACTTCTCTTCCTTGTCTACATTCTCTCATCCATGGCATTTTAGCTTAGATTCATGTTGCATTTTAGTTTAGCTTCTATTTTGCAATAATCTCTCACATAGCTTAATATTTGGATTGTAACACTCTCATTCATATTCTAGCATAGCTGCATTTGACATTCTCATTCTAGCTTAATCTTCATTTGCATTGCATCCTTGAGGAACTCCTTGGGACATTTGCATTCTTGCATCTTGTCTTTGGAACCTCCCATTGCATGGTTTACTAGCAAGAAGAGTATCTCTAAGGCTCATCTGAGAGCCCTTGAACTTGAAATACACTCTCTTGCACTCCGTGGATAGGGAGCTCTAAGCCGGCATTCAAACATTCCAACTCATGGAGTCGTTTGGATAGAAGGGTTTAGAGTGGGACACTTTCGAGTGTACATTTTTGGCGCCCACCCCCTACTATCTCTCAATCTCTCTCCCATCCCCTACTCTCTCTCTCCTCTCCCATCCCCTACTCTCCCTCTCACTCTACCTCTCCCAACACTTGCTCTCTCTCACTCTCTCTCTATCTCTCCCATCCCCTACTATCTCTCAATCTCTCTCCCATCCCCTACTCTCTCTCTCCTCTCCCATCCCCTACTCTCCCTCTCACTCTACCTCTCCCACCACTTTCTCTCTCTCACTCTCTCTCTATCTCTCCCATCCCCTACTCTCTCTCTCTCTCACTCTCTCCCATCCCCTACTCTCTCTCTCCTTCTCCCACTCCCTACTCCCTTTCTCTCAACCTCTCTCTCTCCCATCCCCTACTCTCTCTCTCTCTCTCTCTCTCTCTCTCTCTCTCTCTCCCTCCCTCTCTCCCCCTCTCTCTCTCTCTACTCTCTCTCTCACTCTCACTCTCTTTCCCCCTCTCCCATCCCCTACTCCCTCTCACTCTCCCTCTCCCATTTCCTACTCTCTCTCTCACTCTCTCCCATACCCTACTCTCTCTCTCTCATTCTCCCACCCCCTACTCTCTCTCTCAATATCTCTCTCCCATCCCCTATGCTCTCTCTCTCTTGCTCTCTCCTCTCCTATACCCCTCTCTCTCTCTCAGACACACACTCCCATCCCCCTCTCTCTCTCGCTCTCCCTCTTCCACTACCTACTCTCTCTCTCTCACTCTCTCTCTCCTCTCCCATCCCCTACTCTCTCATAGACACATACTCCCATCCCCCTCTCGATCTCTTGCTCTCCCTCTCCCACTCTCTCTCCCACCACCTACTTTCTCTCTCACACTCTCTCTCCCATCCCCTACTCTTCTCTTACACACACTCTCATCCCCCCTCTCTCTTGCTCTCCCTCTCTCACTCCCTCTCCCATCACTACTCTCTCTCTTTCTATCTATCTCCCTCTTCCACTCCCTCTCCCAGCACCTACTCTCTCACTCTCACTCTCACTCTCTCTCTCCAATCACCTACTCTCTCTCTCTCCCTCCCTCTCTCACCACCTACTCACTCTCTCTCCCATCCCCTACTCTCTCTCTTGCTCTCCCTCTCCCACTCCCTTTCTTAGTGCCTAATCTCTCTCTCACTCATTATCCCTCTCTCACTCCCCCTCCCACTACCTACTCTCACTCTCTCTCTCCCATCCCCTACTCTCTCTTTCCCCCTCTCTACTTTCTCTCTCATGCCCTACTCTCACTCTCTCTCTCACATCTTGTACTCTCTCTCTGCCACCCTCTACTTTCTCTCACACTCACACTCTCTCCTATCCCCTACTCTCTCTTACACACACTTCCATCCCCCTTGTCTCCCTCTCCCACTCTCTCTCCCACCACCTACTCTCTCTCCCATCCCCTACTCTCTCTCTTGGGCTACTCTCTCTCACTACCCTCTCCCATCCCCTACTCTCTCTTTCATACACACACACTCCCATCCCCCCTCTCTTTCTCTCTCCTCTCTCATCCCATACTCTCTCACACACACACTCCCATCTTCCTCTCTGTTGCTCTCCCTTTCCCACTCCCTCTCCCACCACTTACTCTCTCTCCCATTGCCTACTCTCACTCTCTCTCTTCCATCCCATACTCTCTCTTCCACCCCCTACTCTCTCTCTCACACTCACACTCTTTCCCATCCTTACTCTCTCTCTTACACACACACACCCATCCTGCCTCTCTCTCTCCCTCTCTCACTCCCTCTTCCACTACCTACTTTCTCTCTCACACACACACTCTCTCTCCCATCCCCTACCCTCTCTCTCCCCTCTTGGATCCCCTACTCTCTCTTTCATACACACACTCCTATCCCCACTCTTTCTCTCTCCTCTCTCATCCCCTAATCTCACACACACACACTCCCATTCCCCCTCTCTCTCGCTCTCCCTGTCCCACTCCCTTTCCCATTGCCTTCTCTCTCTCTTTCACTCTCTCTCCCTCTCTACTCTCTCTCTCCCATCCCCTACTCTCACTCTCTCTCTCCCATCCCCTACTCTCTCTCCCCTCTCCCATAACCTACTTTCTCTCTCTTCTCTCTAACACACACACTTCCATCCCCATCCTCTTTCTTGTTCTCTCTCTCCCACTCCTTCCACCACCTACTCTCTCTAACTCTCTCTCCCCCATCTCTTACTCTCTCTCTCTCACACATTCTCCCACCCCCTACTCTCTCTCATCCCCTATTCTCTCTCTCTCCCACCCCTACTCTCTCGCCCACCCCCTACTCACTCTCTCTCACTCTCTCTCTCTCTCCCCCATCCCCTCTCTCTCTTGTTCTCCCTCTCCCATTCCCTCTCCCACTATCTACACTCTCTCTCACATCCCCTACTTTCTCTCTCTCACTCTCTCCCATCCTCTACTCTCTCTCACAAACACACACATACACTCCCATCCCTTTCTCTCTTTCTCTCCCATCCCCTACTCTCTCTCTCCCATCCCCTACTCCCTCTCTCTTTCTCTCCCATCCCCTACTCTCTCTTTCTCTCTCTCCATTCCTCTCTCCCTATCCCACCTTCTCTGATTCCCTACTCTCTCTATTTCTCCCTCCTATCCTCTCTCCCTATCCCACCTCCTACTCTCTTCCCATCTTCTAATCTCTTTCATTCTCTACCCTCTCTACCTCTCTCCTTCTCTCTCTATTGAAATTTAGGTCTTAATAGTGCATGTGCACTAAAGTGCGCATGTGCTATTAAGATCCAAATTTTAAAAACTTTAAATAATGTGTATGTACTATAACATGCATGTGTTATAGTGCGCATACACTATTTAAACTTTTGTATTCTACCAATCCTAAGGCTTGGTTTTTCCTTAGGGACCCAAACCAAAGGTTTGGAGTCTCTAAACTGGTTTGAGACGTGTTTTTCTATAAATATACAAAAAATGATTGATTTTTCTTCTGTGCTCTCCTTCAAGTTTCCTCATGGTTGAGCATCAATAAAATCAGGTTTCATGACATTATAGGTCTTTGTGTTAGCTATATAACCATATAATTTATTTTTTATTTGAACTATATTTCAAGTGTTTCAACTATAATTTCTTTTGAATGTATGTCCATTTTTTGTCAAAAACCAACATGTACTAATTAGGCTATAGATTTTAGCTTGTTCATCGAATTTCACAAAAACTTGGTTTTTTAGAAACTAGGCTCCATTCTACACACTTTGAAAAAAAGAAATTTTGATTTTAGATTAATTTTCAATCATTTCTAGGGGAAGCACATATATATTTCACATTTTTGGGATGTCTACAATTAAAATATTCATTAAAAAAATACACATTATAGAATTATCTAAAAAATTTGGGATAAACTACACAATGTTAGGTAACTTTTGACCACAGTGATTATAGAATTTCAAAAAAAATTTAAAATTTTAGGGGGGCCACACTTTGTACTATGTTATGTTTTTTCTAAATAAATAGTACCACTTTCTGTGGCCCCATTTTTTAAGGACCTAAAACTAAACCATTTTGGAAAAAAATAAGTAGTTTAGAAACTAGATTCAAAATACTACTACTTTTGTCTTGTCATATCTTAAAATTTTGAACATAACTATTTTCAAATTCTTGTTGAAGTTTAGAAATTTCTAATTTCAGAAAAAAGGTGTCCACTTATACCTCCCTTTTGGCACCACAACTTGGTGCACTTACCCAGTAGAATCCATCAAAAGAAGTGTTTTCACATTGTGCATACACACTATGTGAAAACACCAAAAAACAACGTCAAGGAATGTTTGGGTCCCTAATAAACCATAATCTCTATTTTTGTTTGTATTATGTTTTGTTGTTCCTACAAAACCAATGTCTTTCATAGTGTTGGAAGCTAGCAAACACCAAATTCAATCATTGGATACGCTATTTGAAGGGTTTTTTTAGCATTCTTTGCACAGAAAAGGTTAGTTCACTCCTTTCTAAATATTCTTTGTTACTATAGAGACAAATTTCATTATAATTTGACAAGTTATTTAATATACAGTGAATTTGTTGGAATCATTGCAATTTGTGTGTTTAAATGATTTGTTATTTGGAAATGGTTAGAAATTTGTATCCATTTATAATTCATTATAAGTTTACAAGTTGTTTAATATATATTGTGTATTTATTAAAATAATTGTAAATTTTGTATGCATTTGAATGATTTGTTATTTACAAATTGTAAGTAATTCAGATGCTTGAATAATTTGACATGTAGAAATCATCATCAGAAACCAAAAAATCAAACAATGGAATAGAGGGAGAGAGATATGGCAATTAAAATGGATAAAATGAAACTACTACTTGAACAAAGAAAATTGTAATGCAATAATGAAGAATTGTCTTTTGAAGAGGAACATGAACCACCAATATAAAGAAACAAAGATGAACAATTGGACAGAAAAAGAGAAAAAGTGAGGATCTTATGCTCAATAAGAAAATTGAATTGTGAAGCTATGCCATCTTCCAATGTTAGAGTCATACCATCATCTCATGTTGAAGAGATGCCAATTTCTATGTCTGAAAATGTACTCACTCCATCATATTATGTTGAAGGCACAAAATCAACATATCAAGTAGGTGATATTCCATCTTTTGCATCTTATTGCCAAGGTAAATCATCTTCAGTTCAAGGTGCATAATTCAACGAACCTTAAGTTGATGTTCAAAATATTGAGGGAATGGAAGAGTTTTTAACACCTTCTAGAAATTTTTTTAGAAGACCAAAATATTTGATTGATATTGATACTAACATTTTGAAATCAATGCCTAACAAGATTAGCAAGTTTACTTGTCAAAGAAAAGTTAATCGCATGTGGAGATTATTCTTTGAAGAATTAAATGTGATAGGTAAATGCTAATTATTTGTTGAAATGACAAAAAATTTGAAATTTAGGCACATCATGAAGATTCTTGGGCTAAGAGCAATAGATGAGTCAAACAAAAAAAATATTGTAAAGAATATAATGAGTGCATATGAAAAAGTGAGTTCATAGTCACACACCAAAGATAGTAATATCACAAGACACATACTTACATCAACAATAGTAAGCACTCAAATGAAGAAAGCTTGACTCATGACAAAGACAAGAAGAACACTAAAAATAAGTAAAGGTACTCTAAGGAGAGGCATGGTAAGGCATGAGAGAGTGAAAGATCCAACAAAAATGAGTTATGGGCATTTAGTTGTAGACTACTATGACAAGATAAAGAAATTAGTGAAGCTTTGAAATCATTGATTGAAGATTTTTGGACATAATTTTTTACAAAATTTATTGCTTTGTATCCTCAAATTCGAATTAGTCAAATATTTTTTGTAGCTTTTATCAACTTGTGAATATATGGATGGGTATGTGCAGAATCATGGTGTGCCAATAGTTGTCAACCTAAAAATTATGTAGTCCTAAAATGCCTCAACACATTTCAAAATCTATTCCAACCTTTTTCCCACCCATCCTAATACCAAACCCAAAAGCTAATGGCTTTATAAGGCCTATTATATCTTTGGTTAGCAACCCTATATGGTCAACTTTAAAAATGTTTCGAAAACATCTTTTTGGCCTGTTCTTGTCTATTTTTTACTTCAAACATGTAGCTGACAACTTTTTTTCACCCAAATTTGATGAAACAAAAGGGGTTTCTTAAGAATGTTCTTAGCTTTCCATTAATGTAGTGTATGTCAAATTACAATTTTAGTAAGTAATTATTACTTATTTTCTAATGGAATTATGTATAAAGTGTTGATTGACACATTTATAAAAACAACTATAACTTTCAAATGATACATCATTTTAAAAATCCAAAAGATGCACCACATTCTATGCTTCTTTTACTATAAGGAAAAAATTAAATTAAATTTTGTAGAGTTTTGAAATAGTTAAGGTGGTCAGACACGAGATTTTTTATATTCCAAAAATACTATAGTAGAAAGTTAATAATTAATTATTTATTTAGAATAAAAATACCCAAAAATATGTGTCACATCCTTGAATGAGTCTAATACTTATATCTAGAATATTAATAAAAAATATTATCATTTGATTTTGCATAAGGTGGTCAAACACACATCTACTTTTTTTGTCCTAAAATTTTTGTACTAGTGCATTAAAATTAAAAGTTTTGACAAATCAATTTTTATTTTATTTTTCCAAATAAAGCCTAGTAGTTTAGAAACCAAATTAAATTTCCTAGAGATTGTTTTCTATCAAAATTTTGATAGCAAGTTCATAACAAGTTGAAAATTGCATGTCAAGTTGACATAACCATGATTTGTTGATTTTTCATTACCACTTAAGGCCTGCACATACTTAGATAGTACACACACAATTGGCAATCAAGTAGTAGATTATAAATAATATAAGATAGTGACATATTCTCTAAAAGATTGGAAACACAATAAAAGATGTGATTTAGTCATTGAAAAGATTCCAGTGTATGACTTCATGAAGCTTTTTTCTGAAAAGATTATTTAAGAGTATTCAAGACATATACATAGAGCTTGATGACTAGATTTGCAATTCAAGTTGTACAAGGATACATTTCCACTAGATACCATTATTTCAATTGTAGACTTCACAAAGAACTACACTCTACAACCACAAAATGAGGTACAAGAAAAGTATTATACTTTACAATAGGTTTCCATATTTTTCCACATAACATTCATGCATTCACCTACAAGTATAGAGGATGATAAGATGATATTGAGGGAGTACCATTTTTACAGCAGTGATGATCAGTCACATTCTACAAAGTTTTTATATGATTATTTTCAACTATTTTACGGTGATTTGGCTAATTGGGGCATACCTTATCATTGACAAGTCATTTGATTAGACAATTGTGCATCTCAATTTAATAATGCATCAATGTTCTATTGGTTGAGCAGGATGCACAAGTTGACTAGAATTCAATATATGTGTAATTGCACAAAGGTTGATCATGGAAAGAGAGACCATGATGGTGCAAGTGCATGAATCAATAGAGCCTTAGCTTGTGAAAAATTAAAGTACAAAGATGGAGCAACATTGATAAATACACATTCCATCATCCAGTGGTGTAACATTACAAAGGGTCTAGGTAAGGAAGGCGAGTCTACCATTCATAGATGTTTTTGGTCAATAGATAATACTAAAAATACACCATATGAGGATTGTTACACACTGACAAGGTCAAGTGAGTTGCACTCTTTTAGAACCTTTAGTGTAGGTTCATGGAGTATTGACACACATAAAATGACATTCTTTTGTCCATCATGTGCAGAGAAAAATTGGGATGAGTGTGAGTCAACTGAATGAGTTATGGACAAATGGGATATATGAGTTTTGGACCAAATTGTTACTTATCATCTCCTATGAACACAAGAAATGGTAGAGATGGATTCATCCATTAACTTTGATTGGTTTTCTGAGCTACTGCAACTAGGTTATATATATATATATATATTCAATTTGTAACTTTATAAATTTTACCTAAATATTTGATAAATTAATGAGAACATTATGTACATCTATCACTGTAGGCCATGGTTTTTTTGGAATTACAATAGGAAAGGTGAACTTCTAAGAGGGGGGATGAATTACTAGTTCAAACTTGGACCCCATAAAACTTTCACCATGTATCCATCTCATACATTCAATAGATAAACTTAAATAATATGTAAAGCATATGCATCTAAATCATGTAAACATGTAGGCATTTACACACAACACTAGATATGATTACCTAGAAGCCCTCCAAGAGAAAAGGTCAAATTGGGTTGGGGATGACACCCACAAATCTTCTTTACTACCACAATAAAGTGTATCCAATGAAGGTTACAATGTTTTAACTATGAAACATGATCTACCGTATGAAAGTTCTACCCTATTAAAGGCTTACAAAGACTGTTAGGTCTTACCTTATTAGAGGATTTCAACACCCGGTTAGAAGTGTGCCTTGTTAGAGTATTTCAACTTAAAATTGAGTAAGCACCCTATTAAGGATTTCATACAATCAGTTAGGACTATTGTATTAAGATATTTGATTGAAATCACCTATTAAAATGTCTCAACATAGATCCTATGGTTGGCACTTGCTTGCCTGATAATAGATCACCTCCAAACAATTTCTTCTTGATCCTTCTTGATCAGATGTCTCAATGTTGTATCCTTTTCTCTATCCTTTGTTCTTCTCTAACTGATTCTATAATTCCCTTTATCTTCATAACTTCTAAGTCACCATGAATACTCTATTTGTGCATGCAAACTATACTCTTTTCTCCTTCAATTCCTTACATGCACTTATTGAAAGTTTAGGGTTTCATCCACCTTAAGAAGAATTTGGTGGCTTAGGGTTAGGTATGAATCTATGGCTGAAATTCATCCATTTTTCCGCTTAAACCTTCCCATTTTCTAATTGGTTGCATGTAATTGCATAGGGAATCCAAATATAGATTCTTCCTTATCTCCAAAATATCAAAATCTAATCTTAAGTCAACTCAAAAATGGTATACATAGTTGTTTGTGCCATTACAAACAAATATGTCAAAACTATTTTACTTGGCATCTGAAGTCTTTGATGCTTGGCATAAATCCATCTTTATATTGTGACTCAACACCTATATTACTCAGCATCCATTGTTTACTTGGCTCCTATGTCACTCGGCATCTGCTATCTACTCGACTTCTATATTACTCAACATAACTATTTTCTCAACACTTGAATGGCTTGACACTCACTATAACTTGGCTTGGTGTGATATTTATATGTTGTGCTCAGCATGTACTACTAGTTTGGAATGAACTAAGTAACTTAAGTGTGTTGGCACTCACTTGTACAATGAGAAGCATGAAAACTTTAGTGAAAGTTGGCAGTCATGCACTAGATGATTCTCTTGGGTGAAGAGTGATGAGTTACACAATTTAGTGTACAATGAGAATATGTTCTCAATTACCTTCTTCACATCCTTAACCTTAGTTGCAATGCAACTTGAGTTAGTGCTATATCACTAGATATTTTCTCATTTACCTTGTTTTGGAACTTCTTTTCTGACCATTCTAATAGTTTTCCATTAGTATCAATATCTTCATTGCTAACCTTCTCCACTATATCTGTCAGTTGGTCAATTAGTGGCTTGGGCTCATCTGGAGTTGGAAAACTAAATGCATCTAAAAAGAAGTATTTTTTGTCTTGTAGGGCTTTCTTCTACCTATGTTCTCTCCAAAGTATTTCTTGATGTTTTTTTCCTTTCTAAGGCTTATTGTAATATGCCTATTTTTACTAATGTCATTTTATCATAATCATATTTTGTTATAACAATTTCTTCATCAAGACTTACATCTCCATAATGTATTACCTTTTCAACCTTTGATGAACTTGGGCTTGACACTAAGATCTGCAATGGAATAGCATCTATGTTTAGCTTCTGAAGAGTCTATGTAGAAGGAGTGCTAGATGTTGGTAAAGCTACCAAAGCTTGAATGGAAACTTGTTCCTTCACCAAAACTAGATTATCACAAAGTTTAGCCTGTAATGTAGACTAATTTAAAAAAAAAATTCAAGTCATATTTAGTAAGTGGATTGATGTTTAGAGCTAATGGATCAAAAACATCCTTGATAGTTATAGTCTTAGTAGTCTTGGTTGTGGCATGTGGAGGGCTAACAATTGACAATTGTATATCTTGCACACCCTTTCTTCTTGTTGCTTAGGATTAGATGTTGCCCTGTCATCTTCTTTCATTATGTTTCTCCTCCAACTATGTTATCTGTTGTCGTAAATATAGAAGGAGTAACTAAGAGGGGGCATGTGTGAATTAGTTACCACTAAAATAAATCCTAGATCCCTTGGATGTTAACAATAAAATTGATTGTTGTTTATATTTGATAAATACACAAAAAATCTTGTAACTCAATAAATGTAGAGTGTGATTTAATTTTAACTAATCTTAAACATTCAAAGTGATTAACTTGCAAACATTAGAGAAATAACATGAACACATGAGACACTGGGATTTAATGTGGAAACCCAATATGGGAAAAATCACCAATGTAACTAGTTACTATTTTCACTCTTCTGAAGTGAGCTCAATAAATACTGGTTCCTGAGATGATCTCCTATGTGTTACAATAGAAGCTTGGTTAACATTGTGAACTTGCAAAATCCTTTGGTAATCGAGTGATCTCGATGAACACTGAATCTATCCAACTTTCCTTCACTAACCATGACAACTTGGTTAACACTATTTCCTGCCAAAATTCTTTTGATACCCAAGTGAGCTTGGCAAACATAGTCTTTGTAGAGTAATCTTAAGGAATGCTCAGTAGACAAGGAAAACTATCTTGCTGACCAAGTAAGCTCGATAAGAACTGACTAACAACTGATATGACATTTTTTTAACATCAAAGACAACACACAATTAAATAATTATATCCAACAATCTTCGTCTTTGGCATTGGTGGTGACACAACATATCATAGCACAATGAAATTTGAGAGTAAGACTTTCTTTGATAGAAAGTTTCTCCCTCTTAGACTTTTACCAAAAATTTCTTCTTTCATGCAGTAATCTCCCTCTATGAAGGAATTACATAGCTTCTATGACAGTATAATTTTCTCTCAAAACAAATTTTAAAAAGATATGATAGTAACCTTCTCCCTCTTTGACAACACATGCTAAAGATAACACATGCCAAATTAGTATCAATGTACCTTGAGTACTGATTCATATTCAATATTCCCTTTTAACTATGTTGCATCAACTAATTTATCTTCAACTTGGTTCCTATTGATGCATCACTAAAACTTTATTTAGTGAGCTTCAAATAGAGGAACAACCCTAACTTACCTCTTAGATATAGGAATGCATGCTTAGGTAATGGCTTGGTGAATATGTCTACAATATGCTCTTTTGTATGAACATATTCCAATATAATTTCTTTATCCTACACCAATTCTCTAACAAAATGATATTTTATAGCAATGTGCTTAGTTTTAGAATGCATCATTGGGTTATTTGATATGTTAATTCCATTGGTGTTATCACAACACATGACAATTAGTTCTCTGATCTCAATCTTCATGCCTTCTAACAACTATTTAAACAAAACAATATTAGAACAATTCACTACTAATACAACATATTTAGCTCCTACTATGGATTGGGATGTGCAGTTTGTCTTTTTACTTGTCCAAGATACCAACCTTTTACCAAGAAAGAATGCTCCACCACTTGTACTCTTTCTATCATCAAGATTTCTTGCCCAAATAGCATCAGTGAATACCTTTAGGTCTATGTTTTCCTCAAGTTTGTACCATAACCCACAGTCTTCAGTACCTTTCAAATATCTCAAAATTATTTTGATTTCCATCATATGATTTTCTCTAGGTTTAGCTAAGAATCTTGCCACTATCCCAACTACTAAAGCAATATCAGGCCTTGTATGAACTACATACTGTAATTTTCTAATCATTGATCTATATAAGGTTTGATCTACCTCTTTTGAATCATTATCTTTAATAAGCTTTAGTCTAGTACACATGGGGTTTCCAACTAGTTTAGAATCTTTCATTCCAAATTTCTTGAGTATCTCTTTCATATACTTAGATTGAGTAATGTAGATACCATTCTTTCTTTTCTGTATCTAAAGTCCAACAAAGAATTTTATCTCACCAAACATGGAAATTTCAAACTCTTTTTTCATTTGTTCTACAAATTATTTACATATAATCATTCCCTGTAAATAGAGTGTCATCCACAAATATCTCTGCCAATACAATCTTTATATCTGGTCCTTCCTTGGTGTACAAACTATTGTTATCATTAGTTCTCTGAAAACCAATCTGTATAAGGTAGTTGTGCAACCTCTCATACCATGATCTAGGAGCTTGTTTTAGACCATACAATGCTTTGTATAATTTGCAAACCATGTCCCTTTTGTTTGGATCAACAAAACCTTCTAGTTGCTCAATGGAGACTTCTTCATCAAGAATACCATTGAGAAATGTAGATTTAACATTCATCTGATATACATTGAATCCTCTGTGAGTAGCATATGCAAGTAGAGTCTTAACACCTTCTAATCTTGCAACAAGAGCAAAAGTTGTACCATAATCAATTCTTTGTTCTTGAGAATGTCCTTTGCACACCAATCTTGCTTTGTTTCTTGATACTTGTCCATCTTCATTTAGCTTATTTTTGAATACCCATTTTGTTTCAATCACATTTTTATCTTTAGGCCTAGGAACAATGGTCCAAGTTTTATTCTTTTCTATTTTCTCTATCTCTTCATTCATAGCCTCAATCAAACTTTCATTTTCCAATGCATCTTTAACATTTCTAGGTTCAAATCAGCAAATAAACATGTATCTTTTAGCTTACTTCTTGTCATAGTACCTTTTGATTTATCTCCAATAATATGATCTAGTGCATGATGTCTTCTGACATACTTAGCCAATACAGGTTCTTTGCCTTTTGAATGAATTCCACTATCTTCATTTTGAATTTCAACTTTTGGGTTTGTTTTCTTAGACTTGATAGGCATTGGCTTGGTAGCTTCAGAATGTGACTCAAGTTCTTGTGACTCAGTTTGAACTTCTTGCAACTCAGTGACTAAGGAAGACCCAGGAGTAAAAGTCTCCTTATTGATAGATGTTTTTGGAAATGTATTAGGTTCGATATAAGAAAATCTCCTATAATCTTCTAGTTCCTTTTTTCTTTCTTCTTCAGTCCTTTCTACAAACTCATCAATTCCCACATGTGCACTTTCTATGATTTTATGAGTAGAAAAATTTAAACATATATATGCCTTACTTCTACACGAATATCCTAAGAATATACCTTCATCACCTTTTACATCAAACTTTCCTTTTCTAGATTCTTTCAAGTTATAACATTTACTTCCAAATACTTTCAAGTAGCTTACATTGGATTTATAGCCATACCATAATTCATAGCAAGTTTTATATGAGTCCTTCTTCAACTGCACTTGGTTTAAAGTATGAATTGCAGTGTTGATGGCTTCCTTCTAGTATTTGATAGCAACGTTCTTTTCAATCATTAGAGTCCTTGCACAATTCATGATAGATCTATTTCTTCTTCCAGCTATTCCATTCTGCTCAAGAGTACCAGGGGCTAATACATGTCTTTTAATTCCTCTTTCAATGCAAAAGTTATTGAATTCATTGGAGATGAATTAACCACCTCTGTCTAATCTTAAGCATTTCAATATTTTCCCTATTTCCTTCTCTATTCTTTCTTGATACCATGTGAATTTTTCAAATACTTTTGACTTTTCTCTAAGATACATAATAGTCATCATTCTTGAGTAGTCATCAACAAAAAGAATAAAGAATTTTTTTCCACTACAACTTTCTATTCTAATGGGTCCACATAGGTCAGTATGCACAATTTCCAAGACATCTTCAGACTGATAGTTTTTTCTTTTAAAACTATTTTTTCCCATTTTGCCAATCTGACAATTTTTGCATAAACCAACTTCTGGTTTCTTCAAACTAGAAATACCTCTCACTTTTCTAAATTTTCTTATTTTGACCATATTATTAAAGTTTACATGACATAATCTTCTGTGCCATAACCTACTTTCTTCTATTTGAGCAATAAAGCATGAACAATCACTAAGATCAAGATAAAATAGGTTACCTCTTGTTTTTTTGCTTGATCCAATCAGATTGCCTTTATCATCCAGTAGTATTGCCTTGACATGCATGAATTTTTCCTTGAATCTAATGTTGATTAGCTATGCCACATTCAATAGATTATGTTTTAGTCCTTCAACCCAATAGGCAATTTCATACAAGTTCTTTGGTTAATGAGATTCGACCTTTCCCTTTTATAGAACAGGGTTCATTGTTTCCAAACCTTACACTACCACCATCATAGTCTTCAAAGTGTTCAAACTTCATTTTTTCTTTAGTCATATGATGTGAACATCCATTGTCTATGATCCATGTGTCATTCGGGCTAACATGAGAGATAAGTGCCATCTTATCTTTTTCTTCATTAGATTCATCTTTCACAACAATGTATACTATCTCATCTTCACTGCTATCAGAATCTTTAGCCATAAAACAAGTCTTCTTGCCTTTGGCCTTGAATGATTTGTGATTTTTGAAATCCTTCTTTCCACTGCACTTGTGACTTTTCTTCTCATCCTTGCTTTCTTTGTTTGGGCACCTAGTTGCAATATTACCAATTTCTTCACATGAAAAATAGAATAGGGTAAATTTATTTTTTTATTTTCCTCTACCTCTAGAATATTTCCTTGCAAGTAAAGCTACAACAACTTCAAGATCACCATTAGAACTTTCCTTTGATTCTTCTTCACTTTCTGACTGAATGTCCTTTATTTTCTTACCTTTATCCTTAAGTGGAAGCTTGGCCTCAAATGTAGATTCAAATATCTTGGAAGCTAGAACATAATTGTCATAGTTGTCTAGTTCAATAATTGTCAATCTTCCTACTAAGGTATCCAAAGTTATCTTATGATTTGTCTCACACCTCCTTTCTTGAATAGAAAATACTCTAATTACATAGATAGGAAATAATGTTCTAAGAATTTTACCTACAACAATTTCTTCCCTAATTTCTCCTCCAAAATCTTTGATTGCACTAACATTGGCTTTAATTCTTTCAACATACTTGGTAACATTTTCATCTTCTCTCATTCTCATCTAATCAAATTGTCCTTTAAGGCTTTTTGCTTTGGCTCTCCTCACATTGTCATCATCACCATAGATGTCCTTTAACTTGTTCCACATATCAAGTTTAGTTTTGCAATCCTTGATCTCACCAAATTCATCATAGCTAAGAGAAGATGCAATATCTATCATCATGGTGTTATGGTTCTTTCTCTAAGCAATATTTACAATAGATAATGTACTAGTAGGAGTTGTGTATTCTTCATCAAGGTATTTCAATCTTGAATCACTAATGGAAGTAATATGAAGTCTCATGAGTCCTTGCCATGCTGAAAAGTTGTCTCTGTTAAGCTTTGAAATTTATCTCTTGTAAGACATCCTGATCTTTAGCTTAGGTCCTTGAAACTTTTCCTACAAACACCAAAAGCTCTAATACCAATTGTTGGAAATATAGGAGTAACTGAGAGGGTAGGGGGTGGGAGGGGGGGAGTGCGTGAATGAGTTACCACTAAAATAAATCCTAGATCCCTTGGATGTTAACAATAAAATTGATTGTTGCTGATATTTGATAAATACACAATAAATGTTGTAACTCGGTAAATGCAGAGTGTGATTTACTTTTAACTAATCTTAAACATTTATAGTGATTAACTTGCAAACATAAGAGAAATAAAATGAACACATGAGACACTAGGATTTAACGTGAAAAACCAATATGGAAAAAACCACCAATGTAACTGGTTACTATTTTCACTCTTCTGAAGTGAGCCCTATTAGGAGCCAACTTGGTTAAAGGTTACAAAACACACTATTAGGTGTGACCTTGTTAGAGGATTTAATCACCCTGTAAGGAGTGCTCTTGCAAGAAGTCTCAAAAAAATTCAATGGAATTGTCACCTTGTTAGAGGATTTACAACTAGCTGTTAAACTAACTCTGTTAAGAGATTTTGGATCACTGCTACAATGGTAAGAAAGTAATAATGAAATGACTTGATTGTGATGCAACTTAATTGCTCATTATATATCTTTGTTTTGCTTCATACTATATCCTTCTTGATTGAATAAAGCTTTTCTGCTCCACAAGGATACCTTCTTATCCTTCCAGTTCACTCTTACTCTTACTTTCTAAATTCAATCAACATACTTGCACACACACTAGAATCTCAACTTGACCTTTCATTTATACCATCCAGATTATCATGTCGGCTCAATTACAAATTACAATGACCAATAATCATCACCATAGTTGGATACAAACAATACTTAAAATGATTAAGCTTCTTATGTCAAAATAGAAAAATTGGCTAACCCTACTTGGTAAATACTGGGTCTGAGATGATCTCCTGTGCTAACCAACAAAAGCTTGGTTAACACTACGAACTTTCAAAATCCTTTGGCAACCGAGTGATCTCGGTAAACAATGACTCTATCCAAATTTCCTTTCCTAACCATGAGAACTTAGTTAACAATGTTTCTTGCCAAAATTCTTTCAACACTCGAGTAAGCTCGATAGACATAGCCTTTGCAAAGTAATCTTTAGGAATGCTCGATAGAAAAGGAAAATTGTCTTGCTAACCAAGTGAGCTTGGTAAGCACTAACTAACAACTAATATGAAATTTGTGTAACATCAAAGACAACACACAATTAGATAATTTTATCCAACAATCTTTGTCATCATCTTCTTTGTCATCATCATCTTTAACCTCTAGGGGTTTAGCTTCTCCTTTCTTTACTATGGTTAACCCATAAATGAGTTTCCATATTTGTGTTGACTTCTTGGCAACACCTTCAATATTATTTTGTGAAATGCTAAATGCTCTGTATTTAGGTGTGAACCTAACAACACACTTCTTTGCAACCTTAGCAATTTGTTCCTTAGTTAACTCAGGCATTACTTGGGCTAGTGTGGTCTCCTTGATTGTGTTTTCTAGATTTAGACAATAATGCCTTTTTTTCTCAACTATGTCATATGGATTCTTAGGTATAGTTTTGGAAAATTCTAGTGGTGTTGTCTTGAACTTTGACATCATGGCATATAGGGCCTCTTCCACTTCATTTTTCTCAACTTTACCCAATTTATCAAAATCAATATGAGTAAAACCTAATAGATCTGCATTGTTGTTAACATTTTCACATAAATTCTCAAATTCTGAGAGAGGATTGTGACTTACCACCTTAAATTGGCGAATGTCATATGACTCTATTTTCTCTTGATCAGAATTTGGTTGTGCCATATACTTTCTTCTTGGTCTCTTCTTCTCTTGACCTCCTTGTTCTATTTGCTTGATCTTTTCTTTTGCCTTTTCTGTTGTAGCACATGTGTTGACTCTTGTTGTAGGTGCACTGGGCTTTGGCCAACTTGGTTTGGCAATTTTCTTGGTCCTTTCATTGGTTGTGCCTTGGCCTTCCTCTTCTTTTTCTCAGTAGAAGTAGGTGCTTCCTTGGCTTCTTCTCCCTTAGCACCTTCAATCTCCTCCTCTTCTTTATCTTCTCCCATGCCCTGTGTGAATGCTAGAGGTTCTTGTGCTTGAGTTCCTTCTTCCTCTTCTTCCTCTTCTTCTTCTTCCTCTTCCTCCTCCTTGACACCCTCTCCAAATTTGGCTTTCAATTTCTTTACCAGCTTGTCCTTCTTCTTGTTAATTGAATTAATTTTTAGTTCCATGGTGATCTTGGAATTTTCCACTTCATAATTTGCAAAAAAATTGGTTGTTTTGTCCACCTCTTTTGCTAGTAGAGCTTGTATAGTTATTGAGGCTTCATCTACATCTATCTCATAGCCTAAGAGTTTCAACCATCTCACCCTTGGTATGGTAGCCTATACAAATGTATAATGAACATCCACAAGAAATCAAATATCATCATAGTGTTTCTCAACTAAGGATACTGGTATTCTTAGTCTCTTTCTCATAGACTACTTGAAATCTTAAAAGTAGCTAGTCATGATTGATTCAAAATTTTCTCCTAGCTACTCAATGTACTCACCAATCTATACTACAACTAATCTATTAGTATTCCATCCCACAATACCAAATGAGGGGAATGTGTTTTCCACATAAAATAATATACAAATCAAAATTGAACCAAATTTGCACTGTGCACTTTTTGTTTTCTTGATTGCTCCAAGGTTCTCCATTAGTTGTTGTAATTGTAGCTCTGTTAGATCATATGTATGATCTTTTTTTACAATCTTATATCGAACATCCATAGCTATGTAGGATACATTATTCAATCTACTATATTGATAGAATTTGTGTGATATTACCCTTACAGCAAAGTTAATAAGAGGATTAGTGATTACTTCTATGTTCATGCATCTTTTGTTCCAAACAGCTCTAGTATTCTTTTCAATTACTTCCTTTGAATCACTTCTTAGTGTCTTAGGCCAATCTAGGGTTGGGTAGCTAGTAACCCTATGAATTATTCTCTTAGTGATTTTGATAGGTCCATTATCTATCCATAAGGAACCATCATGGATTCAACTAAGCACTATTCATATCCATTCTATCTTAGACATATTTGGAAAGTCTAGGGCTTATGTTAAACCCTTTTTCTCAACAATTTTTTATTCTTCTTTGAAAACACCATTTTCACATAACCTGTTGTATGCACCTTTGATTTCCATGTCACCAATACTTCCTATCTTATAGTTATAAAATTTTCTCACATCTTGTATCATTATTACATTAGGCAGGATCATAGGCAATGGGCTAGGAGGGTCTTGCTTGTATGAGATGTCAAGAATAGCTTTAAACATGGGTTGCTTAACTCTATTTTTTGATTGGTAAATGGATGAGGCCTAGATTAATTATTATTATTTGTTGTAATTATTTTTTTTTCTTAAGAAAATTTAAACCCAAGACCTCCCACATGAGAGGCTCACAAGTTACCATTTTTTTGTAGGCTCTTGCCTCATAGGTTGCTTAACTTCATTACTCACTAACTAAACTTTTAAAACTTCCTTCCCTTCAACATTTTTCAAACTCAATGCCATTATGTCAAACTAGGGTTTATGAAAATTTAAACAGTGTAGCTTGGTTCTTGATAAATACCTTATGAAATCTGACAAATTAGCATGAGATTGTTGTTAAAATATCTTGCAACTGCTTTGGACAGATTTCTAGATCACCTTCTATTCTACTCGCTCTTCTTCAAATTTGAAATGATGAAAAATGTGCTAAAATCAATCAAATACCCTTTGAAAATCTTTCATTTAATGCTGAGTGCTTACATAGTTGTAAGCTCAACATCAACCAATTTTAGGCTCATATTTTCATCACTCAGCAACCACTATGAGCTTGGCATCAGTTGCCTAGTCTAATAGCTTAGCATCTTCTAACATTCCACTCAACATTTATAGGAAACTTTTTATTCTCAACAACAACATGAAAAAATTGAAGATTTGTCTTGAATTTCTAACAACTTCTTGCATCTTTATTCATGCTAATGTAATCTTTTTAGTACTAGAACCTTTTGGAACTGATGTATAATATAACTTTCAGATATTAGCCCCTCACACCTTTTGATTGCCTAATTTTTTAAGGTGTGTTCACCTAACCCATTGGGTGAAGTGATCCCTTTTCCATTTGATGTGCTATAGTCATCTTTCTTTTTCCATGTCTTATTCATCTCTTCTCTGGTGTATTCAACATTTGCCTTGCCTTTTCCTTTATGAGATTCACAACTTGGTGCCTTTGACTTTGTTGGACAATACCCACTGATATGACTAGTTTTCAAATAGCTAAAACATGTGGTTTGACTTAACCACCTTTGGTAGTTACCTCCTTTATGAGATTCACAACTTGGTGCCTTTGACTTTGTTGGACAATACTCACTAATATGACTAGTTTTCAAATAGCTGAAACATGTGGTTTAACTTAACCACCTTTGATAGTTACCTCTAAAATGTATCCTAATGCAATTTTCAGGAACATGTCCATATTCTTGATAGTAATGAAAGCTATATCTTGTATTATAATCCCAATTATAAGATTTGTCATTGTTTCTTACCTTTGTTTCTCTATTTGATGACCACATGGATTTAGATTTGCATTCAAAAGCTTTGTGTCTATACTTTTGATAATTGTAGCAATATCCTTCAAATCTTTGTGTATGCATGGTCTTGGTCTACATTCATGTGCTTGATGACCTTTCTTGTTGCACTTATGATAGTGATTCATGTTTTTGGGCTTAACATTTTGAGTTGCAGTCTTTCTCCTACACACATTAGCAGTAGGTCCTTTCTTACCACAACTATGACAAGTAGGTTTGTAGTTTTTACCTTTGTTGTTCCTTTCTTCAGCACTCTTGGATGACTCTCCTTCTTCAGTACTTGTATATCCCAATCTAGACGTGTCATTATTGGATCTAGGGGATCTCATTAATTACTCAAAGTATTTGATGGCTTCACATGGTTTGTTAAAACTTTCAACAGATTCCTTTTCTCTCTTTGGATCACTCTGCAGTTGTTCATTTTGCAACTTCAATGTAGTTATCTCAATGTCGTTGGCATTTAACTCATAGTTGACATTCATCATTTGGCTTAGAGTATCCAATTGTATATTGGAGATCTTGATTAGCTCTATTGACTTCTCTTCTACTCTGTTGTTCAAAATTCTTTTATCTTCTTCAATCATGGCTTTGTCTTTCATAGTTTTCTTCTTTTGTTCAATAACCTCACACAGTAGCATGGCTTTAGATTCTTGCTCTAGCTTGAGATTTCTAATTTCCTCAACTTGTATTCTGTTCTTTTCCATCATACCTACAATTGTTGAATCAAATTCATTGGAGTCACCATTGGTAAATAGCTTGGTAGTGTTAATCTCTTTGTATTGTATGTCATTTTCTACAATAGAAATTTCTTTCCTTCTCTTCAAGGACTTCTTAATTCTTCTCTCACTTCATCCAAATGATGTAAAATGAGTTGTATCTCAATTCCTTAATTATCAATAATCTTTCTCAATTTGTAGACTTTCATTTCAAGATATTTTCTCAAAGCTTCAAAGCTTCTCCTTCAAAGAACTAGGCTCTCATACCTATTGTTGGAATTACAATAGAAAAGGTGAACTTCTTGCTGGGGGGGTGGGGTTGAATCAATAGTTCAAACTTGGACACATAAAACTTTCACCATATATCTATCTCATATATTCAATAGATAAACTGAAATAATATGTAAAGCATATGCATCTAAATTATGTAAACATGCAAGCATTTACACACATAACACCAAATATGATTACCCAAAAACTCTCCAAGTGAGAAGGTAAAACTTGGGTGGGGATGAAACCCACAAATCTTCACTACTACAACAATAAAGTGTATCCAATGAAGGTTAGAATGTTTTGACCATGAAACATGACCTACCCTATGAAAGGTTTTCCCTATTAAAGACTTACAAAGACTATTAGGTCTTACGTTGTTAGAGGATTTTCAACACCTTGTTAGAATGTGCCTTGTTAGAGGAATTCAACTTAAAACTAAGCAAGCACCCTATTAAAGGATTTCATATAGTCCATTAAGACAACTTTGTTAAGAGATTTTACTAAAATCACCTATTTAAATGTCTCAGCATAGATGCTACAGTTGGCTCTTGCTTTCTTGATAACAGATCATCTCCAAACAATGTCTTCTTGATCCTTCTCAATCAAATGTCTCAATGTTGTATCCTTTTTTTTTATCCTCTATTCTTCTCTAACTCATTCTATAATTCATATTATCTTCATAACTTCTAAGTTACCATGAATGCTCTATTTGCACACACAAACTATACTCTTTGCTCCTTCAATTCCTTACACACACTTATTAAGAGTTTTAGGTTTCATCCTCCTTAAGAAAACTTTGGTGGCTGGTTAGATATGAATCTATGATTGAGATTCATCCTTTTTGATTGGTTGCATGTAATTTCATAGGGAATCCAAATATAGATTAAACTTATCTTCAAAATATTGAAATCTAATCTTAAGTCAGCTCAAAAATGGTTTACATGGTTGTTTGTGCCATTACAAACAAATATGTCAAAACTATTTTACTCGGCATCTGAAGTATCTGATGCTTGACATACACTAATATTATATTGTGACTCAACACCTATATTACTTGGCATCCACTATTTACTCAACTCCTATGTCACTCTGCATATGCTATCTACTTGGCTTCTTTGTTACTTAGCATATACTATTTTTTTGACACTTGAGGGATTTAGCACATGAGTGGCTCGACACTGACTATAACTTGGCTTGGTTCTATATTTATATGTTGTGCTTGGCATGTAATACTAGTTTGGAATGAACTAAGTAACTTAAGTGTGTTAACACTCACTTCTCAAAACCAATCTAAGATCAATAGCTTTTGGTGTTATTGCACCTAGAGACAATGAAGAGGGGACATATTTTTATTTTTGTTGTTGTGTCTAGGAAAAACAAAAATTGGACCACTTGATTACAAATGGTGAAGGTTTACAATACCATATAGGTGTAGTTGTTGTAATCAGTACATGGCTTAGATGACATTCTATGAAGAACCCTAACTTATGGTTATTGTGATAGGGCACACTCATCCTAGCAATTCAAGGAAGTTGATGCTTAGTACCTACAACCTAAATAAAATATGAGTGCATGTACATGTACATATAGATCTAATATAAATAGGCAATGGCAGGGAGTGGTATATCTTGTAGATCCCAACTAGCAGGTGACTACAACTTCCTACCCTAACCACATCAAACACATTAGACAAAAATATAAAATAGATACACACACCATACACATGCAAGTATGGAGAAAGTACCATAAATAAATCATGAATACAAATAACATCATATTTCACTATAACAAATCATCATCATGAAAATATAATAATCATCATTCAAAGACATATATATGATATCATCCAGAAAATAATTACATTTTCTAAGAGAAATTTATGAAGTTAATCATAATCATCAAACATACACATGAAATTGCCATCATTGTAAGTAAGTAACCATTACTATATAGTATAATCAATTACCATATATATCAAAGTATCGTATTTTTAAATATTAGTGGATGGTTAGCATATATAATGTTCCCTTTTTGGGACATTAGAAATATTGAAGTCTTATTATATATAATGTTAAAATTGACTAGGAGGCCATAGTCTCAAATTATGAAAAGGTCAATTTAATGTTATAAAGAGGGAAAAAGGTCAAGAAGGAATAAGATGAAAAGCTAGAGGGAAGTCGAAGAGTCACAAGGGAATAAGACAAAAGCTAGAGGGGAGTTGAAGAGTCTTAGTTTGTGTACTAAAGAGGGAAAGAGGTTCATTCCTAGCTATGCTTGATTTATTATTCAAATTTTAGTTTCTCTTAGGTGAGAGTAACCAGGAAATCTTCAATTTTCAGCTAGTATGAGGACATGGCCCTTGTGTTGACAAAAAATATATGCAGACCCATTGTCCTCAAAGGTGTCACATCAGGTCCCTCACATGTGCTTACAGGTTCTTTTATTCTAATTTTTCAATCTAATTGTAAAGATATTTTTTAGGATTGGATTTGGAACGCTAGTTATTGTATTGCTATTGTATAATGCAATAATGTATTTTTTGAGGATTTTAATGAGAGTTTGATGGTTTCATTCTTTTGATTTGTAATGCCTTTCCACATGCTTGAATACTAAATCTTATTTTGAGAAAGTATGGTTTTATATAAATTGGTAACTCTTCTAGTTTCTATGGTGTTTCAAGATACATGAACCTAGGTTAAGTTCTGAATATATTATCAGAAAGGAGATTTAATATATACCTAGTTTGGGATATTTCAATGGTATTAGAGTTGTGTATTCTACTAGCCTGTGTAATTCTTGGAAATTATTTATCTTGTGGATTTTTTATAGAAACAATCTTCAAAAAGGGATTTATCATTTTCAAATGTATATATATACGTATATATATATACACATATGTACATATATATACACACATATGTACATATATGTATATATATATATATGTATATATATATATGTATATATATATATATATATATATATATATGTATGTATGTATGTATGTATGTATGTATGTATGTATGTATGTATAGAACCAATTAATCAGAAGTTATTTCAGAAGAAATTTCTAGGAAAAGTTGGGCTTTATTCTGAAATACCAAATATGTATTTTAATATTGCCTCTAGGCAACAAGAGGCTCCATTAAGGTGTTAATATTCCTCCAAAGCTAGACAATGAAGAGCTTCTCTACGACCATGTCTATTATTACAAGCATTATAAAGGAAATAGTGTCATGAACAATGGTGTAAAATTTTACATGGAAAAGTATTTCAAATATTAGCAAACTAATTCAAAGATTGTGATGTGGGGATCAAGAGAATCTTAACAATTTTTGGTTTCTAGAATGATGAAAATATCTATGGAAGCTAGATTTATTGAGTGTTAATAGTTACAATATAGGAAATAGTGAATAACTATGACATTGGATACAAAGGAAGCTAATACAAGTGTGGAGATCTAATGTGTGTAGCTATAGTAGACATCATTATGGGAGTCCTTAATATAACTAGAATAGCATGTGTCTCCTTGAATAGAGAATCCACTTCTCATGAAAAATGATTAGTTGGGTTAAGAGTCAAGAATCCATCCCAGCCAGAATCATGTGATATGCCTAGGCTGATGGTTAAGATGCACTTTCCATTACCAGTGAGACAACTCTTGGTTAAGACATTATACATTCACCAATCAGCTCATGCACAATTTAAACCAAGAGATATATAAACTCTAAGACCAATAATCAGATATGATGGTAGATGTAATTGATGGTTAGAGTTGGGAATCTTCAAAGTTCTACAAAAATGCATCACCAAGAATTTTATGGTGTTTGAGATTAGAAATATAACTACATCGTACTTTTCATCTACTCTAAATTTTCTAGAGTTTTACACTTAAGAAAAAATTTTTCTAATACCAAATGTGGGAAGAAGTCACAGGAAGATTATCATTTCCTAATGTTTGAAAACAATTTGGTCAAGTGGAAATATTGAGTTGTGATTTATCTCCAAGCATTTGATAATGGTGTGGATACAATATTGATCAAGAAAATGATGTCTATTTCACCTTGCCAACACTAAGGCTAAAGGATAAAGTTATTGGAAGCAAAGTAACATTCTACCATGAGTTAAAATATTTTGGACATATATGTTATCTGAAGTTGTCATTATGAATTTTGTCATTATGAATTATTAAAGAACTTTTTGTCCAATTGTCATTGGACAGAATGATGTATAAATGACAAAGTTTTCAACAAGAGTCTTGATTTGCTAATACAAAAAATTTCTACAAATTATACGGCAATTATTTTGGGCATGATAGTATGACCACAAGTTTGGTTGGTCCAACATTCATGAGTATAATATTTTAAGTGACAGCAAAAGCAAGTGGGGTATACTCAGAGTTTTAGTCTTGGGCAGAATACCTCCAACAGAAGATTGGTCGAGATATTGAATACCCTTGTTGTTGTTATGATTTGAACCTGACATTCAATATTTTGGAAAATGTTTTAGCAATAGCTGGCTATCTAGTGATAGAGATTTAAGGCAAGAATGTCCATCACTACAGGTATGACCTAGGCAGTCTCCAGTCACTGTATTTAAGGAAAATATCTAGGATTTGTGTGAAGAAGGGTTATAGTGTTGGGAAGATTTCTCATTTAGACTAGTTATTTTCATTATCACAATAGGAAGCTAGGTTGTATGATGCCAGAAAGACTTGCATTCACTGCAGACATGTTGATTAAATGTAATTCATTGTATGGGTGTTTGAAAGGAAGTGAAACCTAATTTCCCAAATGAAAAGGATACAATTTATAGTAAAAGAAAGGATAAGGGAGCTTCAATTTTTTCTAGTAATAACAAACTATAAATGGAGAAGATAGTCTACATGCATTGGATATTAAAAGGGGTTGATTCAGAGTTGGCAGCAGGTGTTGAAAATTATAACAATTCTACAGATAAAGAATATAATCTTCATGATAAAACTAATGATGATATGTTAAACATCCCAAGAGAGGAAAGAGTACAGACCTTGGTGGTGATCATTATAATTTTGATGACTTCCTTGTGCATAGTGAAATTCCACATGGCAAGGCTACTAGGAGAATAGGGAAATATAAACATTAGGCAATCTAGTTCAAGAATCAACAAGTCATCATCAATTGGAGGTAATTCAAATGACTTTTTAGAGTTAGGTTTATTATGTGACGATGACAATGGAAGTGATGTTGAGTATAAAAAAAAGAGGTTTGTCAATGAAAGATCAAAGTCTAGAAGTGCTTGTGCATGTACATTATATGGAAGAAGTCAAAAATTCAAAAACTGTGTCGACAAGGACAAAGATTGTATGGTTGATCTCATGAATTCCTTTCAAAGAAAGAACCAAGGGATACACTCCAAATGTTTATATGACCAATCTGATATAGTTGGGATGTCTTCCAAAGAAGGATATCCAGTTACAAGAATCAAGAAATATACTATGAAGCTACAATAGTAGTTAGGCCAAAATTCTAATATAAGACCAGAAATATCCAAAATTTACAAAGAATATAATAGACTTCCTAACTGAGTTCAGAATGACTTACCATTTAGCTATTACTTGGAGCTTCATCTAGAGTAGCAAAATAAGATTGATATGGTGAAAATAAAGTATTTGGATTTGGTTTAGGATCTCCTTGGAAAAGACCAGTGTAAAAATTTGTATGAAGAATTTCCAACAGACCAAAATCATTTAATAGAGGATCTTGAAAAAGAAGAATAGTCAACCACCATTGATTTGTAGCCTTCCAGTGAACAAAAAAAAGTTGTTACATAGTGGGGCGAATTGACCAAGTTGTGGGTGCCAAAAAGATGACACATTTGTTATCTTCAAAATTTCCATAGTGTGTATCTGCTATGGCCTGAGCATAGGTTGTTGAGCCTAGGCCGTAGCATGTATGTGCTATTGTGTGTGCATGCTATAGTGCATATGCACTATGGAAAAATGCATTTATTAATAGTGTGTGTGCATTGAAGTGCATACACGCTATGGAGAAATGTAATTCTCAATAGTGCATATGCACTATTGGAAATCACATACAACAATAGAAACCCCTACTCTCTCTCCCCCCATCTCTCTCCCTCCACCCTCTCTCAATTTCTCCCTCCCTCTCCCCCTACCCCATCCTCTCTCTCTCTCTGCATCCTATCCTGTACTCTTTCCCTCCTCCCTCCTCTCTCTCTCTCTCTCTCTCTCTCTCTCTCTCTCTCTCTCTCTCTCTCTCTCTCTCTCTCTCTCTCTCCCTCCCTCCCTCCCTCCATTATCCACTACTCTATCTATGTCCCCCTCTCTCTTTATATACATCCTATCCCAATACTCTTTGAACCCCCATTCCTCTCTCTCTCTCTCTCCCTCCCTCTCCCTCCCTCCCTCCCCTCTATCATCCAGTGCTCTCTCTCTCTCTCTCTCTCTCTCTCTCTCTCTCTCTCTCTCTCTCTCTCTCTCTCTCTCTCTCTCTCTCTCTCTCTCTCTCTCTCTCTCTCTCTCCACCTCCCTCTTCCTCTCCCTCTCCCTCACTCCTTCCCTCCTTCCCTCTCCATTCCCCTCTCTCCATTTCTTCCTCCCTCTCTCTCCATTTCTCCCTCCCTCTCTCTATTTCATCCTATCTCTCCCTACCCCATCATCTCTCTCCTTCTTTGCATCCTATCTCACACTCTTTCCCTCATCCCCCCTCTCTCTCTCTTTATAGACGTCCTATTCCATGTATGCTTTGAACCACCATTCCTCTCTCTCTCTCTATCTATAGGCATCCTATTCCACGTATGCTTTGAACTCTCATCCCCTTCTCTCTCTCTCTCTCTCTCTCTCTCTCTCTCTCTCTCTCTCTCTCTCTCTCTCTCTCTCTCTCTCTCTCCCCCCCCCCTCTCTCTCTCTCCCTCCCTCCCCTCCCTCCCTCCTTCCCTCCCTCGCTCTCTCCCTCTCTCCTTCCTCTTCATGTCTCCCTCCCTCCCTCCCTCTCTCTCTCTCTCTCTCTCTCTCTCTCCCCCTCCATCTCCCCCTCTCCCCCTCCATCTCCCCCTCTCTCTCTCCCCCTCTCTTCCCCTCTCTATCTCTCTCTCCCCCTTCCCCCCTCTCTCCTTACCTCATCCTCTCTCTCTTTCTTTGCATTCAATCTCGTACTCTTTCCCCCCATATCTCTCTCTCTCTCTCTCTCTCTCTCTCTCTCTCACCCCCCCCCCCTCCCTCCCTCTCCCCCTCCCTCCCCTAACCATTAATCTATGTCCCTTTATCTCTTTCTATGAATATTATCTATGTACTTTGAACCCCCATTCTCTACTTCCTATTAATCTCCCTCTCCCTCTCCCTCCTCTCTCCTTCTCTCTCCCTCTCTCTCTCCCTCTCCCCCTATCTCTCTCCCCCTCCCTCCCTCTCCCTCTATCATCCAATACTTTATATCCCTCTCCCTCTATATATATGCATCCTATTCCATGTATACTTTGAACCACCATTCCTCTCTCTCTCTCTCTCTCTCTCTCTCTCTCTCTCTCTCTCTCTCTCTCTCTCTCTCTCGCTCTCTCTCTCTCTCTCTCTCTCTCTTTCTCTCTCTCTCTCTATCCCAATCCCACCCTCTCACATCCCCTATTGTGCATCCCTTGCTCTCTTTCCATGCATCATATCCCATGTACCTTTTGCTCCCCCATCCTCTACTCCCTATCAATCTTTCTATCTCTCTCTCCCTATCCCACTCCTATCCCCTACTTTGGTCCCTTTCTCTCTTTCTATGCATCCTATTCCATGTACTCTTTGAACTACCATT